>JAKEPQ010000651.1:0-44390 GCA_024500445.1 Entomyzon cyanotis
TTCGGTAAACGCAGAGGCCTGCTTCCACCCCCTCCCCCCCCCGCGTTAGGTGACCATGAGACTTCTGCCAGCTGCTTGCAGAATGCCTTATCAGCCTGTTCGTCCTGGTTGGGTGGTCTGTAACAGATTCCCACCATGATGTCGACCCTGCTGACCTTACCCCTGATCTTTACCCATAAGCACTCAACCTTGTCATCTTTATCATTGTCAATTTCAATACAATCAAAACACTCCCTAACATACAATGCTACCAGGCCACCTCTCCTTCCTCGCCTGTCCCTTCTAAAGAGCATATAGCCATCCATTGCAGCATTCTAGTCGTGAGAGTCATTCCACCACATTCCCCTGATAGTGACTACATCATAACTTTCCTGCCATACGATGGCTTCCAGCTCCTCCTGTTGGTTGCCCATACTGCATGCATTGGTGTAGATACGTTTCAGCTGGGCTATCGGTTTTGCCCCCAACACAGGCCTGCCACCCCTAGGCTCACCTCTCATGAGTCTGTTCTTATCCCTTTGCCCTTTGAGGCTAGTTTAAAAACTTCTCAATCAGCCCTGCTAACTCCTGGGCCATAATTCTTTTGCCCCCTCTGAGTCAGGTGTATCCCATGCGACACGAGCAAGCCTGGTGCTGTGTAAGCCACACCGTGGTCGAAAAACCCAAAATTCCACCTATGGTACCAGCCTCTTAGCCATGTATTGATCTGTTGAGTTTCCCTATTCCTTTCAGTATTTTCCCCTAGTGCTGAAGGAATCAAGGAGAATTCAACCTGCGGACCTACTCCTTTAACTAAATGCCCCAGTGCCCTGAAGTCCCTTTTGATTACCCTGGGACTTCTTCCTTCAATCTCATCTCTACCCACCTAGAATACTGAGAGGGTAGTGGTCAGAGGGCTGCACCAAATCAAGAAGCTTCCTGGCTTCATCCCTTACCTGGGCCCCAGGAAGGCAACAGACTTCCCTGTGGGTTGGGTCCAGTCTGTATACTGGACCCTCTGTTCCCCTCAGCAGGGAGTCACCTATAACAATTACCCTTTACTATTCCTTTTTGGAGCTGGTTGCAATACGTCTGGTTGGCTGATTCTGCTTAGGCAACCTCCTACATGGTCCTTCATCAAGATTATTGTTTTTCTGGCCCTCAGTTTCCAGAGCCTCATATCTATTCTGCAGGGGAATGTGGAGAGGGGAGGGGAGGGAGGCTGGGATGGGATGCACCTCCAACCCTGAGCAGGGACCTGCCTCCAAGTCAGGGCAGGGTGAGCCCCCAGCTTTCCTTCTGGTAGCGGGTAAGAAGTCTCTCATGCGAGGAACAGAAACAAGGCCTCCCCTGCCCCCCGCCCTCAGGGTGGCCTGGGGAGGGTGGCAGTGGTGGGGGATGGCCAGCCATCTCTCACCCCAAGCCCTACCGTGGCAGGGGGGAGGGGAGCCAGGGGCGGCGGCCACCTATTCCCCAACCCCAGCACCGCATTGGCCCGGGGTAGGGGGGGCTGACGGCAGCAGCAGCGGCGGCGGGGGAGGGGGACAGCCTCCCCCCACTCCCACCGGTCCGGCTGGCCCTTGTAGTGGCAAAGGGTGTGATACTGCCCCCTGCAAGGCAGGCACTATTGATTTACGGAAAAAGAGGCAAGACTTCACAACCTATATAATTTTAAGTTGTAAAGCTGGTATGTTTATTACAGCGCTGGGCACGTGGGGGGTAGCCCGCCAAAGACATGCGCACCGTCACTCCTGTATAGCTCGGTATATATATGGTTACATGTTACACATTCATAGTTTCTCAATCCGCTTATACATATACATGACCTATCCTCACTTCGTATTATAACGAGTTCAAAAGTCATTTCCATATCCTTGTGCCTGCGTAGTTCTGTTTGGTGGGGGGGCTCCGGGGTCTTTTCTGAAAAAGGACAGGAGGTCCTCTTCACTGACCTTTTCACCTTACTGTTTTACGCATGCGTTCTGAGTCTCTGTCCAAAGGCCAAAACAACAAATTTGATTTTTTGCCAGCGTGGACGTTCCACGAGTATCAACTGGGTCACAGTTCTTGTTTGGCAAACACAATGAATGTTAAGCAAGCAATATATATTGTTTGGTGAGCAATTTCTAACAAGTTATTTCTTAACTTCTGATTCCCTTGTATCAGTCCCCCCTTTTCTATAAAATTAGTAAATTCTTTTACTAGTACACAAATTCTTCTTCTATCAAATTTCTGAAAAAGGTGTCTCTCAATGCCTTACCATGTGCGTTTGACAGAGAAGTCAAAATTGCTACTCCTTGTAACATTCTACAATTCCAAACAAATAACACAAAGGAAAAAATAAAGCTAATACTAACTACTATTAAAAGAACAATAATAGGGTGACATAACGTATTTAGAATACCAGTTGCAGTAGGTGACCACCCAAAGAGCACATCCCACCAGTGATGACTTGCATCTTGTCTTGCTCTTTGCAAGACCCTGCTTATTTTTTCTGTATCATGATGAATAGTAATTAAAGTTTTCTTTCCATTTCCCTGAACTTCTTTCAAAATTTCAATCAGGTCTTGATGCTTTACTAACTGTCTTACCAATGTAAGGTTCATTCCAATAGGTGTGGGCAACAATTTGTGGTACATAGTGTAATTAGACTTTATCAATTGGTAAGATACAACTGGGGCTAAATACAAAAAGTCACACCCAATGATTTTTAAAAAATTACAGATACAAAAATTAGAATGATTTTTAACATTTATGGTTATATTATCATTATCTATCTTCACAAAAGCACAAACAGTCCTTAAGCACACACAACCTTGGCCAATATACACAAGCATAGTTTTTTGATTAGCATTTGGATGGATTTCGAAGTGGCAGATGCCTTGCTCCGTATCAAGGCATGTATCTTGTGCATCAATTGTATTGCTTTCACAGATAAACCCCTGTTGTTCTTGTTTAATACAGGATTCCAAATTCACAGTCTGCTACTTCTTCTCTACCATCCGGGCCCATACCCTATGTTCAGAGGGATAGAGCACTGTTCTCTCTTGGTTTAGTCCTAGTGCAATAATGGGATGAATAACGTGGACGGTGGCATTATGTATAGTGAGCACAAAGGCTGTGGCCATATTAGCATTAGGGTCATAGGTGAAGTTTACTAGGGTCCACCAGGATTGAAACTTCCTTTCTAGGTCAGTGGCATTGTCCCAAATAACCTTGCGAATTTGAATGGGGAAAGTGCCTTCACTACCTTCTCTTATAATTAAGGCAGCTGCTGACTGCATCCATAGTTGGGCCTGTATACAACTAAGGGCCAGGGATATATTGTCCTGGGCTATACCAAGTGCATTTATTATTAATTCATGGTCTTGCTCTTCAACTTTTTCCCATTTTGGTAATACTTTTGAAATTTGCCACTGTGGCTAGCACAGGTCTTTCTCGTGAGAACATTTTGCTACGTTTCATAAACAAAGATAAAGTTTGGATGTTTTGCAAACAGCGTCTCCAGATTAGGGCAGTTCGGGCTTGGCCAATTAGGCCTAGGGGGAGGTTTCTGGCTGACCAATCTGGGTGACCTCTGAAAACTCTATATATATGGAAATCAAAATAATAAACGCACTTTTCTCTTTTCTTGTCTGAGAACCTGGGTTTTCTCTCAGCTAGCGGCTCAACAGCGACATGCCACAGTTCATTCCCTAATGCTATTATAGAGAAGACTGCAGGGGCTGTCTTAATTTTACTAAATCGCCAGTTACGGTGGCCAATTTATTCATTAATGTTTCTGAATCAATTTCATTTAGAACCCCCAATCCAGTCCCCAATACTCCAGTTAAGTCCCTCCGTACTCTACTTCTGAAGGGCACTTGTTTTTGCAGCCAGGTTGTCCAGCCCTTGAAGGATGTTTGTAGGAAAGGAGAACATGTTGGTTGACTTTTGGAAACATTGATTTGCATTAGCAGTTCAACACGTTTAAGAGACCACTCTGGGTTAAACAACAACTGTTGTTGACCCGTGTTCCTTATTACATATGGGCCAGTTTCATAAATTTTGGGTTCAAGTTTAGGTGGTGTGGTTTGGGTTTGGGCTTGAGTGCTGGCATAGGTTGTAACAGGTCCAGCTATAGCATTTATTTTAAATTTGAATGACAGCCCATTTGTGTCCTTGGCCCAAAGACAAACCACCTCAACATTCTGTACTAATGTAAAGGTGTACCAACAGTCCGATTCTCTTGAACCGATACAAATCTCCTCATGCTTTTCAGTAGAGGTAGCTGAGACACTTATTTGGGTTGCTTTTTCATGGGTAGTCCCATTAATCATTCAACATCCTATTTTAATTACTTCTCCTAAAATCCCCTGAAGTTGCCACAACGTTTGTTTTTCCCATTCTTGTCTTGCATACACTTGATTTTCATGCATAACCACAGTTAACAGTTAACTACAGTTAATAGATTTAAACCCTTTATATCAGAATACTTCCCCATAGATCCCGTAAACCGCCTAAAAGCTTGGGACCAAGGCCACACATTATTGTCCTGGCTAGAAGTACTCCCCCATCCCTGGATTATAATTATGATTGTGAGAAAAACAATTTTCCTGGTTAAACTTGCGTCACTTTCCATGGAGAATTATGGGCTTTCTTCACTCGGGTATGATGAATCCAGGCGTTCTGCTCCTTGATTTTAATTGCGGTGAAAGTGGTAAGGAGTACCTGAAACGGTCCTTCCCACTGTGGCTCCAGAGTTTTTTCTGCAAGAGACTTAACATATACATAATCCCCAGGTTGAGTATCATGTACAGGACCGTCCAAACCCTGACTTCGGGTTCCGGCCACACGTTTCTCAATCTTTCTGAGTTGCTTGCTTAAAGCCACTATATAAGTGGTCATTATTTCTTCCCCAATTTGGGTAGATAGTCCTTTTTGTATTCCGTATGGTCTCTCACAGAGTATTTCAAAGGGGCTTAACTGTTCTTTACTTCTGGGTTTAGTCCGAATTCGTAGCAATGCAAGTGGGAGAGATTGGGGCCAGGGTAAATTGGCTTCTTGCCCTAGCCTCACAATCTGTTGCTTGATCAGATGGTTCATTTTTTCCACCTGGCCACTTGATTGAGGGTGGTACGGGGTATGGAGTTTCCGTTTTATGCCTAATTGGCAGTTTATTTGCTGCACCACCCTTGCAATAAAGTGGGGTCTTCTGTCTGAGGACATTGTGCCTGGAACTCCAAAGCGTGGTATTATTTTTTGTAGCAATACTTTAGTTACTTCCCGGGCCTTAGCGGTTCTGGTGGGGAAGGCTTCTGGCCACCCTGAAAAGGTATCTGTTAATACTAACAAATATCATTACTCCCCTTTTCTTGGAAGTTCCGTGAAATCAATTTGCCACTGCTGTCCAGGCCCATGGCCCCTCTCAATTTGACCAAGTTTTAATTTGCGGGTAATTTTGGGTTTAGTCTG
Source organism: Entomyzon cyanotis (assembly GCA_024500445.1). NCBI lineage: Eukaryota > Metazoa > Chordata > Aves > Passeriformes > Meliphagidae > Entomyzon > Entomyzon cyanotis. Next base: position 5,434 of record JAKEPQ010000651.1, read on the forward strand.
GAGGCAAAGATCACACTGCCGGGTTACCTGTTTGATGGTATCTTGTAACTTCCAGGCAATAATTTTATCATTTCAATATTTATATAGAGCATCTACTCCCCAGTGTGTTTTCTGATATTCTTCCCTAATTAATGACTACAATAAATGAGAAGGGATTACTATTCTTTCTTCTGCTGTAATAGCCCATCCCTCTCGGTTATATGTTCCTTTCTCACTTTTAATTAACTTTCTAACTTTTTTGTTATATTTTGGCTTACCTTCTAGGGAGACCTGCCCATCTGGGATCAAAGCTCCTTCTGTTGTTACCTCACCTTTTGCTGCTTCTTTTGCCTCTCTGTCCGCCAGCTCGTTTCCTTCCTCCAATTCAGAGCTCACCTTTTGGTGTGCCTTGATGTGCATGATTGCTACCTTCTCAGGTAGCTGGACTGCTTCCAACAGCCGCAGTATTTCTTGTGCATGTTTGATGTTTTTTCCTTGAGTTCAACAATCCCCTTTCTTTCTGAATGGCTCTATGTGCATGTACAACCCCAAATGCATATTGTAGCAATGTGATTTTCCGATCTCCATGTGGCTTTCCTTTGTTCCCCTGCTCTGTATGTTATTGGTTCTTTTTGAAATATGCATCCTGCTGTACCTGAAATCTATTGGTGTGTTCCCCTTGCCTGTCTTCCCTTCAGACCTCCCGGGACTGGCTCCGGGAGAGCCAGCCCCTCCCCCTTCCTTTCACTTATAAGCCGATGCCGGCAGGACTTCGGGGTCTCCATCTTTGAGCTGCCAGCCCTTACTCCCTTCCCCCGCTTTCCTCCCCCTTTCCCGTCCCCGCACCCCACCAAAGGACCCCAAATAAACCTCCCTGGCAGAACGGAGATGGAGTCCAGTTCGTTCTTTCATCTTACTGCATTTCCTGTTAGAATTTCTGTGGCCGGAGACCCACGCCACGCTGAGCGCACCCCGGGGGCTGCCCGGCCCGGACTTGGTGGAGATAGGTGCCCCAGGGACCTTGATTTGGGAGGCTGCCGGGTCCTGCCGTCCTCCCGCAGAGAGTAACATCAGCATATCATGAGCCTGTATAGATGTTTATTTTCTTTCCTTCTACCATTTCCAGGGCACGGGTTAAAGCAATTATCTCAGCTTTCTGTGCAGAGGTGTTAGTTGGCAAAGGTCCAGATTCTATTACCTCTTTGCAGGTGGTAAGTGCATACCCAGCATGTCGCTTCCCACTGATGACGTAGCTGCTCCCATCAGTGAACCAGGTTTCTGCATCATCTAAAGGGGTATTCCTCAGATCCGGACAACTGGAGTATGTGGCCTCAATGGTCTCCAGACAATCGTGGTGTACCAGTTCTCCTTCATTCCCGCTGAGAAAAGAAGCTGGGTTGACAATGTTAGTTACTACTATTTCTAAATCATCTTGTTCCACCATGATGGCTTGGTATTTCAAGAACCTCTGTGGGGAAAGCCAGTGGCCACCTTTCACTTCCAGCACTGCGGACACTGTGTGGGACACTAGCACAGTCATTTTCTGGCCCAAGGTAAATTTCCGTGCCTCCTGAATGTTCATCACGACTGCCGCAACAGCCCTGAGGCACCCCGGCCATCTTTTGGCTGCTGCATCTAGCTGCTGAGACAAATAAGCAACTGCCCGTCGATACGGACCCAGGTCCTGTGCTAATATTCCCAAGGCAATGCCCTGTTTCTCATGGAAAAACAGAAAGAATGGTTTACTCACGTCTGGAAGTCCTAGAGCTGGAGCTGACATGAGGGCATACTTCAGCTGGCCAAAGGCTCGTGTGGCCTCTTTTGTCCACTGAAGATCTCTCTGTTCTGTGTTAATGAGAGCATATAGGGGCTTCACAAGTAATCCATAACTAGAAACCCAAAGTCGACACCATCCTGTCATTCCCAAGAATGTTCTGAGTTCTTTCACAGTTTGAGGTTTCGGGATCTGGCAGATGGCCTCCTTGCGGTCCCGTCCCAAGGTTCTCTGTCCTGCGCTGATTTCATAGCCCAAATAAACCACCTTTTTCTTCATTACTTGGGCCTTTTTCTTGGAAACCAGATATCCCTGTAGTCCTAGGAAATTTAGCAGACTTACTGTCCAGGCAAGACAGGCCTCTTCAGTCTTGGTAGCTATTAAGAGGTCATCCACATACTGCAAAAATTTTCCTTCTGATGGCGGGGCTTCCCAGGATTCTAAGTCCTCAGTAAGTTGATCTCCAAATATGGTAGGACTAATTTTGAACCCCTGAGGCAACACTGTCCAGGTGAGCTGAGTTTTACGTCCACTTTTAGGGCTTTCCTATTCAAAGGCGAATATTCTCTGGCTGGCTTCGTGGAGAGGGAGGCAAAAGAAGGCATCTTTCAAATCTAGAACAGTAAACCAAGTTAACTCGGGTGTTAATTCAGTTAATAAGGTATATGGGTTTGCCACCACAGGGTAGAGGTCCTCTGCTATCTTATTTAAGGCCCTTAAGTCCTGCACTACCCGGTATGATCCGTCAGGTTTGCGAACGGGTAGTATAGGGGTGTTAAAATCCGACTGGCATTCTTTCAATAGTCCTAGCTGCAAAACGTTTTCTATTACTGGGCTAATTCCTTCTGTGTCTTCTTTCTTTAAAGGATATTGTTTAACTCTAACTGGCTGTTTTCCCTCCTTGGGTTTAATTTGTATGGGAGGTGCATACTTAGCCCTCCCAGGAACACCAGTGGCCCAAACCCCAGGAAATACTTGATTTGTTATTTCCTCACTAATTTCTTCTTTGGTATCTGTGGTTGTCAATATTAAGCTTGATATTTCTATATATTGTTGATCATTTACCTCCAGAGTAATTTCTCTGTTTTTAAACATAATGGGTGCTTGCAATTGTTCCAATAAGTCTCTACCCAAGAGTGCTTTTGGAGAGTTGGGCATGTATAGAAACTTATGAATTCCCCATTGTTTCCCAAGTTTATACTTCAAAGGTTTACAGAAATATGCCTTTTCAGGTTGGCCAGTGGCGCCTTTTACCATGACATAATCTTCCCCTATCGGCATCAAAGCTTTATTCAAGACTGAATAAGTTGCCCCCTTATCTACCAGAAACTCTACTTCTTTCTCCTTTTCCCCTAACTTTACTATAACCAGGGGATCTGCTAGGGTGGAATCCCCCGGTCTTCTTCAGTCTTCCTCAACATATGAAATCTCTTTCTCCTCAGAGTTATCCCGTTTCTTATTGGGACATGTATTTTTCTTCTCTGGGCACTTATCTTTCCAATGTCCGAATTTCTTGCAGTTTGCATACTGGTCCTTGTGCAGTCTGGTTTTTCCTTGCCTCTGCCTCCCTTTCTGATTACTCCTTTCTCCACTCTCTTCCACTAATGTCACTAACTTTTTGTCCCCCTCTTTATATTTTGCCTCTCGGTCACTGTACACTCTCCACGCCTCATCTAATAATACCTCTAAATTCCTCCTCTCAATTGAACGCAGTTTCTGGAGTTTACGTCTAATGTCCCACTGTGATTGGCCCAAAAAGAGAGACACTAGTTGTTGTATGTCCACCTCTGACCCAGGGTCCAGTGTTGTGTTTTTGCGCATAGCATCTTTTAATCGTTCCAGAAAGTCCGTTGGAGACTCGGAGGGACCCTGTTTGACTGCATACAGGGCTGACCAGTTAATGGTTTTAGGAATTGCCTTTTCCATGGCTTTCACGATCCACTCCTGATAAGCCTGTAGTTTAGCCATTTTGGCTGTTCTGTTTGGATCTCATTTTGGGTCCTGGAGTGGCAAAATATTCTTTGTGATCCTCCTGTCGTGTTTTGTGATAGTCGTCAGCCAAATCTTCTGCCTTTTTCAAAATTAATTGTTTTTCGGTTTCTGTTAAAGCTTCCAATAACAATTGAATATCATTCCAGTCGGGATTATGTTGTTTCATTATAAAATGTAAATGTTTACTTATGATTGTTGGATCTGCTCAATAATCTTTTGCAATCTTTTTCCAGGCTTCTATGTCAATGGTAGAAAAAGGTACTCTGATCAGCACTGTATTACACTCTGGCCCTACTTCCTCTCACAGAGGTGCTTGCAGCACTTGCCCCTGCTTCCCTCGTGTTCGAGCAGAGACCGGGCTCCCTGGAGGGGAAGGCGTGTCCTCCGAGTCCGCATCATTCTCTCGCTTCCTAGGAGGGGGCTTAAGAAAATCAGTTAATTGTTGTTCTTGTGTTGCTGCCTGATGAACCTTGTCTGGTTTTGTGCATCGTTGGCCTATGCTGCATGCTGAACAGCACCGCTTGAGTCTGTTCTTAGTAGCTTCATTTTCCCTTTCAAGGGCCAATACCAAAGGATCCTGAGGTGGTACAAGCCCACAGTCTCTCTGCCATTCGGGGTGGTTGCGGAGAGAGAAAAACATGTCTGCATAAGAAACTTCATCCCACTTTCCCTCTCTCCTCAGAAACAACATTAATTGCAGAAGGGTGTTATAATCTAAAGGTCCAAAAAGTGGCCATGTTTCCTCATCTAATTTATATAAAGGCCACTACTGGTTGCAATATTTAATAAGGGTCTTCTTATTTTCTGTCCCCCCTGTCCCGGCTATTTCCTTCCAGTGTACTAAAATGCATTTAAGGGGGCTCTTTGCCATTATTTCTTTACTCTGGCTACTTCCCATTCTACTTAAAATCTTTAAATGTTATATTACCCACTCTAGGTCACTTGTATAATGTATTAACCACTCTTTGGGTACGGAGGGGCGTCTCTCGGTTAGTATTTCCCTCCATTTTTCTTCTCCCTCTGTTTAATCATTATAGCTTAAACTATCATACACAGCATGCAATTACTCAACACACCGTCACAGCAAAGACGAATTACACAATAAACTTCTATGCACACTATTCAAACAATACACAAACTTTAAACATTCATACCTTACTTCCGGGATCTGGGTTATCAGAAACCGAGCACACACACACCAGCTATAGGAGCTCCAGACACCAACACACACAGTAATGTTCTGCCCACCCTTTCTCCTGCCTCTTATACAGTCATTGGCAGGTCTATCTTGGCTTCCAAACCTGGAATGCAGCAGAACCCTCGGATTCGCCCCTGATCCCCCTCGGCAGATCTTGCAGAACCCTTTCCCTGCCAGCCCACGGCTAGCTGCTTGCAAGCCCAAACAGGGACCCTCGCTGTGCACTTAGACATCTCTAGTGCCTTACCAGCCCTCCCTGGCTACGCGTACGCCTTGTAGACTTATTGATTGATAAACACAACGTTTCTCCATAGTGCCAGTAGGTACTTGTCTGCCCGAGCAGTGAACGAGCCAGAAGCAGAAGTCTTCCAGGGAAAAAACCCCCGGGGCGCGCCAAAGAGTCCATCCCCGGCCAGTCCCACACCGAACAGAGGTTCTCCAGCTGTCTCGCCAAAATGATACACGGAAAAAGAGGCAAGACTTCACAACCTATATAATTTTAAGTTGTAAAGCTGGTATGTTTATTACAGCGCTGGGCACGTGGGGGGTAGCCCGCCAAAGACATGCGCACCGTCACTCCTGTATAGCTCGGTATATATATGGTTACATGTTACACATTCATAGTTTCTCAATCCGCTTATGCATGACCTATCCTCGCTTCGTATTATAATGAGTTCAAAAGTCATTTCCATATCCTTGTGCCTGCGTAGTTCTGTTTGGTGGGGGGGCTCCGGGGTCTTTTCTGAAAAAGGACAGGAGGTCCTCTTCACTGACCTTTTCACCTTACTGTTTTACGCATGCGTTCTGAGTCTCTGTCCAAAGGCCAAAACAACAAATTTGATTTTTTGCCAGCGTGGACGTTCCACGAGTATCAACTGGGTCACAGTTCTTGTTTGGCAAACACAATGAATGTTAAGCAAGCAATATATATTGTTTGGTGAGCAATTTCTAACAAGTTATTTCTTAACTTCTGATTCCCTTGTATCACTATCAAATCCACGTTTATTTTATTTATTTCTTTGGCTCTGGTTAGAGGCTGCTTTTCTTTATCTTTTTTCCTTTTCTTCTTTTGTAAAACTATCGCAAAACAGCCCTTTTTCGCTTGTTTTTATGCTTCTTCCCAATTCAGGAATATAGAAAACAATTCCGCGTACCTCAACTCAAACTTGCCCTGGGCTCGAAATTTTACTAGTAATTCTGTGATTAATTCGTTTTCCAAACTACCAAAACGGGGCTACTTCTCTTCCCCTCTCAGTTTTAAAACAGGCCACACCCACAATGATAGTCGCGTCAGTTTTCCTGTGTTAAGGGGGGTTCTCTTTCCTGTTAGAATCTGCCAGTGTTTTAAGATCAGGCTCAACGGGGAATCCCGCGGGATTTTTGAATGTGAGGAAGACACACCACCCATGTTTTGTTTGTAAATGGAAAAGAAACAGCTGTAAAGAAAACTCTTAGTTCAGATTCCGGCGCGAGAATCGAACCTGCGATTCCCACGCCACAGCAGAGTAAAGAAAGCAAAAGAGTGAAAGAGCGCATGCGCAAAGCCTTGCCCTGGCTTGGTCCGATCTACCGACCTCTGGCAGTTTAACCTACACCCCTAACCTTTGAGCCACCAGCTACCCTGAACCTTTGCGTGACTCTCTGTGAGTTGGTAGCAAGAAGCGTCCTTCTCTCCTCACAGCTTCCATGCAGGTTGTTAACCCCCCTCCGTTTATGGTCCCCTTTGGCCACACTCCCACCCTACCGCCTGGAGATCTCCCCTGAATGCTAGCTAGCAATAAAACCGTTTCCCTTTGATCTCACCTCTCCCGCTGTATTTCTGTGCTAGGTGCACACTCATCAAAGGTAGAAACACGCCGAGAAGCACACCCTGTGCAACGCATATAGAATTTTGTGGACCTCAAAAATTAGCATATCTACCCCAAATCCTTCAATAAGAAACTTAACAAATGAAGTAATTGTCCCCCTATTCTAATTCCCGCCCCCCCCCCCCCCCCCCCCATGAGACTACAGCCTAGTTTACAAAAATATGTTCCAGAGAGAAGGCTCCGTCCAAGGTTGGAGCCTCTAGTTCTGAGACAGTATGAATGTTTGGTCTTTCTACTTTGCAAGACTCCCAAACCAAGCTAAATATCAGACTCCAAGCATTATAAACATATGGGGCTAAAGTAGAAGCAGTGTGTATAGAGGGTACAAGGGAAGAGAAAGGGTATAAAAATATATAAAAAGGGTATAATTGTGTCAGCCCTGACCCACTTGCAGATCGGACCTTGGACCACATGCCCAGCTTCCCAAGGACAGCCAGCTCTACGACTGGGGCAACAGGAGGGCTCTGTGATCCCTGCACATTCTGGCCACACCCGTGGGAAGGGACATGTGCAGGGCCTACAAGAGTCAGCAGGAATCCAGCAGAGTGTCACAGGAGTGGCTGTCACAGATGAAGCAAAGGCAGGTGCTGCCTCCTCTGCAAGAGACGCCGCAGTGGCAATGTCCCACATTGATCCAAACCCTGTATATAAATCCCTGCCCAACCAGTTCTCACTGCTGCTCTGCCCTCAGCTCAGGCAGAGCTTCCAGAAGGCTGCAGATCTCAGCCTGCCAAGATGCACAAACCAGCAGCTGGGCTGTGTGGAGGGAGCTATGTGCTAGGACATGCAGTCCCTGCCAGGGTCCCACAGCTCACTTACAGAAAAACCTGCATTATATGAATTGCTGCTATGAAATAAGGCAGCAGCAAGGCTTTACAAGATAACCTATTCCTCCAGGTTCTCAACTCCTTTCTGAAGCCAAGCCCAGCCAAAAGCAGCTCTAGTACTGTCACACTGAGAGTTTTCTCCGGTTTCACCAGCCAGAGCTTGTTCACCTGTGTATGTTATCAAGTTTGCCAAGACTCTCCTTTGCATCAGGGTTCAATCCTGCTAACAATCTCTATGAAGATCCAACTGTAGAAGTGGCAGCTGCCCAGCCTGCTCGGGCTGCTAGTGATGCCGGATGATTTTTGCCTTTTATTCTTTTATATATTTGTAGCCTTCCCAGTACTTTTCCCTACCCTTTTCCCCAGCTTAGAAAGACCAAACACATTCCAAAGCTCCAAGCTCCGGGGGGAACAAGGTCCCTATCCTATCTTGGTTCTTCCTGGGAACCAAGGTAGAGAATGTCTTGATGCCTATATAACTTGGGTCAGAGTTACAAGGTGCCTATATAGCTTTAGTTATAAAATATCAACATAACCTGAATTATAACTTTTCTAGATCAATATAACCTGAATCATAGCTTTTATACCTATACAACCTGAATCATAACTTTCTATATCAATATAATTTGAATTATAGCTTCCTATACCTATATAACCTGAATTATAACTTTTTATACTAATATAACTTCAATTATAACTTTCTATAAAATTTATTGGCTATTATATAGTTAACTAGTTGCTTAATGTTGAATAGACAAAAAACCTCACCAGGTGGATAGCTTCAAAGGTGGACAAGTATAGTACTAATGAGAAATTGGCACATGTAAAGCCAATTAGCAACAGAATACAGAATTTAGACCAGTTAGAACCAGAGAGACCAAGGAACACCATAACTGTGCATGCTCCGAAGACAAAGGTGAAAAGTTCAGATGCGAAGAAGATCCTGGAAGCCTTCATCACGGAGACCCCCACGACCACCGAATTGGGGAGGCGCAAGCACAGTGCAAAAGAACTATTTATAACCATGAGATCGTGTTATGTAAATTAGTTCTGGCACGTGTATGATGATGTTATAGTGACATAATAACACTAAGTGAAATTTACTGTATAAATAAACCACAGCACTTGACAAAGGTGGGTGAGCTAGGTGGAGAGATCCTACTCATCTCCAGCACTGCAATAAACAAATACCTGCTCTATAGACACCGGTCTATAGGGTTTTATTTCCAGCCTATCTTTTGGGGCATCAGTCTTCAAGACACATTTTCATAAACAAGTACAGCTAGTACCAAGGGTGGGGGGCTCCAGAGAAGGAGTTTGACCTGGGGGGAATTGCATGATCACTTGTCCTCCTAATTGGTGTTTTTTACCAATTATGCTAATTTCCTAAAACATATAAAACTGTATTTACCCCTGTGGGGGTGGACTTTTGTGGATATTCTTCCATAACTGCCCCTGGAGCTCCAATAAAGATCCACTTTTATATTACTTCCTACACTAAAATTATCTTGAGTTTCATTTCTAGGCTGAAAAAGGCAACAGTTATTCTGGAACACCCAGATGGGACAAAGGGACCTAGTAGCCTGCCTGTGGACCGGACTTGAAAAATATTGCAAAGAATTCTTTCCTGCCGGCAACCCTAAGAATTCCTCTGCAACGGCCTGAGGGCCAAGGAAGCCATGGTTCCAAGACCCTGCAGGAGGCAATATAAAGGTAGCTCTTTTCGTTGTGTAGTGTATCTCGTGTGTCTCATGTATTGTGTGTCTGTTGAGTATTGTGTCTGTGTAAGGTCGGTAATTGCTAGCAGTCCCAAGAAAACCCGGCGTGGTGAGGGGGGAGAGATTCCTTTTGGAGTAGTTTCTCAAAGCTTTTTCCTTCACTGCTTTTCCAACCCGCCCCAGCAAGGCTGAGGGGGGGGAGGCGGGGCATGTGTGTGCCACCGGCTCATTGGTGGAGGAAAGCAAATTACAATGTGAAAGTTTCTTTCGTGTTTAACACACGCGGGTTTTGAATGGGGGGTACGCCTGGGGACTCCTGGGCACAGAGCGGCCGGGGGGGGCCTAGCTCGCTCCAGGGGGGAAGGCGGGGGGTAGGCACCCGCTTTCTACAGGTTCCACTGTGTGGCCGGGGAAAGCTCGGATTGCGCCACGGTGGGAGATTGTGAGAAATTAAGCTCACTATTGTAAAATTTTAAACACTTATTAACAAAAAGACAATAGGGGAGAAAACAAAAAACTCGTTCCACAGAGTAGAGGGAACAGCGCTGAGCGCTTATCCACTGATGCGGGGAAGCCAGAGGCACACTTCCTGGCTAGGGGATACAGTTTTTATAACCCCCTAACCCAGCCTCCTTAAGGTGCTCCGATTGGCTCGTTGTTTCTAGGGTCTTCTGATAGGTTAGCTGCTTGCCCCGCTCTCCCCTTATGCTAATAAAGGCCCACTTCTCTCCCCTTTCTTAACCATAACATTTAACAATTAGTCATAACAAATTAGCAGAGGTAACCATAACATATACACAACCATTAACAAATAACCATAACAAATACCTCATAACCCTTTACAAAAGCCAACTCTATGACTTCATTTGTAACAAAGTGGAGGAACGGCCCCCGCTTCCTCCATTCCGTCCGTGGAAAGGGAGATCTTGGACCTCGGGGGGTTGAAGCGGGCCGGTTCAGAGAGGGGCTCAGCTTCTGCTGTGAGCAAGGAAGGGGTTTTGTAGCCTTTTATACGAAGTTTTAGAGCAGGACCGGCTCCCGAAGTGCCGGGACGGCACAGGGAGCTGGGAGGGCACGCCCCCGGTGGCGGAAGGGGGTGAACAGCCACTGTAACAGCTGTGGCTGAGGTGGTCTCGGCCGTCGCCCTGGGAGCGGCCGGGAGATGGGGCGGAGAGGCGGCGGCGCCGGGCCCGGCGAGGGGCCGGGGCCGCCATGGCAACTCACCTCAGGGCAGCGGGGGGGAGGGGCCGCCGCCGCTGCGCGGCCATGGCCCGGCCCGCCCGCCGCCTCTGGGCCCGTGAGGGGCCCGCGCTGCCCCCTCGCTCTGGCCCAGGGCGAGCTGGGGGTGCGGAACCCGAGGGCGGTGACGTCATTGCCCTGGGCAGTGCCGCTTCTGCTGCTGCGGTGTGCGGGGGCAGAGGCGGGGTTGAGCTGCTCGGAAAAGCTGATGTCACCCCTGCGGGCGGGAACACAGCTTCTACGGACGGTTCGATCGCGGTTTCCATAGTAATGAATTTTGGTTTTGAACGACACGGAAACGAAAGCGGCTGTGAGCAGCGGCATGGGGCGAACACAGGCGAAACGGTCGTGCCGAGGGTATCCCCGGGTGTATGTATCTCCTGCCCTGCTGCGTGGGTCTGCGGGAATGGGGCTATTCTAGCTGCCCCTTGTTGCAGTACAACGTGTCAGCTACGAATTCCAGCAGCTGCGGAAGTCTTTTGTTATCAGTAAATGTGGCAGTTTGGGTGGAAGCAATCTGAGGGTTGCAGTCATCGAGATCTTTAGATATCAGTTAATGTGGGACAATTAAGAGAAGTTAACCTGAATAGCCCCTGGCAGGGGCAGGAGACTGATACTGAGGCAAAACTATGTTTACCTTGTGATGGGTGATTAGCAGGGGGGATTGGGAATGATGAAGGTGATCAGTTGTCGCTGTTGAACCACTAGCAGAGAGAGACTGAGGCTCGAATGTGTGGTAGAATGTTCCAAATTTATTAATTAATTCCAACTTATATAGACTTTCAAAGATCACTCGGATTGGGCCAATTCAAAACCTCCCCCCAGGTTGATTGGCCAGGCTTGAATCATTCCTATCTCGAGACGCTGTTTTAACAACATCCAAACTTTATCTTTGTTTATAAAACACAGGAAGAAGAGAGAAGATTTTCTCACGAGAAAGGTCTGTGCTCGCCACAATCAGTAACCCATTAAGACCAATTTCTTGTAACGGCTAAAGTTATGCTTTGTAACTGTATAAAAATGATGCCTTCTGCACAATAAATCGGACTTTGCATGAACCAGGCTGAGTATCCAAATACATCGCCGACAGCCCCTCTCTTCTTTGCTACCCAAAAAGGAATCATCAAAGTGATTTAGGGTAAAATAGAAATTACTAAAGTAAAAGAGCTAGAAGCTGGATAATAGTAATAATAATATTTTTTAACTGATTTAGAGAGCCAGAGATTGGGTAATGATTTACTAAGATATGCCAGCTGCGATCCATTTATTATTCTCTTAATGAATTTGTGTCTACCTGGTATCGAGGAGGATGGAGAGAAGAGAGCCAAATAATTGAGAGAAACCACTGAGTGTAACCGAGCATCCCGCCCTTGGACCCCAGGACCGGTACGAGTCGGTTCTCAGGCTTGGACTAGGACCAAGGACCAAGGGAGCATGCGCAAGGGAACAGGGTGAACAGTTCATCGTGATGAAGAGGATGGAGCCTGTCATAATTAATCATTGGACCCTCGCCCACAATTAATCTGGAGACACTGCGCTTGCGCGGGCATATTTAAATGAACTTTGAACTCATTATAATACGAAGCGGGGATAGGTATTGAATATGTATAGGGGCTTTGTCTAACTTTATGCATATGTAATCTGTAACCTAATATAAACTTTGTGAAGTGCCGCTGAGGGTGTGCATGTCTTTGGAGGGGCTACCCCCCATGCACCCCAGCTGGAATAAACACATACCTACTTCATAACTATCCGAGTTGTGGAGTCAATTCCGCGCTTCATTTGGCACCCCAGGTGGACAAGATTTGCCTGGCTGCAGGATCGACTGAGGGGCTGACATCCTAGGCGCGCCCCGGGATTTTCCTGGAGGACCTCCGCTCCTCGGCCGCTCACTGCGGGGGCAAACAACGACCACCTGCTACAGCGGACAAACGGTATGTGTTTTGGGTATAGGGAAGCCTGTAAGTCGTATACGCGTGGCTAGGGCTGCTGGTAAGACACAGAGAGACGTCCTGTGCGCAGCGTTGTCCCTGAGTGGTGAGCTTGCAAGCGACTGGTTAGGGCTGGCTAAGGGAGATCGGCGAAGTAATTCGTCGTCCTTAGCTGGCAGGGGGGATTCGCTGTCCGATAGAGCGGCCGCGAGCGATCCTGGTGGTGGGTGGAGTGCATCCCTAAGGAAACTAGTTTGAAAGAGAACTAGTTTGAAGTATTGTTAACACCGGTGTTGTGTATGTGTGTGGGGTGCAGATTAGTCTGCACGAGCAAATGAGAGGTTGATTGATGAAGTGTGAGGCAAGTGGTCTAATAGAAGTGAATATTTGGGTATGGTTTTGAATTTTTAGCTTTGTTGTATGCGTGCGGGTTTTTGGAATTTTTGTTGTACTTTGCTGTTGTGGTTGTAGAAGCACTTGTTGTGTTGTATTATGTGTTTATTGTTGTGTTAGGGTGAGTGAGTGTATGCAGTTGTTTGAAATTTTGGTGGTAAGTGAATAAAGAGAAACTTTTTACCGCGGTCAGTTAGAGACATTTTTTCGGTGACTACATCAAAAGAACATAGCTGTGCCACAGTTTGATTAGTGGGATTGCAAGCTTGCGGAGTTAAGAGATACTATCTGTTATTGACCTGTCAGAGAGTAACGGCGCAGGTTGTAAAGAGAATAAAGTGGTGCATTATAAAAGTTTTGTGTGGACAAAATTACCAAGTTTTTTTTTTTGCAGTGGAATTGTAGAATACTGAGTTAATTTGTTTAGCGAGCATAGGTTTATGTAAAGAGTGGTTGCCTTTATTTCTTTTCCTTTTCTTTCCCCTTTCTCCCTCTCAGTAATTAATCTTGATTTATTTTTCTTCCTCTCTCTCTTACACCAGCTTGTCTTTGAGTGAAATAAATGAGATGCTTGTTTGATGCCGAAAATACCTTTCTGTTTTGAGTGTAAAAATAATCACTGTAAGGTTTGGGCATTGTGTGAGTGTGCTGCATGCCACAGAAAGTGGTATTGTGTGTTCCGTTTGAGATCAAAGTGGTGTTCAGCGTGTGAGGATTCTGAGATTCAGGCTCGATATAAGATAGCCGAAATAAAAAGCGGAGATCTTAACGAAAGAGACACTGTTACTATTGTGACTGAGTGGTCAGAAGCAGCTGTTATTGCTTTAGTGTGTGGAAAGAGTCATCTAGTTCCTGAAATCTGGTCAGTGTGGGAGGAAAATTGGGAAAAAACAGTAAGGCAGTGTGAAAAGAGGTTTGCCTGGAAGAGAGATAAAACCAAGAGAAGGAAATAGATAAAATGGGAACTGGGCAAAGCAAAGAGGTTCCTAAAACAACTCCGCTTGGCTGTGTTTTAGCACATTGGAAGGAAATTGCAGGGAGTGGAGGTACAGAAGATAAAAGAACTCTTATCAAATTTTCAACTCACTGGTGGCCTTTGTACAAGCTAGATGATGGAATCAGGTGGCCTCCGCATGGGTCTCTACACTATAACACTCTATTACAGTTAATGCTGTTTTTAAGACGGGAAGGAAAATGGGGAGAGGTCTCTTATGCTGATATGTTTTTCTCCCTCCGAAATCACCCCGAATGGCAAAGAGATTGTGGGATTAGACCTCCCACTGATCCTATGGTATTAGCCCTTGAAAAGGAAGATAAAAACAAAAGGGGAAAAATTAAGAGGTGTTGCTCCTCCTGCAGCATTGGAGAGCGGTGTATGAAATCAGATAAAGTTTATCAACAACAGTTTAAAATCAGATAAAGTTTATCAACAAAAATTCCAAAAACCCGCACGCATACAACAAAGCTAAAAATTCACAACCATACCCAAATATTCACTTCTATTAGACCACTTGCCTCACACTTCATCAATCAACCTCTCATTTGCTCGTGCAGACTAATCTGCACCCCACACACATACACAACACCGGTGTTAACAATACTTCAAACTAGTTCTCTTTCAAACTAGTTTCCTTAGGGATCCACTCGATTCACCACCAGAATCGCTCGCGGCCGCTCTATCGGACAGCGAATCCCCCCTTTGCCAGCTAAGGACGACGAATTACTTTGCCGATCTCCCTTAGCCAGCCCTAACCAGTCGCTTGCAAGCTCACCACTCAGGGACAACGCTGCGCACAGGACGTCTCTCTGTGTCTTACCAGCAGCCCTAGCCACGCGTATACGACTTACAGGCTTCCCTATAGCCAAAACACATACCGTTTGTCCGCTGTAGCAGGTGGTCGTTGTTTGCCCCCGCAGTGAGCGGCTGAGGAGCGGAGGTCCTCCAGGAAAATCCCGGGGCGCGCCTAGGATGTCAGCCCCTCAGTCGATCCTGCAGCCAGGCAAATCTTGTCCACCTGGGGTGCCAAATGAAGCGCGGAATTGACTCCACAACTCGGATAGTTATGAAGTAGGTATGTGTTTATTCCAGCTGGGGTGCATGGGGGGTAGCCCCTCCAAAGACATGCACACCCTCAGCGGCACTTCACAAAGTTTATATTAGGTTACAGATTACATATGCATAAAGTTAGACAAAGCCCCTATACATATTCAATACCTATCCCCGCTTCGTATTATAATGAGTTCAAAGTTCATTTAAATATGCCCGCGCAAGCGCAGTGTCTCCAGATTAATTGTGGGCGAGGGTCCCAATGATTAATTATGACAGGCTCCATCCTCTTCATCACGATGAACTGTTCACCCTGTTCCCTTGCGCATGCTCCCTTGGTCCTTGGTCCTAGTCCAAGCCTGAGAACCGACTCGTACCGGTCCTGGGGTCCAAGGGCGGGATGCTCGGTTACACTCAGTGGTTTCTCTCAATTATTTGGCTCTCTTCTCTCCATCCTCCTCGATACCAGGTAGACACAAATTCATTAAGAGAATAATAAATGGATCGCAGCTGGCATATCTTAGTAAATCATTACCCAATCTCTGGCTCTCTAAATCAGTTTAAAAATATTATTATTACTATTATCCAGCTTCTAGCTCTTTTACTTTAGTAATTTCTATTTTACCCTAAATCACTAGTGAAGTGCTGCTGAGGGGGTGCATGCCTTTGGAGGGGCTACCCCCCATGCACCCCAGCTGGAATAAACACATACCTACTTCATAACTTTCTGAGTTGTGGAGTCAATTCCATGCTTCACAACTATATCCAGAAATCAGCTGGCAAAGGAACTGGAGAACTGGAGAAGGCAGCAGCTAAGAATTGCTGCATCCAACCAGCAGCTGAGAATTGCTGCATTCGACCAGCAGCTGAGAATTGCTGCATTTGACCAGCAGCCAAGAATTGCTGCACCTAAGAGGTGCCTCACCGTAAGTTTGTTCTGTGAACACCAACAACAGGTACCTCATGCCATGTTATTGGAACAGGGTAATGCTATTCTGAAAACACCTGCTGTGAGCCCTGGTATGTCTCTGTTCTCAACACTGATAATATATCTGAGTGTGACTGTTTGCAGACCGTGGAAGAAGCCTATTCCAGCAGACCAGACCTGAAGGATGTGCTTCCAGAAGATCCAGACTGGGAGTTTAGAGAAGCAGCCTTTATGCATTGCAAGGCTCATTAAGATGAGGAAACAACCCCCGAATTAGAGAATCATTTTGCTGATGAAATAAAAGGGGCAGAAAAGGGCATCTTAACAGTGATGCCACAGAAGGAAATTGGTCTGTCAAGGTTTGCCCCAAAGTGTGATCAGAAAGACCATCAGTTTTCTGGCAAAAAGGCTGAAATCAAAGAAAGTGAATGGACTATTACACCAGAGAGACAGATTGTAGCCCCACCTCAGCAAGAACATAAAGACACACATAGGGGAAACAAATAACCTTTTGGTACATCTGAAGAAGGTAGTAACTGAAAGGGAAATGACTGATATTGTACAATCTATAACAAGCAAATGTGAAATCTGCTATAGAAACAACCCAGACATGGGCAAAAGAGTTGCATTAGAAATAACAGAGGCAGGGGATTTTCCTGGAGAGTATTGGCAAATAGATTCTGCTGAGTTACCTCGTAAAAAGGATACAGGTATGTACTGGAGTCAGATTGACACTTTTAGTGGATGGTCTGAAGCTTACCCCTGTCACACTAACACAGCAAGGGAGGTAGTGGAAGTTTTGCTCAGTCATATAATTCCAAGGTTTGGGGTTCCTTTGGGGTTTGTCCCCCAGTGATCGGGGAAGTTAATCAAATATTGGGAATTGCTTGAGATCTGTAAATTCCCTATTTACCCCAGACAAGTGGTAAGGCTGAATGTATTAATAGAACCCTCAAATACAGATTAGGAAAATTTGTCAGAAACGTCCATGACATGGGTTCAGGCCTTGCCTATAGCCTTACTGAGAATCTGCATACAACCAAGGCGGAGAGACAACATAAGTCCTTATGAAATGGCATGGCAGGCCATATCAAATTGTGTATAATATGGGAGAAGTTCATATGAGGGGGAAAATTAACTTGCAGAGGTATTTAACAGCTTTTAAGTTCCACTTTGCAGAAGCTCCAGAGAGTCGTCAGGTTATCCAGATGCACTTGCCCATCTATTCCAGCCAGGAAACTGGATCTATGCTAAATGGAGAGACAGTGACTTTACAAACTAAGTGGGAAGGACCATTCCAAGTCCTGATTACCCTCACTGAAGCCAAAGTTACTGACAGAGAACTTTGAATTCACTGCTCCAAGACCTCTGCTCCTGAAATAACTGGAAAACCGAGACTGATACAAATCAGGATTGTGAAAAATTAGGTCCACTCTCCTGTTAGGATTAAAAAGGTTTAATAAAAGGCAATAGAGGACAGATAAAAGCAGAAGTTCAGCACTGAGTGCTTGGCATTCAGCCAAAAAAGCACACCTGGTATGGACAGAGACACCCTTTACATACCCTTCAGCCTAATGCATATTCATAAACAATTATGCATATTCAAACTTTTCTCCAAACTAGTTTGCATGTTCCAGGAACTGCTTAGCCTAGCTTCACCTTGGATACGCCTCCTCGGAGCACACGCAGTCCTCTTTAATAGATTCTGTTATCACTCCCAGATTGTGGTTTCTGCAGATGACAGGTGTTGATAGTTGGGCTGTCCGTGGCAGGGTCCGTTCATTGGGTGTTATCCAGTTCAAGCAGGCGGTTCAAGCATTCTAACAAAACGATAACAGCTATTTCACTACTACGTCTAAGCTCAGCTAGCACCAGAAAGAAAGACATTAGTCATCATTACACAGCTATTTTTCACAGCAAGGCTACCTTTGTAAAAAAATAATTAAAATCATACACATTGCATCCATTGTAATATTTGCAAAAAGCCAACATTATGATATGTATTTATCACAGGATGATGTGATTTAAATTGTTCTTTTGTCCCTGTTATCTGCATAGTTGGTAACCATGATTCAAATTCGATGCCAAAATTTGCATGTGGAAGGTTGGGGGGGGGAATTTTCTCCATCCCTGTTACTAGAGAACCAAGGACCAGGTGCTCAGGGCGATTAACTCTTTTCTAAGAGACAAAGGCTGTGGCTTGGGTGTGGTGAGGGGAGGAGGCACTCTGGCTGTGGAGGGGGAGTTTCACTTGCTGGCTGGACACCAGAGGCTGTGGCTAGCACAGGTCTTTCCCGTGAGAACATTCTCCTGTGTTTTATAAACAAAGATAAAGTTTGGATGTTGTTGAAACAGTGTCTCGAGATTTGGACAGTTCAGGCCTGGCCAATCAGGCCTAGGGGGAGGTTTCTGACTGACCAATCTGGGTGACCTCTGAAAAGTCTATATATGTTGGATTCAAAATAATAAAGTGCTTTTTCTATGCCACGCTGAGAATCCGGGATCTCTTTTCTGCTAGCGGCTCAACAGCGACAGGAGGCGACGGAGGGAAGCTGCTGCTTTCCTCTGGCTGCGACCGCGGGACATCCGACCATGCACTGCCTTCTGTTCCTGGCTGGGTGAGCTCTTGCTTGGGAAAAAGGGCACAGGATCCCAACCCTTTTTTCTCGCCGGGAGCACACGCCTCCCCGGCTGCGGGGTTTTTTTTTTTTGCAACAACTGCGAAGGAGTCCGGCTGTCGCTGCCTCCGCCAAGCTGGCCGGAATGCACCGCGGCGTCTGCCATAACTGTGGAGTTCCTGCCACCTTTGCTGGCTTTGAGACCGGGGACAACACAGCGTCCCTGAGCTGCTGGGGGCCTTGGCAAGGGGCTGGAAGCCAGGGTGGGGGGCACCTCTCCAGCACAGCCTGCACTGCCCCAGCCACAGCACACCCCTACTGAGCAGCAGCCCTGTTCAAAACCCTCCCCCAAACTCTCCACAGACCTGCCTCTGCCAGACCTTCTTTCCACAGACCTCCCAAAGCCACAGCATTCCCGGGCACTGAAACCCTCCAGCAGAGGGGGGAAGGAGGACACAGCACCCCCTGCCACATCCCCTCCCCACCACAAGCCCTTCTCTGGTCATACCGCCGCCTGCCGCATGCTGCCCCCTCTCCCGGCACCTCCTGCCACAGCTTCCCATGGTCCCAGGCCCCCATGCCGGTCCCAGCATGCCCGGCCACAGCTCCCAGTTCTGCCCAATCACGGCTCCCCTTAGCTCGCGGCCCCCCATCCCAGTTCCCCTCGGCCGCAGCCCTCCCCAGCTCTCGCCCTTCATGGTCAGGGCCTCCAGCGCCTCCCAAGCTGTGGGCCCCCCTCGCCACAGATGCCCTCAAACCTTCTGGAATCGGAGGGGGGGATAAGCTGGCGAGGATGGGATGCATTAACTCTTCCCATGCTAGGCAGACGGCCCGGGCTCCCCACCAGACCCCCCAGCGTGCCCCTTCTGCCACCGCAGTGCCTACTGCTGTGCAGTTTCAGCCGTTCTTTCCATGTGCCAGTGGGGACACGTCCCCCCGCCCGCCTCTGCCGAGCTGATTGGTGCACTGCAAGGGGCACGGCGAGGGACGAGGTGAGTGATGGGTCGGCATGGCCATCGTCGGATAGGCGGGAAGCTGGTGACGTATGTCTCTTAGATCCCACCCTCAGCTCGTCCCCTCCACGTGTGGGTGTGTGATGACAATGGGGAAGGGGCAGTCTCAGGCGAAGCATCTCCTCATTGGCCATTGGAGACAGGGGAGGGGATGACTTAGCCTTGGGGAGGGCTGCTATGGCCTTGACCCTTTGCCTCTGCCCTGCAGGCAGGCTAACCTTTAACCTCTAACCTGACTCCAAGCCCACCTGGACAGAGCTGGGCCTGGACCCGGACCCACAGGCATCACGTGTCCCAGCCCCACAGACATGATCTCCTACGATCCACCAGCACAGTGTGTTCCCACAACAGACACTGTCGGGGTTTATTATTCCATGCGAGACGGGAACAACATAACACCAATGTGATGCAGAAAGTCGTCCAACTTTATTCTTCAGCAGTGCTTCTTTTAAAGCTTTTTACCTTCCGTACACGCGACACGGAACTCTACGTATGGTTCGTACGTGTGCCATGCAATTATATAATTGGTTATAAGTGATTAACACGAGCTAAGCAGGCATTATATGATTGGTATATACTAAAACCACAGTTTCCTAATTTTGGGCAATATATCCTGTTTTCTTTGGCCAGCAAGTAATCTACTTTTGGGCAATATATCCGGTTTTCTCTGGCCAGCTGCTTGCTTTCTTGCAGCATCAGCAAAATACTTCCTCTTATCTATCTTCAATGACTTTCATAGGTCTGTTAAGACAGACCAGCTGTTAAGACAGACTAGACCCCAACAAGACACCATCCCCTAGCCCCACGGGCATGGCCCTCACTCCCCCAGCCCCATGGGTGCGGTATGTCCCAGCCCCATGTACACAGCCCCCCCAGCCCCATGGGCATGACATCCCCCAAGTGGGATCATTGGAGTGTCCCCTGCCCCCACGTGGTGCCAGTGCCCCATAGAACTAGCCTGCCAGCAACCCATGCAGCTGGGCTGGGACTGTGCAGGAGCTGGCTGGTGGCAGAGGAACTGCAGGGACAGCTGCCCCTGGGAAATGGTTGCTCAGAAATATTTAAGCACCAAGCAACTGTGGGGAAGGGGGCTCTGCTGATTCGCCCCAATCGAGCTCAGAGACACTTCAGAGACCAAGTCAGAGAAGTGGGTATTTTCTTTATTCGATGCACCGGGTGTGTGGGAATTGTTTCCACCAAACACACACACCTCAGTACCCCCAAAGACACAGTGTTATAGGTAAAATTCATGAATATTCATTACATTCTTCAGGATAGGAGTGGTTATACAAATCATTTCTCGGAAGTCATTAATATCATTAGCATGTGCACCATGCAGTCTCTGTATGTCCTGGTGGTCTTTGGAGATCCCCAAAGCCCCCTCCAAGGTGAAGGTCCTTCATGGGATGATTCAGCAGTTTCTGTGCTGGTTTCAAATGCATGCTTAGCTGATAAGCCATCAGGCCAGAGCTGTTACCTACAATTTGAATTTGAATTAAGAGTTCAGCCTTTAGCCCTGGAAGCCACAGACAGGCGCCTGTGCTGGTGGAAGGGGGGCAAAAGCTCGGAGAATCTTTCTCACTGCCACCCACTGGTGGGAACCCAGGCCAGACCGGCTGCTTCAAGGGACAGCAGCCTGGAGCTCACCAGCCTGACGATGGGCTATTCAGGTCAGGGAAAAGACTTCTTGATTCAGCAAGTTTGGATGAAACTCCACAAAACCCACTTCCTCCCCAGCTGACTCATCTCAGTGAGCCACAGCTGCAACATCATTCTAGAAATTCTGGTACTGTCAAATGATAAATAGAACCAAGATCTTGTCTTGTGATGGCGCTAGCGTGCAGCGATCTGGATGTGAAATGGCAGCACAACAGCTGCTGAGCCCAACATCCTGCTCGGCTTGCTGCCAGTCTGGGGGAATTATTTTCAGAGGTGCTGTCATGGACAAAGCTGCACTAGGCACTCTCTAGGAATAGCAGTGTGCAGGGAGGCAGCCGGATGACCTGTTCTTGGCCAGCACACACTTTTCCGGAGGGAGAAGTGTCAGTTCAATGCATGTGGCCATGGAGTGGCTGCCAACATGGGATCTCATCTCTTCCTGTGGCCTCAGCCTGGTGTTATAGGGTATTTCTCATTAAATATCCGCTGACTGGTAACAGATTTGGGTTGTGAGCTGAGAAAGGGTATTTAATATATGGAGCATTTTAATTTCTGAGTGTGATGATGGGAACACATGATTCTCCACTGTCTTAAACTGCACATGTGCAGGTGCTGGTTTCAGGGAGGAAGAGCCCAGGAAGATTCAGTTCGCCCGTGCCCTTGCTCATCCCTCACAGCATGGGTTTTGTACACACTCCCAGCACAATATTTAGTTTTTCTGCCCTTTGATAGCATGTGTCAGCTCTGCTGCACTGTTGAGAAGCTCTGGTGTCCAGTTGGGACAGGAGCAGAAGCCACGGAAGCCAGAGATGGACTGAAAACAACTTAGTCCCTATCACATGGCCACTTGTATGGGCTGTGTTTTCCAGCTTACAGTGTCTGAAATTAGTTTGGGGCTAACAAATGGTTAATGAACCATTATTGGCCTGAACCGGAACAACTTCAGTCACAGCTGAACCCACTGTGGAACAGAATCCAAAAGATTTGCTGGTTTAGCTCCTCATCTGTGGAGAAATATGGGCTCCTTTATCCTTGACAAGAATAATACATTTCCGTTTATTGTGTGGGCAGCAAAGGATTAATAATATTCCAAGTTATTTGCCTCCCAGTTTTGAGTGATGAGGGTTTGAAAGCAATGTCCCTGATGAGCACACTGTCCCTTGGCAACCTCTCTTGATTATTAAAACATGTTCTTATTCCAGAAACAAGATTAAGAAGCAAGACATAAAAACTCCTTTTAATAGGCTAGATAGGGTGAGGGTGCTCCTGCTCCTGGATGTAGGAAAGGACCTCAACCATAGCCATTTGATGGGGAAAGGTAATGCAGGTAGAAGATGGCGCTGGTTTGGCGAGCAGCTGGAAAACCTCCAGACGCTCACAGGGGATAGGGCCAGGGGGATAGTTACTGCATAAGCCATACCACTACCTGGCAGAGGGACAGCCCACTCAGACTTGCTTGGAGTGTGTTTCATCCCCTCTCTGCAAACCCTGGGGACGTGCAAAGGACTTCACAAGGGTCTGTGAAGGCAGACAAGGAGGTTTGAACACATTGGGCAGGGCTCTGCACCATGGCTGGCCACCTTCTAGATGCCTGACAGGAGGGGCAGGAGGAGGATGTTCCCCCAGGAAGAGGAGGAGTTCTGGGCAGTGGAAAGTGGAAGAATGTCTTTCTGTAATGAGCTCTGCTGCCTGCAGGGCTTCCCTTTGAAGGGTGTACTGGCAAGTGACTGGGTGCCAGTGAGTTCATCACTGGGTTATCACTCTTGCAGCCTCAGCCCTCCACATGCTACAGAAAGACCTTGGCTCCTGCAGCAGTGCCTCCCAGGGCTCTTCATGTTTCTCATCCTCCCTGCATTTAACAACATGAGAAGATAAAGACCAAACCCTGCCTCTCTTCCTCCATTGCTATTGCAAGGAAGGGATGCACCCCAGCACCTGTGGTACTGTGCCAGAGCCAGGGAATGTCCCTGGGGGAGTGTGAGCTGGTGCTGCAGGACCTTTCCCCCACTGGAACTGGTTTCCAGCAATGTTCTCAATTTACCTGTTTGACCAACATGTCTGTAAAACTGGAGCTATGAATCATGCTTGAAGAGTTTTCTGCCAGAGGATTCAGAGTCTTACTGGAAAAGGGGGAAGTTGACAACACTACTGAGGAAAGGTGGATCTGATATCACTTTAATGACCAATGGTGGTAGGATTAGGCTGAGCTGCTCTCTTCCTCCCAAACCCCACATGACTCTCATAGCTCCAGTATTGTCTCTCTCCTATTGTGTTTCCCAGCACCTTGTAGAGGAAGGCAACATCATGACCCCCATGGGACCATGGGGGAACTTAGGCACTGAGGAGCAAAGGGACCTTCCAGGCTACACAGTGGAAAGCAGGTCCTTAATCCAGTGCTTTAGCCACTGAATTTCACTGCTGCTTTGTGTTGGAAATGCACATGGAGCTTCCCAGAGCCAAACAAGGGTCTTAGCTGCAGGCAACACTCAAAAGGTCAAAAAGTTCATCCTGCAGCTGCTGTCCCAGAGCAGTTTGGCAGATGATGTAACAAGAGGTGGCAGTTGCAGGATGCAGCTTGGCAGGCTCAGGATGCCCAGCTGCAAGGGAGATGCCCAACCCCAGGCAGGTACCCAGAGGAGGAATCTCCAGCCTTGGGGGTTTGCAGTACAAAGCCACAACAGATCTGATGTCATGTTAGTTATATCCTGCTTTGAGCAGGAGGTTAGGCTGGGGATGTCCCTGCCAGTGGTGCCTGCGGGGGTGCCCAGCTGCTACCCCATACCCAATGCTGGAGGACCACCTGGGGGACAGTATATGCCAGCTCAGCACCAGAAAAATAATCCTCACTCACCCCTCACTGTTGGGGCACACAAACTCCCTACCTGCAGCCACACAGGCACCTTGTCCCTTCGCACCAGGCCCCGACTCTGAGCAGGCAGCAACACCCACAGACAAGAGCCTGGCCCCACGCCTGCCCCTGGCCCCTTCCTCCTTGCCAGCTCCTCTCCACCATCACCCACAGGTGCTTCCACCAGTGCTGTTTCAGTCTGAGCAGTCTGCTGCTGCAGCACAGTGAGGTGGCATGGTCTTTCTGCTGCTGCTTCACCCCTTGGGGTCACTCATCCCCCCAGCCAATTTGACTTCACTTAACAGCCCTCTGCCTGACCTGCAGCTAGGGAGTTTGGGCACGGGCTGTGGGTTTAGGATGGCATCAGGGATGGGCTCCAGAGAGGGTGCTTCTGGTCCAGGCAGGCCCCAGAGAGAGATGTGCCCCGCCTGAGCATTTGGCACAGGAATGGGTCACTCCCTCATTCTTCCATGCCCATGTTTCTCCTGCTCCTGCTTCCCTGTGAGAAAGAAGTGGTCAAATAGAAAAAACAAAATCTATTTGCACTTCAACCAGCTTTGTTTCTTTGAGCTTTTGCCCCCCTCCAAAGACCACCAGGGCATA
The DNA here is from genome assembly GCA_024500445.1 of Entomyzon cyanotis. Classification (NCBI taxonomy): domain Eukaryota; kingdom Metazoa; phylum Chordata; class Aves; order Passeriformes; family Meliphagidae; genus Entomyzon; species Entomyzon cyanotis. The sequence continues at coordinate 30,069 of JAKEPQ010000651.1, forward strand.
CAGAGAATGCGTGGTGCACATGCTAATGATATTAATGACTTCCGAGAAATGATTTGTATAACCACTCCTATCCTAGAGAATGCAATGAATATTCATGAATTTTACCTATAACACTGTGTCTTTGGGGGTACTGAGGTGTGTGTGTGTTTGGTGGAAACAATTCCCCCACACCCGGTGCATCGAATAAAGCAAATACCCACTTCTCTGACTTGGTCTCTGAAGTGTCTCTGGGCTCGATTGGGGCGAATCACCTGCAAAAATGTTTCTTTTGTGCATGCCTTGGGAAAAAAAAAAAAAAAGATAAAGAAAAAGTGAGAAACTGATATACTGTTTGCTTACCCACATAGTATTTGTCCCAAGCAGCCAGTTGATGTGGGTTGTGCCAGGGCTGCCCAGAGCCATGCAGTGTCGCCGGCCTGCTGCCACCCACATGGCCACGCTGGCAGCCTTCACTGACACCAAATGTGTGAGCAAACATCCCCCTTGACATCACCTTGATAGGATGGCAAAGGCTGGGGCCACCCAGAAATGCCTCCCTTTCTCGGTTTAGAGACATGTTCTGGGAGAAAACACTCTGGAATGAGTGTTTCCTCTAAGAAAAGGGATTTTAGCAATCCCTTCTCGCCAATATGAAGTGAATATTGGTCAGTGAAAGTGAAAAAAACAAAACCAAAACTGTTTATTTGACAAACAAAATGCCTGCATTATTGTGATAATAGCTGCAAGTTCCCCACACCCCTTTCTTAATGACTGTGCTTGTCACCTATTGTCCTGCCTTCCCCACCCCACGTGGTCCTGGCCACTCCCTCGAGTTTTCCCTATTGGTTCCTGTACCCTAACTCCACCCATGTACCTCCCCTGTACCCAGAGGTCACTGGGCCAGTGTGCTGTCCCCGCCCCTCTGTTTCCCTATAAAACCCCTCACCCTCTGCCATCTTGCTGTCTATGCTCCACATGTGTCTATACAGCACATGTCTATGCACCACATGTGTCTGTGCATGTGAGGCCTTCGCCTACGAGGCATCTCTGCCTCTGGGAAGTCTTTGGCCTCTGCTGCACCATGCGAATAAACATCTTCCATGGACACGACGCATAGACCCTCCTCGCTTCCTTTATCACCGCCAGTTGTGGAAGCAGACGAACCAGAGCTAGCCTTATGGCTCCCCGGCCGGTGAGAGTGCAGTCTCCAGCCCTGGGACATAGGGTTTGGAGCTCTGAGGTGCTGAACCGGGCTGGGTAGAGACGCTCTAGGGTAAGGTCTACTTTAACATCCTCTAAACCGCAACACTGCATGACACAGAAAAAATATGAATAACTGTTAGATATTGAACCTTCAGAACCTCACCACCCCCCCCCCCCCCCACACGCACTCACCCACAGCAGAACAAACAAACCCCAAAATGCCAGGGGAAGGAAAAAACCTCCACTGGCCATGCGCTAGGAAAAAACAAAACAGCCGACAGCTTTGTCTTGGGTGAGGGAAGAAGTGTCTGCACAGCAGGTCGGGGACAAGAAAAAAACAGATGGGAACCCGGTGAACTCTGATGTTGTTGGTCTCCTCTTCGCTGCAGAAAAAACGGGTGGATTTTAAAGGCCCTTCTTTTGCTGGCTCAGCTTTTCCCGAGATCTGGCCAAGATGGGGTGTCCCCACGGCTTCCCTGCTGGTCGGCGCCAGGTGGCTCCTGCCGATGGTACTATGTCAGACAAGAGCTAAGCCAAAGAGTTCCAAAAGAAACCACAGAAGCTGCCAGAGGATTACTGTTGCAGTCCAGGGAAAAACTTTTTCCCTCAGCTAGCAAGAACCAAGCTAGTTAAGAGCAACAATGTAACACACGTTCACGGCACACTCCGGGCATGCTGGGAGTGAGTGCTTGAAGAAAGCCCGCGCTGAGTTCCCCCGGCTCGTGCTCCTCCCCCAGGACTCTGCTTAAAGCGATAGGACCCATTTCTGGGCATAAAGCAGATGATCAGGAATAGAGTGTCATCATAAAATCACCCTAAGTCACTCCCACTACCGCAGGCTGTCCCAAGGCCCAAGGCTGCCTGCTCATTCCCAGCATGGCTGTAGGTCCCTGCCTGCATTTTGGCATTTCTCCCTGGCCACGCTCAGCATTTGGGGCTGAGCCTTTCCACTGCAATTTGTGACTCAGAGCACTTACAGGGATCCTGAGCCCCATGCAGTCCTCACACCCAGAGGTACTCCACCTGGCTGTACCTCATCTTCCACCACCTGGACATTTCCCCAAGGGCACAGCTGCTGGACAACAGGACCAAGCTTTGCACAAATATGGGATTATTGAACCCTAGGTTGTGGGTGAAGAGAGCTTAACCAGGCTGTGCTGTGGGGAGGGACAGCAAAATCCCTTCCCTGCTACTGCTGCCCACTGCCACAGAGATGCTGAACTCTGTAGAGTTCATCTGGAAACAGAGGCCCTGAGGTATATCCCCACTTCAGTCACTGAAAGTTTGGGGTAATACGAAATCCCTTCCCATGCCTGCCTTGAGCAGTGGATGTTGCTTCTTGGCACAAGGTGGCAGCTCAGCCCAGCTTATTTTCAGCAGGGCAATATCTGGTGCCTGGGGCGAATGGTGCTGGGCTTGGTCCTGCCCTGCCAGGGTGACCCCTGCAGACTTGGGGTGCTGTGTTCGTTTTGCTTGGCCCAGTTTTTGGTGGGGGGGCCCCCAAAGATGGCTCCTGTGAGAAGCTTCTGGAAGCTTCCACCATCTGCAGCAGAGCCAATCTCTGATGGCTCTGAAGATGATGGACATGCTACTGGCCAAGGCTGAGCCAATTAGAGATGGTGGTAACGCCTCTGTGATGACATATGTAAGAAGAAATCAAAACAGAGGGGGCAGGCAGTTCTTTCTAACCAGAGAAGGAGGTGAGAACATGTGAGGGAAAAAAACATGGAGACACCAAGGTCAGTGGAGAAGGAGGGGGAGGAGGTACTCCAGGTGCCAGAGCCAAATTTCCTCTGCAAGCCGTGGTAAGGACCATGGTGAATTATTCGCCCCAATCGAGCCCAGAGACACTTCAGAGACAAAGTCAAAGAAGTGGGTATTTGCTTTTTTCGGTGCACCAGGTGTGGGGGAATTCTCTCCACAAACACACACACCTCGGTACCTCCAAAGACACAGTGTTATAGGCAAAATTCATGAATATTCATCACATTCCCCAGGATAGGAGTGGCTATACAAATTACTTCTCATAAGTCATTAATATTATTAGCGATTGCTGGCTTCAAACGGATTCCTTTTGCCCCCTTTTATCTTGATAAGATTAAGGGAATCCACAAGGCCACAACTGTTATCAGCCTTCAGCCCTGGACGGGCGCCGTGCTGGTGGAAGGGGCAAAAGATCAAAGAAATAAGGATGGTTGAAGTGTAAATAGATTTGGGTTTTCTATTTGACCACTCCTTTCTCAATCCCTCCTTTTCTTTTTGTAATTTGTAATTCTTTACAAATCTTGTATGTCATGAAAGTAAATACCTTTCTCTATCTCATATCTAAATTTATACTTTTGCCATTGAACATAAGCATCACGATTCCAAGTACATACTATCATACAACAATAACTACTAATACAGACAGTAAATAACAATGCAATAATACAAATAACTATTACAAACATTTGTTTAAGCTAGGATTAACAGAATTGCAACAGCTTGTATTTATAACTGTACATATTCCTCCTCCTCCTCTGGCATACAGCAAATCTACAGTTAATTGTGAGATGCTCTTAATCTCGATTTGCTGTGCTCTTATGGCATCTGCATTGGCATTCATTATGGTCTCTACAGTGGCAGAAAGATTCTTCTCTAGTTCACTTACTCCGGGCCAGGGTATAAACCACCTGGCAAAGCTGTGAGTATAAAAGTTCGGAGTAAATCTTGTAGGTGAGGAACAACACTAATGTGGGGAGATACTGGTCTTATCGCACAGTGACCTTGCCATCCCAAGGGCAAAACTTTCTGGGCACTGTGTTCACATATCCAATATCAACCCTGCCCTAGGGGCACTGGCCAACACTTGGGCTTTGGTCTTACCTTAGTTTGATTTTTATGTTACATATGAGCCCCCCTATAGGTCTAGAATTTTGAGCAGCTATTTTGAAGAAAAAGAAGAAAGACAGAATCTATAGAAATTTTAAGAGGAATGTTAATTCCTTTGGCTTTCTTGGGCCTTCCATCTTCTAGCAGGATTAGCTTTCTGGGTTTCTCTGGAGTCAGGGATGGGGAGAATGGAGCACTGCCTCTGCTGTGTGCATGGCTGGCCCCACTGCAGGGCTGGGACTGGAGCTCTGTGCATCACTGCCTCTGCTGTGTCCATGACTGAGAGCATCACTGCAGGGCTGGGATTGGAGCTCTGTGCAGCACTGCCTCTGCTGTGTCCATGGCTGAGAGCACCACTGCTGGGCTGGGATGCTCTGGGGTTGGGGTAAGGAGCAGTTCACTGTCTCACCAGGGCAAGGCCTGACCTGCCCCCTCCTCACACACACACCATACACACAGGCATCTTGAAGTGTCTCAGAGACATTAATCTTTTCAGTTTTTGGCAGCCCACATCATGGCTCCAGACAGTGATCAGGACCACTGATAGTTTTTCTTGCTTGTAAAATGGGGTACTTTTCTTCCCCACCTTGGTGGAATTTCTAGCAAACAGAGCAGAAAGGAAAGAGGAAAGCATAAAGGATAACTGACTAAGACTCTCACACTGTTAGTTTTCTTTGCTTGTGATCTAATTAGGCTATCTTTCCCCCCTTTTTTCTATTCTTTTATTTTACTCTCCGTAAATCTAGATTATCTTTCAATTCACAGAACAAATATACTCACAAACATTAGCTACACACAAAAATCAACAGACATATAGGATCTTTTCTATATGAATTTTCGAGCTCTTTCCAGGACCTCAAATCTGCTACTTGTCAGGAAAATTAATCCACAAAGGCCAGAGGTTTATGTCCATAAAGGAGACAGAGGAGTCCTGTAACTTTATTCATGAATAAAGGGAGAGATCATGGGCATTTCCCATGGGGTCTCTCTCAAATTGCTAGAGGACGCAGCCTCTTTTATCCTAATTTCCCGGCCGCAGGTTCCCTCTTTCTTTCCCCATTGGCTGAGGTACTCGAGAGGTACAGATTTCCCAGAACGCCTAATTAATATACATCCCCCCCTAATACAGACACCCCCAATACACATTCCCCTTTTCTTCTTCTTCTTCTTGTGTCTCTGTTCCTGTAGTTTATTAACACAGTTTTGGGTAAATCTAATTAGGGAAATTCCTATGGAAATCCTACTCATTGTTTCTTCTATCTCTTAGTATCCATGTCATCTTACCAGCAGACTCAGGTCTTATTTTTACCAGCCATTTGTTTGTAAAGACACTCCCTTATTCCTTTCAATCCCTCCTCTTTTTATTTTCTCAATAATTGTCTTTACAAACTTTAGTTACCATTGACTGGATTGTGTGTTCTTGGGTCTTTTTTGGTTTCGTGATTATTTGTAGTGATTGTAGTGACATGATTTTTTGTCCTCTTGTAGCCATTTCCGGATCAGCAGGCATGGCTGCTACTTGCATTCCTTTGATCACATGCTGAATGAGCTGCACTAAGCAAGGTATCAAGCATGGTAAAAATATCAGAGCTGCTATAGCACATAAGAAGAAAAAGAACAGTTGTTTAATCCATAGACTACCAGGTAACCATGAAAACATGTCCAATTCCCATCCTTTCCACGTTTGGACTGTGGGGTGGTTTTGATTGGCCCAAAACATCAGTAAAGTATTTTTTAACATCTAAGAGAAATTTAGACCCCTCAGAAGCTGTTGTGGTAGGCCTGGGGGAGGTGTCTGAGGGGTGGGGAGTGGCACAAAGATGGCTCCTGTGTGTCCTGAGTGAAAGTTCTAGAAGTTTTTACATCAAGTCCAGCAGAGCCAATCTCTGATGGCTCTAAGAGTGATAGACATGCTGCCGGCCAAGTTTGGGCCCATTAGAGGTGCTAGTTACACCTCTGTGCAAACATATTTAAGAAGAAATCAAAACAAAGTGGGCACGCACATCTTTGTAGTAGGTGGAGGTAAAAATATGTGAAGGGAGAACAGCATGGAAACACCAAGGTCAGTAAAAAAGGTGGGGGAGGAGGTGCTCCAGGCGCCGGAGCTGAAAACCCTCTGCTAGCCGTGCTGAAGACCGTGGGGGGAGCAGGAGGTCCCCCTGCAGCCCATGGAGTCCACAGAAGTGCAGAAATCCACCCACAGCCCACGCCAGAGGAGCAGGTGGATGCCTAGAAAAAACTGTGAACCGGTGGGAGTCTCATCTAAAGAGTTAAAGCTGCAAAGGCCTTGCAAGGGAGAGAAAGGCCTTGCTCCTGGGATGGAAGCAGCCTGGCCTTGGCTCGGGAGAGTCTGCACCTTATGGACAAAGAAACTCATGTTGCAGCAGAATTCGAGCGGGATGTTGCTTGTGAGATTAGACCCACGCCAAAGAAGCTCCCAGAGGACTGTCTCTCGTGGGAGGGACCCCATGGCTAAGTAGAGAACCCCTCTCCCTGATGGACTGACCAGAGAACACCCCTTACCCTGCCCCCTGCCTATGTTGTTAGTTTGGAAAGAGGGAAGGGGGGTGAGCGGAGAGACTGCTTCTTAAGAGGGTGGGGGTGAGAGCAGAGAAACTGTCTGGAGACAGAGAGAGATAAGTAAAGATAAAGAATATTTGTAGTAGAAGAATTGTGGTAATAAATAGATTTATAGACCTGCTCTGTAGACTGAGAAAATACCTTACACCCTGCCTCCCTACACGAGCTTGTTGGTTAAAAGGAAGAAAATGAGTTCGTAAGAGGGAGGGGGTGAGTGAACAAAATAGTGTATGAAAAGTTTATTTTTGCTTTGCATTTATCCTCTAACTCTGTTAGGTAATTAAATCACTTTTTGCAACTTTAAGTTTAGAGCCTGTCTGCCCTTTTTTTTCTGTGCATCCTCCTACCAGTGTCCTATCTCATTTAACTCATGAGATTGGTGTGTGTGTTTTTTTTTTTTACTGTTTTTTTTTTGCAGCAAGAGAGACTCGAGGTGCCTGGTGTTTAGTCAAGGTCAAACCCTGACAGACTGGTTGTCAGAGACTGAAAATAGTTCATGCCTCAAACATTGATATAAAGTCTTGATCAAAGAAGCCTCCCTGAGGATACCTGGCTGGGACTTTGGACTGAGCGCCAGATTAGATAAAGGGAAAAGCCTATTGTTCAGTCATCTCAGGCTGAGGGAAAGGAATGCATCCACAGAGGCTGAAGCCACCAGCTGTACTGCTGGCTGAGTTTGGGGTGGGGGCAGAGCACAGCTCACAGAAGCCAGGTTTGCACAGTCTTACCCCCCAGCTGAGGGGGGAGGAGGATGGCGTAACCTCTGGTCAGAGGCAATAAACACCCATCCTCCATTACACAAACTGGCCCAGCTGTGGAACCCCCAACCCCACAAGCCACATCCACGGGACTCTCACATGAGAGGCAGCTGAGGGGGGAGTCACAATCCATCAAAGACCCCTTCAAAGTGCCAGCTCTTGCACCACAGGAGTGCACGTGATGCAAGCAGAGTCTGCTGCTAGAGGCTGCCCCCTCCCCCGGGGGGACATGCCTGGACATTTCCACCTGGCCTGAGTGTATATTAACCCATGGCATTCTGTGCTTTCGGGGGACTTCCACCACCGAGACCAGCTGAAGAGGACATCAGGACGCCAGTGGGACCCACGGAGTGGTGATACTTCTTTGTCCCTGTCCCTCTCTGTCCCCCCACCTTTCTCCCTACTCCCCCTTCTCTCTCTTTTCTTCTCTCTCTCTCTCTTATTTACTATCAAATAAACCCCATACTATTGATTGGCATATGGTCTCGTTTGCACCTTAATTCGGGCAGAGGTATTTCCAAAGAGCCTTAATAATTGGATCATAACACTGGTACATGAGCTAGCTTTCTTATTCCTTTAGTTATTTCTTTCACTACTTTTCCATTGTCATCTATTTGCAAACAGCAGTTTGAGTCATTTAGTCTTCCATACGCTCCCCCTTCTTCTGCTAATAGATAATCTAGTACCATCCGATGTCGAAGTATTGCATTCCTCATCTGAGTGGATTGGTCAGCAAGAAGATCAAGAGCTGTGACTGTCTGGTTGGTTATTATTTCAAAGACAGCCTGTAACCTAATGATTCGATTTAAATTATAAATGGGTTCTCTGGCACCTGATATTAATTCATTAGGATTCCAAGTGGCTGGTCCATAGTGTTGTATAATTCGCTCTGGTGGCCATTGTTCTTTTCCCCACTTTTGGGTGCCCCCTTTAACTAGGGATATATCTATTGACCGCTTGTCTCTAATTAGATCATCGTATACCTTGATTCCTAACTGATTTCCCTGAACTTGTGGTAACAAAAAGAACAACGGTTTAATATACCCTACATAACATATTCCTGACCAGTTTGGAGGCAACCTGCAATAAGCATATTTGCCACATATCCAATAATGCCCTTTCAAGGCCCAGGCTCCGTTAGCAAAGGGGCCTTTCCAATTTTCATCATCAATTGGTGGGTCAAAATACAGCTTTTTACCTGGGCCTAACAGTCCCCCAACAAGAGTTGCCTTACCATAAGAGTCACAATACTTGCATCTCCATGCTCCTACATGAGGTTTCCACTTACAGTTACATCCCAGATCTGTTTTGTTAGATCTGGACCAGAATCTACTAAAAAGGGTTCTGGTTCCATTCCGGTGTTGCCACTTCCAGTGATAGTCACGGACAACATGTGTCCTACTGGTAGAATTATCTCGGGGGCAGGTTAAAAATAAATGGTCAAAAAACTTGTCCCTCCCCACTGCTTTACATCCTTCAAAATCCCTTTGGTAATTATGGTAGGAACACCTTACCCAGCTACCATTAGTGAGCCTTACATGTGTTTGATTCCTTCTGCCTCTATACTTGGAGCAATCGTAAGGAGGGCAGTTGGGGGCCCAACAATCTAAACCCAAAGATAAAGTCCAGTCACAAACACTTTTTCCCACATATACACTCCCTGTTCTGTTGAGACAATAAAAGCCCTTTTCAGAAGGACGAAGTCGCCATGGACTTCCTTCTTCTTCCCAAAACCCCGTTCCATTATGTACCTCACTTAGGGTGCTGACCCACCACTTAGGTTTGACTGGGCTGGCCACCCATGGCCATTCTTCAGATCCTCCTGGCCCTCCGCAGACCCAGCAGTTACGGAGGTTAAAGGTTTTTGCTACTTCTTCTCCTAGAGTTAAAAAATGATTCTCCCACTTTTGGCCCAAAACTAACTGATAATATAAAGGTAAGATTATTAAGAAAAACATTCTAATAGTGTAATCTAGTAACCTAATCTAATCTTAACGTTATCTTCCACACCACTTGTGGCGAGTGTAGGCACAGAAACCACTTAACATAAAACAAAGACAGCAAGGATTTGCCCCCCCCCCCCAGTGACTGGAGCTCCAAAAGGAGGGATACCCACACAGACTATTTCAGCAGACAGTTTGTGGTAGGCACACAGGGCTTCCCCTGATGTCGACGCACTGGTCACTGCTCCAGCTCGCTCCTGCGGAGAGTCAGTCGTGGCTTCCCATCCTTTTCCTCCAGTTGAGATGTCCAAATCTCTGGGGCTTTAGAGCCCTTGACCCGGGTGTGATGGGTCCATCCATGTTCAGCTGTCTTGACGGCTGTTTCTGTGGTCAGTAACACTTGGAAAGGTCCACGCCACTTCTCCACCAGTGGTGCTTCTTTCCACTCCTTAACTAGAACCCAATCTCCTGGTTGGATGTTGTGAACAGCAAAGTCCAAAGGCAGGGTCTGCGCCAGCTGAGCTTCCTGTCGAAGAGATTTCACAAGAGACAGTATCCTTGCCACATATAGTTTTAAATATACATCACTTATCTCTACCACCCCACTGGGTTGAGAACTACAAGGGTAAGGAATTCCAAACATCAGTTCAAAGGGAGATAACTGAGTATCTTCTCTGGGCCTGGCTCTTATTCTTGCTAGAGCTAGTGGCAAGAGCCGTACCCATGGCATCTTAGTTTCTATTACCAGCTTCAAGAGGTGTTTCTTTATCTCTCCATTCATTCTTTCTACCCGGCCTGAACTCTAGAGGTGCCAGGGGGTATGGAGATTCCATTGTATGCCTAAAGCAGCCATGACCCCTTGAAGAATTTTTCCTGTAAAGTGAGTTCCTCTATCTGAGTCTATTGCTTCTACAATTCCGTACCACGGAATTATTTGTTCCAAAAATACCTTAATAACCGATCCTGTAGTTGCTGAAGCAGTTGGAAATGCTTCTGGCTGTGATAGATAGGGATTGATTCGCTAAATTGCAACAGGAAAACAGGGCCCCCACGGGCCAAAGACCTCCTGCTGGCATAAGCAGAACTTAAGCATCCTGTTTACACAAGGCTTATACAAAACTTGCACCGGCAAGGTTTAGGGGGAAGGGCAGGCTGCGAACGTGACTACGAGCCTTCGGAAGGCAGCGGCAACAGCAACAGACTACGCAGACACAGCCTTATCTCCAGCAAATGACACGTAACCCGGAAAAAGGGACTGCATAAAACCTCGGCACACACAAACCTCTGTGCGGTGTGTCTTAGGCAGAGCGAGGGAGCCTGCCTAGCCCGCCCAGTGCTGCTTTGACCTGTATCCACTGGCTGGAATAAATTACAAATTACTGAATTGGAATTGTCTCTGATTGATTTATTGAGACCCAATTTATAACAACATGGTGCCGTAACTCGGATAGGGTCCCTCGCTGGAGACCCCTCACTGGGAGGCGCCCCGTTGTTTCAACGGCCCTGCGGGGGGTACTTCTCCGACACCCTGACTGACGAACCTAAATTCGGATACTGGTCAAAGGAAAACCCCATAATCTTTGTGCACGAAGCTCCGGACGAAGATGCAGGACGCGTGAGTATGTGTTCAGATTAAGAGAACACAGGGTATCCGTTCGGTTGGGGTGGTTATCCCAGAGTGTGGTGTGTGAGACGCCGAAGGCTTGGCGAAGTGAGTGTGGACTCCCTTGTAGTGCGGTTCCCACATCCCGTGAGGGACTGGGCCACGACCGGGAGGACGCGAGTGTGTGTGTGACTGAAGACACTCTGGAAGATGGGTCAGAGGAAAAGCAAGCCCTCTGAATCCATGGGGGGGAGCCCCAGACAAAACTCCCGGATATCCCGCCTGATAGCCCCTTAGGGGTTTTGATTAAGTATTGGGCGGATGACCCCTGTACGAGGGGTAAAAGTAAAAGTAAAATGATAAATTATTGCATGGTAGTTTGGGGAGGTAAACAGATACGGACCGACCCTTTGTATTGGCCAGTATTTGGGTCGTTTGAGGATTTTATGTGTCAAGCTTTAAATTTGTATGTAAATTCCAAACAACCTTTTAATCAGGAAGAAAGTGATTATGCTGCTCTTTGGATTACCCTGATATGAGGGGCAGGACTTTTTGTGTTAAAACGAAAAGATCCTAAGAAAAGGAATTCAGAGGAAATGCCCCCTCCATATGTACCTCCAGCACCAACTCCGGCGCCGCCTCAGAATGCACCAATAGCCCCGTTATTACCCCAAGATGACACTAATCAGTCGTCTGAGGATGAGGAGCCTGCCCAATCCAATAGACGCATTACACGTAGTAGGGCACGAAATGGTTTATATCCACTTAGAGAGGTTGGCATGGGTATGGTAAATCAACCGGGAGGAGGTCAGGCACCTGGCATAGGGTACATAGCAATTCCTTTAAATTCAGGGGATGTTAGGGAATTTAAGAAAGAGATGGGACACCTTTTAGAAGATCCTCTGGGGGTCGCTGAAAGGGTAGACCAATTTCTGGGTCCCAACATATATACTTGGGACGAAATTCAGTCAATCCTGGGCATCCTCTTTACGGCGGAGGAGAGGCGGGTGATCAGAGCTGCCGGCATGAGAATTTGGGAAAACAATCATCCCCAGGGTCCGATAGGGGACATGAAATGGCCACTCCAACGGCCCAATTGGAACAACCAGGACCCTAACAATAGGGCCCATATGCAGGATTTAAGAACTATTATTGTCCAAGGCATTAAAGAGGCCGTCCCTAGGGGACAGAACATGACCAAGGCCTTTAATGAACAGCAAAAGAAAGATGAAGATCCCACTGAATGGTTAGAATGATTACGAAAAAATTTGCAACTTTATTCTGGTATAGATCCAGATTCTCCCGTGGGACAAACCTTATTGAAAACTCAGTTCGTGGCCAAGGCATGGGTAGATATTAGGAAAAAGTTTGAAAAGTTAGATGATTGGCAAAATCGGGGGTTGGATGAGTTGTTGAGAGAAGCTCAGAAAGTGTATGTGAGGAGAGATGAGGAAAGTCATCGAAAGCAAGTAAAAATGATGGTGGCGGCTGTTAGGGGTGGACAAGAAAAACCGGTCCGGCCACCTCGGAGCCCACAGCCTGAGCGGCGACCTTTTAAGGCGTCTCGGGACAAGGAGGCACAAAGGAGAAGTGAAGTAGTATGTTACTACTGTCAGAAAAAAGGGCACATGAAGAAAGATTGCCGCCAAAGGTTGGCGGACCTAAAAATGTTTGCGGAAGATTAGGGGTGTCAGGGGCTCTATTTGCTGGGGTCAAGGAAACCATCAGAGCCTCTGGTAAAGCTTCGAGTAGGACCTCAGTGACAAGAGTTTGAGTTTTTAGTGGATTCAGGAGCAGAACGCTCTACTATTCAGAAATTGCCTAAAGGGTGTAAAATATCCCGGGACACTGTCCAGGTGGTGGGAGCAAAAGGGGAACCCTTTGGGGTCCCCGTAATAAAAGAAGTCTTGTTTGAAGCAAATTCTAAATTGGGAGTGGGATCATTGTTACTAGTCCCTGAAGCAGAATTTAATTTATTGGGAAGAGATTTAATGATAGAACTGGGAATAGGGTTGGAAGTTAAACAACATAAATTAAACATTAAGCTTTACTCTCTAAATGTTCAAGATGAAAAGCAGATTGATCCGAATGTATGGTATACTCCAGATTCTGTAGGAAAATTGAGCATAGAACCCTTTACAGTAACCCTAACCAATCCGGGAAGTCCGATAAGAGTAAAACAATATCCCTTGTCCGAAGAAGGACGAAGGGGGCTACAATCGGAAATTAAGAGGCTAATAGAACAAGGCATATTAGAACCATGCACGTCTCCTTTCAACACACCAATTTTACCAGTAAAAAAAGCCAGATGGCAGTTACCGATTAGTGCATGACCTAAGGGAGATAAATAAAAGAACTGTTGAACGGTTTCCTGTTGTGGCCAACCCACATACTATCCTAAGTCAATTAGGTCCTTATGACGTTTGGTACAGTGTGATAGACCTAAAAGATGCATTCTGGGCTTGTCCATTGGATGAAGGTAGTAGAGATTATTTTGCATTCGAATGGGAGGATCCGGATAGTCATATCAAGCAACAGTTGAGATGGACAGTCCTCCCCCAGGGATTCACTGAATCACCCAACCTATTTGGACAGGCCTTGTGCCAAATCCTACGAAACTACCACACTGGCCCGGGAGTCAAATTAATTCAATATGTGGATGATTTGCTGATAGCGGGGGAACAAGAAGAGTTGGTAAGACAAGAGAGTATTAAACTATTAAACTTTTTGGGGGCACAGGGACTTAAAGTCTCTAAAACCAAATTACAATTTACAGAACAAGAGGTAAAATATTTGGGGCACCGACTAACAGGAGGGGCAAAGAAATTGGACCCTAGCCGGGTTCAGGGAATTTTGGCAATGCCACCCCCCCGACGAAACGACAAATTCGACAATTACTGGGATTATTTGGCTACTGTAGACAATGGATAGAGAATTACAGCCAAAAGGTCAAATTCCTCTATGAAAAATTGGCCCATGACGGACTCCTTAAATGGTCTCCGGCGGATGAGGAAAGATTTCAGGCTCTGAAAAAAGAATTGGTCAATGCACCCGTGTTAAGCTTGCCTGATATCCACACAAGCCCTTCCATTTATTTGTGAATACCGAGGAGGGGACTGCATTTGGTATTTTAGCTCAGGACTGGGCCAGTAGTAAAAAGCCTGTGGCCTATTTATCTAAATTATTAGACCCCATTAGTAAGGGATGGCCTACTTGTCTTCAAGTAGCAGCTGCAGCATCACTAATGGTAGAGGAAGCCCTCAAAATAACCTTTGGAGGAGAACTGCGAGTTGTCTCCCCTCATGATATCCGGGGTATTTTATCCCAAAAGGCAGATAAATGGATCACAGATGCCAGATTGCTAAAATACGAAGGAATTCTGGTT
>JAKEPQ010000736.1:600000-982322 GCA_024500445.1 Entomyzon cyanotis
TTATTTTTCACATCTACTAATAGTGGCTGAATAAGGAGCACACTTCATTTTTTTCACTCGCCCCTTGAATATTTGAAGATTTTGTTGATGATTTTCTCTCTTGGGGATAAAATTCAAAGTGAATCAAGAGCTTTCACATCTCTTCTCAATCTAGGCTCACTTTAAAAGTTATCAAGGGCTCCTGTGTGGGACATCCCTGGTATAATGGGAGCTCCTGACTGCTGTAGTGTGCTTATGCTGTTCTAGAGACTTCTCCCTAGCAGAAACCTGTACCATCCCATGCTGTAATCTTATTGGTTTACCCCTTTCTCCTCCCTGGCTCCTCCCCTCTGGCTTCCCCTTGTTGGTTCTTCTGAGTAACCACGCCTCTGTTCCCTCTCCTGATAACCCGCTGAGAAAGCGGAACTCGGGGTTCACCATCTTGGCTTTCCTGCACCCTGAATCCTCCCCTGCCTCTCCGCCCCTCTCCACCCTCCTCTGACCCTCGACTGTGGACCTTAATAAATCCCTGGAAACTTCAGATGATGATCCTGCATTTCTTCCATCGCCACACCTTCACAGAGTCTCGTGTCCCCCGCAGCTCCACCGCCTGCTACAGCCACGTGTCTGCCTGGCGTGTTCTGGCCACGAGTGGCCCCCTCCCACATTGCGGCGTGGGGTGGCCGTTTGTGAATCGTGATACCGCGCTGCCGCACCTGACATCCTTAACAATTCATTTCTATTAATTGCTGGACTTCTTCCCCCTGAGGATTTAGTTGTTTCTACAGACATTCCTGCTTTCAGTGACTCTCTGCCCTGCAGATAGCAGTCTGATCTCTTATCAGCCACTGCTCTGATCATCTTTCTCTTGCTGAGGAGGGAATGCCTTTGCCAAGTCCTGGTGGCTGACCCTGTCTCCTCTGCCCCAGGGGCCCCGCAGTTTATTCTTTTGGGGCTGTAATACCTTTGGCATCACCTTTGCCTTTGCCTTTTCTTTATCCTTTCTTACATACATTTGCAGTATCTTTCTAAGCAGTTCGTTCAGGGGCTTATTCTGCCCTTCCTCCAGCCCCCACCCCCCACTACTGCCTGGGGGTACTCATTGTCTCACAAAGTCATTCCCGTGACCCAGACAAAACTTAACAGACAATCCACATTTTCTAGACATTCCTTCCGCAGTATCCAAACGCAGCCCTTCCCCCTTCTATGCTCTCAGCAGGCACGGCCAGCAGCACCACAAGTGACCAGGGTGTCCTGCAGCCTCACAGAGGCCGGGAGGCCACAGCCGCCCTGCACGAGGGGGCGGCGGGGTCAGGTACTGCCCAGTGCTGAGCCTGCAGCTGTCCCACAGCTCCAGATCGGCTCCGCACCTCCCCACAGGCCCCCAGCTCGTGCTTCCAGCCCTGCATCTCTGCGCTCGCTCCTGCTGCTCCAAAAGCGGAGGATACAGGGAATTGCAGCTGGCCCTGGGTCAGCTGGCAAAATTTTGAGGCAAGATGGGGGAGGGTGCTGAAAAACTCCTCTCTTCCCTCTTCTTTCTTCTTTCTTTTACTCTATTTACTTGCATGCTCTTTCAACTACAACATTCTATACAACTATATTTCAGCAGCTACACACAGGAGTTCCAAAGAGGTACTTATTAGATTCAACTAGTTATTTTTGTCTCGTGGGTGTCCCCACATAAATTTATATGCCAGCAAAAATGCAAATTAACACAGGTAAAATTTTGCACACACAGTACATGCACACGCATTCAAAAAAATTTCAAAAGCACTTGAGCAAATAGACAATATCACTTCCTCTCACAATTAATACAAGTGCACTAAGGTGAAGTTTCACAACTGTTTCCACACACAAAACACAGGATTTCAAAAGCAAAATCAAATGGAGCAATATTAGAAAGGTGTTGGGGTCTGGGTGTTCTCAATTCAGTAGCTAAAATCTTTCCCCTTCAATAATACAATCTGCCCCCCTCCAGATACTCCAAATCAACGGTTTATAACAACAGACAGAACAAAAATAACAGTACGATGGTGCAGTACAGTGGGGTCCAACCCCAGGGGTCCAACCCCTTAAAGGTACCTTTTCTTGACAGCGGGGTCCAACCCCAGGGGTCCAACCCCTTGCCCAGGACTA
This sequence comes from Entomyzon cyanotis, assembly GCA_024500445.1. Classification (NCBI taxonomy): domain Eukaryota; kingdom Metazoa; phylum Chordata; class Aves; order Passeriformes; family Meliphagidae; genus Entomyzon; species Entomyzon cyanotis. The sequence continues at coordinate 602,116 of JAKEPQ010000736.1, forward strand.
ATTTTGGGAAACCCAGTCTCAACCCACCCTCAGGGACTAGCACCCCGGACCTGCAGGCATTTCTATTTTTGTAAAAGTAGCAAATACCTTAATTTGGTGCAGATGGTCCTTGGTCTACCCCCGCCGTGAGCCAAAGGACAGCTGAGCTCCCCCTGAAAATTCAGGGTCGTGACTGGGAGGTCTGCTTACCCCAGGATCCGGCAGCCGAACAGAGTCAGGGTCCCATCTGGGATGCCAATTTGATTCGCCCCAATCAAGCCTGGAGACACTTCAGAGACCAAGTCAGAGAAGTGGGTATTTGCTTTATTCGGTGCACCGGATGTGTGGGGAATTTTTTCCGCCAAACACACACACACCAGTACCTCCAAAGGCACAATGTTATAGGTAAAATTAATGAATATTCATTACATTCTCCAGGATAGGAGTGGTTATACAAATTACTTATCATAAGTCATTAATATTATTAGCGATTTCTTGTGCTCAATGGCAAAAGGATTCCTTTTGCCCCCTTTTATCTTGATAAGATTAAGGGAATCCACAAGGCCAGAACTGTTATTAGCCTTCAGCCCTGGATGGGCGCCATGCTGGTAGAAGGGGCAAAAGCTCAAAGAAACAAGGATGGTTGAAGTACAAATAGATTTGGGTTTTCTATTTGACCACTCCTTTCTCATGAGGAATGAAATTAGTAGTCTTCCTCAGGATGAACTCTTCACCCTGTTCCGTTGCGCATGCTTGTCGCTGTTGAGCCGCTAGCAGAGAAGAGATCCCAGATTCTCAGCGTGGCATAGAAAAAGCGCTTTATTATTTTGAATCCAACATATATAGACTTTTCAGAGGTCACCCAGATTGGTCAGTCAGAAACCTCCCCCTAGGCCTGATTGGCCAGGCCTGAACTGTCCAAATCTCAAAACACTGTTTCAACAATATCCAAACTTTATCTTTGTTTATAAAACACAAGAGAATGTTCTCATGGGAAAGACCTGTGCTAGCCACACATGCTCCCTTGGTTCTTGGTCCAAGTCCAAGCCTTAAAACTAACTTGTACCAGTTCTGGGGTCCGAGAGCAGGATGTTCGGTCACACTCAGTAGTTTTTCTCAATTATTTGGCTTTCTTCTCTATATCCCCCCTGATACTAGGTAGGCACAAAATCATTAAGCGAATAATACATTGTCTTCAGCAAGCAAATCTTAGTAAATCATTATCCAATCTCTGGCCTTCTAAATCAGTTCAAAAATTATTATTATTATTATTATTATTATTATTATTATCCTGCTTCTAGTTATCTTAAATTAATAAATTCTAGCCCCCCCAAAATCAGTAAGAGCAAAGAGAGTATCTCAGACATTTCTGGCAGCAGTGCAGCTTTCTGAAACTCTTCATCAGCTAGTTGATTACTTATTGTTTCTTCTGAGCACCCTGCCTGGTGTCCATTAACATGTATTATTGCCACACCTTTTGGTAAATTCACCACCTCAAATAGGTGAGAAATTAAGTTCTAATGAGCTAGCATTTTACCCCTGCAGGTTAATAAACCTCCTTCTTCCCATAATTTCCCAAATGCATGTATCACCCCATATGCATATTAGGATGATAAAAGAGGAATGTGAGTTAATTTGTCTGACTAACTGCCTTTTCTGCAATACAAAGACCTAGCCCCCTGTGGGCTAAGTGATAAGGGAAAAACAGGCTGGCTGCTGTAGACAAAATAAGCTAGTTTTAATGACAGAGGTGTCACAAAAGGGTAGAAAATGCAAATTTTATATGTAATAGAAAATACAAACGTAATCAATACACAATTATAGATAAAGTATAACTAATGTAGCAACAAAGTGTGTAATAGTAAAATTAAGTGTGTGTATTAAGAAAATAAGTGTGAGATGAATGTATAGGATGCCATGTTTGTAACCTAAGATAAGGAAACTACAAATTATGTAAGAACCCAACCCTTAAGACTGTCCTTTTTTGATAAATCAACAAAACTAAGGTAGATGATGAACTTGCAAACGTATAAATAACCTTTGCAAGGTGAGCATGGCAGACATGCACATGGAGGAGTTAACCCCTGCATGTTCTCCCTGGCCAAGGCAATAAAGGTATGCTTTACTTTACAGTACCTTACTGTGGAGTAGATTCCTTTGAATCACATACAATATGCAAACCCCTTAACTGCAGATGGTTGATAGCTTTTATTTACTCAGTCAGGGTTGCGCTGGTCTCAGCTGGGGTAAATTTTCCTCACAGTGGCTGGTATGGGGCTGTGTTTGGGATTTGTGCTGAACACAAGAGGTCAGGTGACCCCAACTGACCAACGGGATATTCCAGACCACATGACATCATGCTCAGTATATAAAGTGGGAGAAAAAAGGAAGAAGAAGAAAATATTTGGAGTGATGGCGTTTGTCTTCCCAAGTCACTGTTACATGTGAAGGGGTTCTGCTCTCCTGGAGACGGCTGAACACTTGCCTGCCCATGGGAAGCAATGAATTGCTTGTTTTGCTTTGCTTGTGTGCGTGGATTTTGCCTTCCCTATTAAACTGTCTTTATCTCAACCCACAAGTTCTCTACCTTTTACCCTTCTGATTTTCTCCCTGATCCTGCTGGTGGGGGAGTAAGTGAGAGACTGTGGTATTTGGTTGCTGGCTGGGGTTAAACCACAACAGGGTACAACAATTTGCATAATCACTGTGCTTTGATGGTATTAGACTCATTCATTACAATAGAAATTGTAACTATGCTTGTGGTGGACTGGAGAGACCTCATCATGATTCTTTGCCCTGCTACAGATTTCTGATACTATCTAGGCAAATTATTCAGTTTATCAATATTATATCTCTATACTTCAGCTCTGGGTTAAGATCCACTCTCCAGCAAACGCAAGGTGATCTGATACTTTAGCAATTAAGTTTCGTGACTGTACAATCCAACACCATGCAAATCAGCCATGAAGAAATCTTAGCAATTAACATTAAATTATTAAATAACATTACGTTCTAACAGCTGGAACTGGAAGCAAAACAAAGCACCCAATCATCAGAGCCATAGCATACTTTGTCACTAATTTATCCCCAAAATTACTACTATTAAATAAGGGAGATAGAACAGAGAACAAAAATCAAACATATTCATCAGAGTTTTGTCATCTGGTCAAAAGTATTTGGCATTTCAGTCTCGAAAAGGAATATAGCCTCAATTCAAGGAACTGAGTAAAACATCTCTTGCAATTGCAGTAAGATCGATATTATTTAAGCATATACTGAAGTGTTGTGTTAAATGAAAGCTCAAAATATTTCTAAATGCTTACTCTGATTGTGCAAACACTCATGTGTATGATTAACTTCACATATGTCAACAGCTAGTGGGAACACTCAAATGTACTAACACATATGGATGCACACTTGCAAGCTCAGGAGTTCCAACATAATTTCTTTATTTCTCATCTAAATTTTTTTTATTGGGTATAACTACAAACCTCCTAAAACTATCAGTTTAACATTTTTAAGTGGAGCCATTTCCAGCTACCCAGGACCCCCCAAAATTTGCAAGAAGCTTTTTTAAAATTATTCAGACTATTTTTTCCATCTATAAATAATAAAAAAAGCTGATTTTGATTTTTAGCAATTTCCATTCACACAGAGAAAGCCAATATTGGGCTGAAAAGATTTCATCCCAAAGGTCATAACTATTTTTAAGAAGTTGTGAGTACTGGCATATAATGGTCTCCCAAATAGAACTGCCTTTTGTTCTCAGGAATAACTTACGGCATTATGGCAGTAATTCTATAATTAAATACAGATAAATATGAGGGGCCATTAACAGGCATGTCTAATAACAACTATCATCAAGTAGCATTTCCTAAGCTACCTCCTTACGCTATCCAACCTATAAATAAATACTAACCTCAGTGAAAAGCTAATGTTTAGAATTATGTCAGCACCCCAGGAGAGCCGAGACCCTTGTGCCAAACCAGTCTGTCAGCATCCCGTTATGCAGACCCCTCACTGAAGTTTGACTGAGTTATTCTGCTGCTTTGTCCCCCGAAAAGTCACCGGCTGCCAAAAGGCAGCAACGAAAAGGCGGCCGGTCACGCTGAACACTGACCGGACGCGCAGCCGCTGTGACGCACACGAGCGAGTGCAGCTTCCAGGGGAACGGTAGCGCGTTTGCAAAGTGGTAAAGATGAAAGAGGCGTAGACTTCTGCATTTGGGATTCCAGCAGGTTTATTGTAGGAACGCTGGGGGGAGCTTGTAGGGCGGAGAACGAGGTAAAGGGCCGGGGTGCCCGGAATCCAAAGCTCAGAAGCCCCGGACCCGGTCTTGCACGACATTAAAAGGGGGGCGGGAACAGGGCGTGCCCAGCCCCAGAGGGCCTATCAGGAAGGGTCTTATGGAGAAGGGCAGGATTACAAACCAATAACAGTATTGCAGGGGAAGGTACATAACTTTTAACCAATGGGATGTTTTAGCTGGGGGAATATTTTGGAACAGAAATTATAAATTTAATAAAGGTGGGGTATTATATAGGGCTAATTCGCTGCAGCATTATTCAGGGTACGTGCAAACAAAAAGACCCCTTCCTGGGTCTCCACACCTTTAATTGGTCCATCAGGGCCCCAGAAAAGATTCAGGGACAAATGCCAAGACCATAAGAGGGACTCCTTTCTGGGTATTAATATAATATAAAATTGTGACAGGTTAAAGTTTGAGGAATGCCAGTGACAGTATCTGACTGCAAAAATTTATTCAAAGCAATATACAGATAAGCTCTAATCCCTAACAAAAGCTAGCTCAAGATATTAATTCAGCATGCATAGAATACAGTTCTTACGCAATAGGCATCCCTATGGGGGAGAAGAGAGGTTCAGCCCATTGACTGATCCCAGAAGTTACAATGGAGTCTTCTCTATCTTCTCTCCATTCTTAACTTACTCTTATACTAACTTTCACTTTTAGGTGGAGCTTGAGTGACTCTAGTCATACATCATGTTCAGTTGGGGGTGGTCATACCTTGGAGGTGGGTAACATCAGTATTACGTCTGAGGTAACCTTTGGGGGCTGGAGGTGGGTATCTGTGATCTTGCCACAGTTGCTGGTTCAACAGCAAGAAATATTTTTCCTCCCTTGGTTGACAGCTCCTGCACAGCTTATCAGCTACAAGATATCACCGAGTTCCCCCTTTTCTAAAGATTTCAAAAGAGCCTGGCTGTGGTGTCTCCACTCTGCTTCACCCTCCATTTAGGGCCCCTTAGCACATATTGTGTGTTGAGAAAGATTCTCTGAGCTTTTGCCCCCTTCCACCAGCACAGGCACCTGTCTGTGGCTTCCAGGGCTGAAGGCTGAACTCTTAATTCAAATTCAAATTGTAGGTAACAGCTCTGGCCTGATGGCTTATCAGCTAAGCATGCATTTGAAACCAGCACAGAAACCACTGAATCATCCCATGAAGGACCTTCACCTTGGAGGGGGCTTTGGGGGTCTCCAAAGACCACCAGGATATACGGAGCATGCATTGTGCACATGCTAATGATATTAATGACTTCTGAGAAATGATTTGTATAATCACTCCTATCCTGAAGAATGTAATGAATATTCATGATTTTACCTATAACTCTGTGTCTTTGGGGCACTGAGGTATGTGTGTTTGGTGGAAACAATTCCCACACATCCGGTGCACCAAATAAAGCAAATACCCACTTCTCTGACTTGGTCTCTGAAGTGTCTCTGGGCTCGATTGGGGCGAATCAAATTGGCACCCCAGATGGGACCCTGACTCTGCTCGGCTGCCGGATCCTGGGGTAAGCAGACCTCCCAGTCGCGACCCTGAATTTTCAGGGGGAGCTCAGCTGTCCTTTGGCTCACGGCGGGAGTAGACTAAGGACCATCTGCACCAAATTAAGGTATTTGCTACTTTTAAAATAAATGCCTGCAGGTCCGGGGTGCTAGTCCCCGAGGGTGGGTTGAGACTGGGTCTCCCAAAATTAGTCCCGGGTAAGGGGTTGGACCCCGCTGTCAAGAAAAGGTACTTTTAAAGGGTTGGACCCCGGGGTTGGACCCCGCTATAGTGAAAGGTACCTTTAAGGGGGTTGGACCCCACTGTATTACACCATACTGTGATTTTTGTTCTGTCTGTTGTTATTTTGTTTGTGTTGTTACTGTGTTACTGTCATTATTTTGTTACTGTGTGAGTGTGAATGCATGAGACGTGTCTCTGACACCAAGTGATAGTGGAGCTCTATCTGTGTTTCCGTTCTCTGGCGACAGAAACGGCCAGAGAAAAGCAAAGCAAGTGGTAAAGAGTGAATGAGTAAAAATCATATATAAACCGTTGGTTTGGAGTATCTGGAGGGGGGCAGATTGTATTATTGAAGGGAAAGATTTTAGCTGCTGAATTGAAAACACTCAGACCCCAACACCTTTCTAATATTGCTCCATTTGATTTTGCCTTTAAAATTCTGTGGTTTGTGTGTGGAAACCATTGTGAAGCTTAAAATTAGTGCACGTGTATTAATTGTGAGAGGAAGTGATATTGTCTATTTGCTCGAGTGCTTCTGAAATTTTTTAATGTGTGTGCATGTACTGTGTGTGCAAAATTTTACCTGTGTTAATTTGTATTTTTGCCGGCATATAAATTTGTGCGGGGACGCCCGCGAGATAAAGATGGCTAATTGAATCTAATAAGTACCTCTTTGGAGCTCCTGTGTGTAGCTGCTGAAATGTGGTTGTATAGAATGTTGTGGTGGATGGAGCTTGCGGGTGAGTGGAGTAGAAAGAGGGAAGGAGAGGGAAGAGAGGAGAGGTATTTCGAGACCCTCCCCCATCTTGCCTAAAATTTTGGCAGCTGACCCAGGGCGAGCTGCAATTCCCTGTATCCTCCCCTTTCGGAGCGGCGGGAGCGAGCGCAGAGGTGCGGGGCTGGATGCACAGGCTGGGGGCCTGTGGGGAGGTGCGGAGCCGAGCTGGAGCTGTGGGACAGCTGTGAGCTCAGCACCAGGCAGTCCCTGACCCTGCCAGCCCCTGGGGCAGGGCGGCTGTGGCCTCCCGGCCTCTGCGAGGCTGCGGGACACCCTGGTCACCCGTGGTGCTGCTGGCCTTGCCTGCTGAGAGCCTAGGAGGGGGCAGGGCTGCGTTTGGATACCGCAGAGAGAATGTTTAGAAATGTGGATTGTCTGTTAAGAGTTCTGTCTAGGTCACCAGAATGACTTTGTGGGACAATGAGCACCCCCAGGCAGTAGTACGGGTGGGGGCTGGAGGAAGGGCTGAATAAGCCCTGAAGAAACTGGTTAGAAAGATACTGCAAATGTATGTAAAAAGGGTAAAAAAAGGCAAAAGCAAAAGTGATGCCAAAGAGACACTGAAAGCAAAAATGTCTGTAGAAAAGATATACCAAATTTTGTAATTAACGATTTCAAAGTTAAAATCTCCTGCCTGGGATACTCTTGAGTTGTTGTTTTGGGTTTTTTTTGAACAAAGGTTTGCTCAAATGCTTTTAATTCAAATTCTTTATCCTTCAAGCAGCCAGTCAAATTGCCTTAGAAAAATGCAAATTAACTGCTGCAGAGAAAAGAAAAATAAAAAAAATTTAGAACCGCTGAGGAGAAGGTGGAGACAAGGTGTGTCTCTGAGCCACTGTCCGAGCTGTTCAAGCAGCCAAGAACGTGACAATGTGTGCTTAATTCAAGTCCCCAAGGGGATTCAGTCCTCTCTGTATGGTGTGTTGTCATGGCAAGTAACTTTTGCAAAAAAAAAAAAAAGTGTTCTTCCCCATGCTTTGAGAATTTGACAGCCACTTTTGGAAAACACGGTGGCCTGATGCTAATTTTATAAGTTACCAAATCCAGTGGCTGGCAGCTATTCATTGTCTCAGAATGTAGCCAGAGGCTGGCCGCACTGTCTGCAAAAGTTGTGCAGCCAAGGCTCTGATGGTAAATGAGGCCCGAAGGCTGACAATAGGAATATACCTCGTAAGTTTCACACCAAGCTAAAGATTTATTAACTCAAAAGGCATCTGAGTAGATGACCAGCACAGTTATTGTACTGTGAATCTTGTCTAGTAAAACAAGAGTATTTAAGAAAAAAAAAAAAAACAAAAAACAAGGGGTTTGAGTCAGCCTCCTTGAAGAAGTTGAAAAAAAAAACCATAACTGCACAACATTCAGGTGATAAATCTCCAGACCCAGGCTAGGGAAGATTCGCGAGGCACTCCCTGGTCTGGGAAGAAAATATATTTAGTAGTGAGTCTTCAAAAGTACTAGAAGAGTAACAATTTGAAAAATACACTATCATTAATGAAAGAAAGTCAAAATAAGTGAAACATTGCCTCTCACGTAGTCAGCTCGAGTAGCAGAGCTGTAAGTGCTTATAAAATCCTGCGAAGTATAACAAGACAAAATAGTAAATATTTTTACTAATTCTAAATATGCATATAGAGTAATACATGCATTTAAGAAATTATAAAAAAAAAAAAAAGAAGTTTATTAACCTGCAAGAGTAAAACATTAATTCATGAAATCTTAATTTCTCACTTATTAAAAACTTGATTTGTATAAGAATTTCCAATGGGGAGTTGAAAGAGGCAAGAATTCATCCTTCTCCCCACTCTAACATGTGTTATCACTGGGCAAGTTTGTTTTAACATCCTTCAGTGTGTCCTCATCAGATAAAAAGCTGTGTCCAGATGTGAGACAAGGAGCTACTCAAGCCACAAAAGCAAAAAGAACTGCTGACTTCCCTCACGACTGTGAGATCTATGGCCAGAGACTCCACTCCGATGTGAAACTCCAGACAAAGAAGACACAAAAGAACCATATTGGACAATATAATATACAGTAAATTGGTTAAAAGCTGCAACGCCAAAATGAAACACATTAAATGGTTTTGGTTTTTGTATTTCCAGAACAGTGTTATCCACAGTCAGCTATCCTAGCAAAACCTTGTAATAATTGTAATGGCAAGTATGGCTTCAGATGCAAAGGGGTAAATAAGCCAGAAAAAAAAAAGAGAAAGCTATATGAGCTTAAATCTAAATTTGTGAAATTGAAATATAACAATAACAAAATAATTTCATTTTTAAAATGAAAAGGTTTCAAAAGGATGGCTGGCTATTCTACTAAGTATTTATAACTGTTGCTGTTTAATGCATATTTGTTTGTCCAGTGTTTAAGAATGCTAAGCCCCACAAAAGGAAAATACTGCCTTTGAAAAACCGCTCAAAGTCATAGACCAATCTGCCAGGCTTTGGGCTCTGCAATTTAAAAGATAATTTTAAATTTAAAGTAGCAGTTAAAAGTGCCATTTTTCAGTAGCACATTTGAAGTCCTAGAAAAAGCTCACAAAATCGTATAAAAAGATCCTAAACGTCTGTTGATTTATGTGAGTGGCTAATATTTGTGAGCATATTTTTTCTGTAAATTAAAAGGTAATCTAGATTTACGGAGAGTAAAACAAAAGACTGAAAAGGAGAGAAAAGATAGCTTAATGAATCACAAGCAAAAAACTAACAGTATGAGAGTCTTAGCCAGTTATCCTTTATGCTTTCCTCTTTCCTTTCTGCTCTGTTTGTTAGAAATTCTACCAAGGTGAGGAAGAAAAGTTATCCCATTTTACAAGCAAGAAAAGCTATCAGTGGTCCTGATCACTGTCTGGAGCCATGATGTGAGCTGCCAAAACTGGAAAATTAGTGTCTCTGCAACACTTCAAAATGCCTGTGTGTGTGGTGTGTGTGGGGAAGGGACAGGTCAGGTGTTGCCCTGGTGAGACAGTGAACTGCTCCTTAGCCCCAGAGCATCCCAGCCCTGCAGTGAGGTCCAGTCATGGACACAGCAGAGGCAGTGCTGCACAGAGCTCCAAGCCCAGCCCTATAGTGGGGCCAGCCATGCATACAGCAGAGGCAGTGCCCAATTCTTCCCATCCCTGACTCCAAAGAAACCTGCTAGGGGATAGAAGGCCCAAGAAAGCCAAAAGAATTAACATTCCTCTTAGAATTTCTATAAATTCTGTCTTTCTTCTTTTTCTTCAAAATAACCGCTTAACCAGTATCTCTCCACATTAGTGTTGCTCCTCTACTATATAAACCCACCAGATTTCACAGCTTTGCCAGGTAGTTTATACCCTGGCCCGAAGTAAGTAAACTAAAGAAGAATCTTTCTACCATTGTAGAGACCATAATGAATGCCACTGCAGATGCCATAAAAGCACAACAAATCAAGATTAAGAACATCTCACAATTAACTATAGATTTGCTGTATGCCAAAAGAGAAAGAGTATGTACAGTTATAAATACAAGCTGTTGCAATTATGTTAATCCTAACTTAAACAAATGTATGTAATAGTTATTTGTGTTATTGCATTGTTATTTACTGTCTGCAATAGTAGTTATTGTTGTATGGTATTATGTACTTGAAATTGCAATGCTTATATTCAATAGCAAAAGTATAAACTCAGATATAAAATAGAGAAAGGTATTTACTTTCATGACATACAAGATTTGTAAAGAATTACAAATTACAAAAGAAAAGGGGGGATTGAGAAAGATTCTCTGAGCTTTTGCCCCCTTCCACCAGCACAGGCGCCTGTCTGTGGCTTCCAAGGCTGAAGGCTGAACTCTTAATTCAAATTCAAATTGTAGGTAACAGCTCTGGCCTGATGGCTTATCAGCTAAGCATGCATTTGAAACCAGCACAGAAACCACTGAATCATCCCATGAAGGACCTTCACCTTGGAGGGGGCTTTGGGGGTCTCCAAAGACCACCAGGATATACGGAGCATGCGTTGTGCACATGCTAATGATATTAATGACTTCTGAGAAATGATTTGTATAACCACTCCTATCCTGAAGAATGTAATGAATATTCATGATTTTACCTATAACTCTGTGTCTTTGGGGCACTGAGGTATGTGTGTTTGGTGGAAACAATTCCCACACATCCGGTGCACCGAATAAAGCAAATACCCACTTCTCTGACTTGGTCTCTGAAGTGTCTCTGGGCTCGATTGGGGCGAATCAGTGTGGGAAGTTGGACATGCTGACTGCATTCCATCCAGTGAGTTACAACCCCATTTTCTCCCTATAATTTCCATATTGTTATAAGTGGGTGTCGTGGTTTGACACTGGCCAAACACCAGGCACCCACGACAGCCGCTCACTCGCTCTCCCCTGCCACAGCTGGGCAGAGGAGGAAAAAATATTTAACAAAATGGCCATGAATTGAGATAAGGACCAGGAGAAAACACTCCAAGGGCAAAACAGGATCAACTTAGAAATATGAACTGAATTTATTACCAACAGTCAGAGGAGGATAATGAGAAGTAAAATAAGCCCTTAATGACACATTCCCCCCCCCCCCAACCCCTCTCTCCTTCCCACTGACAGCGCAGGGAGATAGGGCATGGGGGTTTTGGTCAGTTTGTCACCCGAGATCTTCTTCCACTGCTCAGGAAGAAGAGTCCTTCCCCTGCTGCACCGTAGGGTCCCTCCTATGGGAGACAGTTCTCCATGAACTTCTCCCGCGTGGGTCCAATCTCATGAGCAGCAGTCCTCCCAAAACTGCAACATCAGTTCCTCCCATGGGCAGACAGTCCTCCCAAAACTGCAACGTCAGTTCCTCCCATGGGCAGACAGTCCTCCCAAAACTGCTGCAGCATGGGTCACTTGTCCACAGGGTGTGATGCCTGATGGGGTTTTTTTTGTCCTTTTTCCATTATACTTTTACACTCTTTTATATATCCTTTTACCCTTTCCCATTCCTGTACTTTTTACTCCCTGTATCTCAACCCTATAACCCTTGTACCCTTGTCCTGCTCAGAATTCTTTGAGGAAGACGAAACATCCCCACAATCTCAAAAGCATGATGCACCAACCTTGAACAGAGCCCCCATCACTGAGACATGTTTTTTGTAAACTAAGTAGTAATCTTTCGGGGGGGGGCAATTTTAATAAGGGGGCAATTACTTCATTTGTTAGACTTCTCATTGGAGACTTTTAGATAAGTATGCTAATCTAGGCTGTCCATAAATTGTATACGGGGGATATCGTCGGGGCTTTTTGCTTGTTCGTCGGTGCGCATATGGGATCCTATTAAACCAAGGTAAAACTCCTGTTTTAAGCTTGCTTTCTTTACTCTGCTGGGGCGTGGAACCACGGGTTCAGTTCTCACGCCAGTCTTTAGGCTAAGTGCTTTCTTTCCAGCTGTTTCTTTTCTGTTTTTAAATGAAACATGGGTGGTGCGTCATCTACTAACCCAAAAATCCCACAAGATTCCCCACTAGGTCTGGTTTTAAAAAACTGGCACGATCTAATGGGAAAGAACACCCCCCCAGTACATGGGAAAATTATCTAGGCTGTCGTTGTGGGGATGGCCTGTGTTGGAACCGGGGGGGGAGAGGAATGGCTCAATCTAAGCATTTTAGAAGATCAATTAATCACAAAACTATTAGTAGAGTTTCAGGTCCAAGGCAGGTTTGATGAATTAAAGGATGCAGAGTTGTTTTCTATATTCTTGAATCGGGAAAAAGTGTACAAACCAATTAAAAAAGACTGCCTGCCTTGTGGAAAGGAATATCTTACCCCTTGTCACTACAAGAGCCAGCCGGATCGGAGGAGGTGGCGGGAGGCTGGCTCTGTCCTCCGTCGCCGCTGCTGTCGGCAGCCCCCCTGTCTGCCCCGGGCCGATATGGCACTGGGGGTGGGGGATCGGTGGCCACCGCCGGCTCCCCTCCCCTCTGCCACGGTAGAGCTAGGGATGGGGGATGGGTGGCCATTGCCCCCTCCGCGGCCACCCTCCCCAGGGCGCACTGAGGGCGGAGGCAGGGGGGGTTCGGAAGCAGATCCAGGCGGGGAGGGAAATGCTGCTGCTGCCGTACCTGGCCCCTCCCAGGCCGGGAAAGGGGGGGCGGGAGGCAGCAGCCGCTTTGCCGCGCGGTCAGTAACAGAGCTGAGGGAAAAATAACTGCAATTGAAATCCAGCCAGATAAATTCAAGACAGATAGCTCCGAATGAGAGAAGGAGACCGGGATGGGGGCTGTAACCACAGCAGCCAGCGGGCTTACTGGGAAGAAGAAAGGAATGGTAACCCGAGAGGCTATAATAGGGGCTGCTAGTCCAGTAGCTAAACACACCAGATCTAAAAGAGATGAACCAAGAAAGAAAGAGACTGTCCTAGAGGCACCTTTGGGGCAGGCTGAGGGGAAACTGAGTCGAGGTATTGTAAAAGTAACCAGTGTCACAGGGATAAGTGAAACACGGCCTTTCTTTCAACCTTTAAAATGTGAACTGAGAAAATCCATTCTGCCAGTAAAGAAAGATGATAGTAAAAGTTACAAATTAGCGCATGATTTAAAGGCAATTAACAAAACCAAAGAGGACATAGAGGACATAGATTCAGTCGTGCCAAACCCCTACATTTTCAGACCACACCAACAACTGAACTAGGGAAGTTCAGTTTTAAATCTCGAAGATGCCTTTTCCTGGATTTCTATAAGTAAAAGTAGTCAAGAATTCTTTACATCTGAGTGGGAAAATCCTGAGACAAGAAGAGAAACTCAGCTCACCTGGACAGAGTTACTCCAAGGGTTTAAAAATAGCCCAACCATGTTTAAACATCAGCTGTCAAAAGAACTAGAGGACTGGAGAAAACAAGAAAAAACCTTATATAAAGCCCTTAAAGCAGCTGAGAAAGAAACCACCAACTGGAAAGAGAAAGCAAAAGCTGAATTTCAACAACTAATACATTCCTTAATATCTGCTCCAGCTCTAGGGCTGCCAGACATAACAAAGCCCTTCGAACTTTTTACATATGAGCAGCAGAATGTTACTCTAAAAGTACTGGCACAGCACCTTGGAAATCAGCAAAGAGCTGTGGCCTGTTTCTCAAAACAACTAAACAATGTTGGCCAAGGGTGGCCTGGGTGTCTGAAAACTGTGGCAGCAACTGTCATCCTAATGCAGGAAGCTTGGAAATTCACCCTTGGGCAGCACATTTTCATGTATGTACCCCACACCATGATCTCTGGCCTGGAGAAAAAGGGGGGACACAATGTCACCCTAAAAACAATATTTGTTGTAAACCCTGCAATGTTTTTATCATGCACATTACTTAATGACCTGTCTGAGCATGACTGTTTGCAGACAATGGAGGAGACCTATTCCAGCAGACCAGACCTGAAGAATGTGCCTCTGAAGAAGCCAGATTGGGAACTGATTACACTGACCAGAGCTCTAGAACTGAGCGAGGGAAAGGAGGTAAACATATGGACTAACTCCAAATATGCCTTCAGTGTTGTTCATGCCCACAGAGCTATCTGGGAAGGACGTGGCCTGCTGACTTCTCAAAGTTATGACATCAAGCATGCAAAACAAACCCTTGCACTCCTGTAGAGCACCTGGAAGCCTACAGAAGTAGCTGTCCTTCATTGCAGAAGTCATCAAAAGGGGAAGACAACTCCTGAAGTAAGAAATTGCTTTGCTAACAAAACAACAAGAAAGATAGCAAAAAAAAGCATTTTTGCAGTAGTGCCACAGAAAGAAGTAGATTTAACAGGGTTTACTCCAAAATATGAACAGAGTGACCAAAAGTTAATTAAAGTTTTTAAAGCTGAAATTAAAGAAGGTGGGTGGCCTCTTACACTGATAGGCCAGGTTGTAGTCCCACCCCTGATCCTTCGAGAAATAGCACAGAAGGAACATGAGAGTGCACACTGGAGAACAGAAAACCTTTCAAAACATCTAGAAAAAGTAGTAATAGGGAGAAGAATAACTGATATTGTGCAATCTCTAACGAGCAAGTGTGAAACCTGTTGCAAAAACAACCCTGACACAAGCAAGAGAGTAGAGTTAGGAGTGACCAAGGCAGGGCATCTCCCAAGAGATTACTGGCAAATAAATTTTACTGAAATATCACGTGAGGAAGGATATTATGAATATGTGCAGGTATTGGTTGATGTGTTCAATGAATGGCCTGAAGCTTGTCCCTATCGCACCGGTGCAGTGGAGGAGGTGGTGAAAGCCTTGCTTGACCATGTAGTTCTGGGGTTTGGGGTTCCTTTAAGGATGTCATCAGATAGAACACTACACCTTGTTGCAACAGTGATTGGGGAAGTTAGCAAGATTCTGGGACTTACTTGGGACCTGCACACACCATACAGGCCCCAAGCAAGTGGCAAAGTTAAATGTATAAATGAGACCCTCAAGGCCCAGATTGGTAAAATCTGCCAAGAAATATCTATGACATGGGTTCAAGCTTTGCCTATAGCCTTACGGAGGGTCCGCATACAACCAAGGTGGAGGGACAATATAAGTCCCTATGGAAGCCTATATGGCAAATCATATCAAGTTCCACACATTTCGGGAAAAATCCACACGAGGGGAAAAATTGATTTACAGAAATACTTAACAGCCTTAAGCTCCATTTTGCAGAAGCTCCAGAAATTCGTCGTGCTGTCCAAAGCTATAGGATTGGACACCCCTGCCAACCTGTTTCAGCCTGAAAACTGGGTCTTCATCAAATGGTGGACCAGCAAGTTCCAAGCTAAGTGGAAGGGACCACTCCAAGTTTTGCTGACCACCCTCACTTCTGAGAAAGGTTGCTGGGAAAAGATCGTGAATCCACTACTCCAGGATGAAGAAAGCCTCTGCCCCTGAGACCATCAAAACAGAGACTGATGCAAATCAAAATGATGTAGTTTAAATTGTTCTTTACATGTCTGTTGTTTGCCCAATTGGTAACCATGACTCAGGGCTCAGCCAAAAGTTACACAACACTGTGATCCAAAACAAATATATCCAGAACTCTTAATATGAGCAATTCCTAGATCTGCACCCAGTTACCACCTCTAGATGGATGTGGTAACTGGCCATTTAAAATCAGAGAAGATTGAGAAGAAATTTAGAAAGGAACTCAAATTCTACATGAAGTGGGTTCAAAAAATTACACCTTGAAATTTGATCAGATCTTCCATGCCCTCACTTCATGGTTGCCAGACTGGGCCTGGGTGAAAGAAACATTTATAATTATTGTAATTGTAGTTATTATTTTTACCATAGCTAGTTGTGTAAACCCAATGTTGTAGGTAGTGTAGTTTAGAGACTAGACAAGGTAAAAGCTTGTTAGTCTCCAAAAAGGGGGGAAATGATGCCTGATGGGTTTTTTTTGTCCTTTTTCCATTATACTTTTACATTCTTTTATATATCCTTTTACCCTTTCCCATTCCTGTACTTTTTACTCCCTGTATCTCAACCCTATAACCCTTGTACCCTTGTCCTGCTCAGAATTCTTTGAGGAAGACGAAACATCCCCACAATCTCAAAAGCATGATGCACCAACCTTGAACAGAGCCCCATCACTGAGACATGTTTTTTGTAAACTAAGTAGTAATCTTTCGGGGGGGGGGGGCAATTTTAATAAGGGGGCAATTACTTCATTTGTTAGACTTCTCATTGGAGACTTTTAGATAAGTATGCTAGTCTAGGGGGTCCATAAATTGTATACGGGGGATATTGTCGGGGCTCGAGTCGTCATGGTGCACCTGGAATCCTATTAAACCAAGGTAATACCCTTTTCCTATACTGTGTGTCTGTGTCTCAAATTTTTATCAGCATTTAAGGCATCAGGTGCAATCCTCCAAGGACAGGCTGCTCCAGCCTGGAAGCAGAGGCCCCCTCTCTCCACCCGGTCTCCAACTGGATCACAGCCTCCTCCAGGCATCCACCCACTCCAGCATGGGTGCCTCCCCCATGGCGATAGGTGGATCTCTGCATCCCTTATGGACCCCTGTGGGTTGCAGGGGGACAGCCTGCTTCACCATGGTCATCACCATGGGCTGCAGAGGAGTCTCAGCTCCTGTGCCTGGAGCACCTCCTCCCCCTCCTTCTCCACTGACCTTGGTGTCTCCGTGTTGTTTCCCTCACATATTCTCACCTCCTCCTCTTCTCTGGCTAGAGAAAAAACATGCCTCATTTTGTTTTGATTTTCTTTTTACATATGTTATCACAGAGGCATTGCTAACATCTCTAATTGGCCTAGGCTTGGCCAGCAGCATGTTTATCTTTAGAGCCACCAGGGACCGGCTCTGCTGGATGTGGTGGAAGCTTCTAGCAGCTTCTCACAGAAGCCATTTTTGTGGGCCCCCTGCTACCAAAAAAACAGGCCATGCAAAAGCAACACACTGGGTTGGTAACATTCCACCCTGCCCCATCCTCCATTTCCTCCCCCCTTAGCATGTATGCTGACTGCAATTTTTGTAACTTTTCAGTTTTCTCTAATTTTACCCTGGGTCTTGTCACGGTCCACTCATAAGCAGATGCGTGATGGTTTGAACCAGCTACGGTCTCAGAGTGCAAAAAGAAAAGAAAACACAAAATCCAACAAGCCAAGGGAGTTAAATTTCAATCCAAGGGGGAACTTTATTAATTTGGCCCGTAAAGCAGCCTGCGATAGAGAGAGAGAGAGAGAGAGAGAGAGAGAGAGAGAGAGAGAGAGAGAGAGAGAATTGGGAAAAGATGGGGAGGAAAGGGAAGGAAAGGGGGCTGTAGCTACCACCACAGGTCCACAGACGTCCAGCGTCCCTGGGGTCCCGTCCAGTCGGCGTTCCTTGGCCTCTGCAAAGATCGATGTGATCTTTCAGTGGGGAAGATCTTCGGAGTTCAGCTACTCCAGAGCTGTCTTTTATGCTAGTCCATACACCTGGTCCCTCCTTGCCACCCGCCTTTGCTCCCCCTTAATTCTTGTGGAGATATGCCAAACTCCACTTGACAGGGTCAAGGGAGGAGTGTCCGAGGCATGGTCGGCAGGTTTTTCACAATGGGTGTCAGGGCAACGGGTACAAAGCCTTCGTCACATACCCGCTTTGGCAGGCACAAGGCCTTTGTTCTGTATCAACTCAGGGAGGTGCAAAGTCTTCGTTCTGTACCACCTTAGGCAGGTACAAAGCATTCGCTCCGTACCAGCTTTGGGTAGGCACAAAGCATTCGTTCCGTACTACCTTAGGCGGGCACAAAGCATTCGCTCCGTACCAGCTTTGGGTAGGCACAAAGCATTCGTTCCGTACTACCTTAGGCGGGCACAAAGCATTCACTCCGTACCAGCTTCAGGTAAGTACAAAGCATTCTCTGCGTATGTCCTGCACCTGTAGTTTCTGATGAGAAATGTTGAGACAGAACTCGATTCTTGGATCGACCCTTACAGGTCTTTTCCCCACAACCACCTTGCAGATATAAAAGGATTAAACTTCAGGCTGGTGAAGTATTATGAAGACCTTGGTATTTTTTATTCTCAATTTACTGTTCAATATTGTCACAGCTCCCTGGGTCTCACTATCCTCTACAGTTAATGAGACTCAAGCTCGCTCAAGCATGTGAGTTTTCAGGATTACGTTAGTTTATTCCTGGTAAGCAAATACCAGGTCAAAGGAAGATTTGTCATGACTTCAAGCCCTACACCCTTCACCTCACTTGCCACCATCTTCTGAGTTTTTCTGAACTAGCTTTGACAATTTCCTCCTTTAGAAATTTTACATACCCAGACATACATATAAGAAAGAATATTTTTGAGACACAGGAAAGGCTGGAAATTGGCCCAATCAATCCCAATCTGAAAGTGAAGAAACATATTTTATTTGTGGCAACTTTTTTACTCTGATTTGACTTCTTTAATCACCAGTGGAAAGACCCTTCACAGGGACACAGCATAAGCCTCTCTATTTTTGGTGCTTCATGCCAAGTGGTTGCTAATGAATGTGTGTGTCTAGACGAGCTTTGTCTGTGGGCCAAGTCATACCTCATGAGCTGGAGATGAGCAAACTTTAAATATTGACCCTCAGAGTCCAGAAGGAAGCTTGCTATGCCATGGTTTTACCTTAATAGGGCTCTGAACAGACAGAAACCATTGTTCTATGTGGAACAGAGGCCTGAATCTCATGGCTGATGGTTTTTTGTCTTTTCTTTTTATACCCTTTTTATACATTTTTATACACTTTCCCTTTCCTTGTACCCTTCACAAACACTCCTTGTACCTTAGCCTTACATGTTTATAACCCTTGTACTCTGATATTTAGCTTAGTTTGGGGGTTCTCTGGAGGGGAAGACGAAACATCCCTGCTATCTCAAAACTAGAGGCTCCAACCTTGGATGGGGCCTCCTCTCTGGAACATATTTTTGTAAACTAGGCTGTAGTCTCACTTGGCGTGGGGGTAGGAGGTAATTAGAATAAAGGGACAATTACTGCATTTGTCAAGTTTCTTATTGAGGGATTTTAGGTAGTGTGAGGTCCATAAAATTGTATACGCGTTGTACACGTGTGTGCTCCTCGGTGTGTTTCCACCGTTGACGAGGGTGCACCTGGGATCCTATTAAAACCAAGGTAATACCCTTTTCCCTATACTGCTGTGTCTGCCTCTTAATTTTACCAGCTTTAAGGCATCAGTTCTGGCGAGCCAGCCAGGGGGAAAGGGAACCCCAAAATCGAGTTCTGGATCAAGAAACCCCCTGCTGCACCCCCCACTTGCCAGCACTTTGGGAGGGAAGCGGCAATCCAGGATTGCAAAAACCAGGGAGTTTCTGAAAACCTACCGCAGAAACACAGCAGGAGAGGTGAGATCAAAGGGCAATGGTTTTATGGTTTTATTGCTAGCTAGAATTTGGGGGAGATCTCCAGGGGTAGGACGGGAGTGTGGCCAAGGGGGGCCATAAAGGGGGGTTTTACAACCTGCTCCGCTCCTGCAGGGGCTGTGAGGAGAGGGGGACACCTCTCGCTATTTTTACTCACAGAGGGCCATACGGTGGCTCAGGGGGAGCCCATGGCCCAGAGGTTAGGGGCATGGGTTTGACTACTGAGGGTTGGTGGTTTGAACCTCGCCAGGGTTTTCAGCCATGCGCACATGCTCTTTTAAGCTTTTGCTGTCCTTATTCTGCTGGGCGTGAGAAATGAACCAGCGGTTCTCGTGCCAGACTTTAGGCTAAGAACTTTCTTTCCGGTTGTTTCTTTTCCATTTATATGCAAAACTTGGGTGGTGCATCTTCTACTAACCCAACAATCCTACAGGATTCTCCACTGGGTCTGATCTTAAAATACTGGCACAACTTAATGGGGAAATGAACCCCCCTGAACACGGAGGAACACACTAGGCTGTCGTTGTGGGTGTGGCCTGTTTTGAAATTGAGTGGGGGAGAGAAATGGCCCCATCTAGGTAGTTTGGACAACCAATTAATCACAAAATTGCTAGTAGAACTTCGGGCCCAGGGCAGGTTTGATGAATTAAGATATGCGGAATTGTTTTCTATGTTCCTGAATTGGGAAGAGGTGTACAAACAAACGAAAAAAGACTGCCTGCCTTGTGGGAAAGAATATCATACCCCTTGTCGCTACAGGGGCCAGCCGGACAGGTGGAGGTGAGGGGAGCCTGGCCCCCTCCTCCTCCACTGCCACCGGCAGCCCACCCCTTGCCCCGGGCTGATGCAGCGCTGGGGATGGGAGATAGGTGGCCACCGCCAGCTCCCCTTCCCCCTGTCCGGCCCCTCCCAGGCTGGGGAATGGGAGGGCCGGGGACGACAGCCGCTTCACCGGACGGTCAGTGGCAGGGCTAAGGGGAAAATAGCCTCAATTAAAAGCGAGCCAGATGAATTCAGTGCAGATAACTTCAAGGAGGAGGAGACCAGGGCCGGGGCTGCAGCCACAGCAGCCAGTGGACTTACAGGGAAGAAGAGGGGAAAGGTAACCCGGGAGGCTATAGAGGCTTCTAGTCTGGTAGCTGAACACACCAGATCTAAGAGGGATAAACCAAGATAGAAAGAGACTGTCCTAAAAGCACCTTTGAGGCAGGCTGTCGAAAATCATACAGTGATTTATATAAAAACACCATTCTCCCTTGGAGAACTATAGCAGTTGTCCGTGTTAAATACTTCAAAAGAGAAACTGAGTCAGGACATAGTAAATGTGACCAGTGCCACAGGAATAAGTGAAACAAGGCCTTTCTTTCAACCTTTAAAAGTTGAACTGGGAAAACCCATCCTGCCAGTAAAGAAGGCTGAGGGTAACAGTTACAGATTAGTGCACGATTTAAGGGCAATTAACAAAATCACAAAGGACATAGATTCAGTTATACCAAACCCCTACACTTTTCTGACCACACTGACAAATGAACTAGGGTGGTTCACAGTTTTAGATCTCAAGGATGCCTTTTTCTGGATTTCTCTAAGTGAAAGTAGTCAAGAACTCTTTGCTTCTGAGTGGAAAAATCCTGAGACGGGAAGAAAGACTCAACTCACCTGGACAGTGCTACTCCAAGGGTTCAAGAATAGCCCAACTATATTTGGACATCAGCTGTCAAAGGAACTAGAGGACTGGAGAAAACAAGAAAAACCTTTGTATGAAGCCCTTAAAGCAGCTGAGAAAAGAACCATCAACTGGACAGAGAAAGCAAGGGCTGCATTTAAACAGTTAAAATATTCCTTGATGTCTACTCCAGCTCTGGGACTGCCAGACCTAACTAAGCCCTTTGGACTTTTTACATATGAGCAGCAGAATGTTGCTCTAGGGGTACTGGCACAGCACCTTGAGGACCAGTGAAGAGCTGTGGCCTGTTTTTCAAAACAGCTGGACAGTGTTAGCCAAGGGTGGCCTGGATGTCTGAAAACTGTGGCAGCTACTGTCATCCTAATACAGGAGGCTTGTAAATTCACTCTTGGGCAGGACATTGTCATGTATGTACCCCACGCCATGATCTTTGTGCTAGAGCAAAAGGGGGGGACACTGGTTATCCCCTAGCAGAATGCTTAAATACCAGTCTGTGTTGTTGGAACAGGATGATGTTACCCTAAAAACATCTGTTGTAAACCCTGCAATATTTTTGTCATCCACATTACTTGATGACATGCCTGAGCATGACTGTTTGCAGACAACGGAAGAAACCTATTCCAGCAGACCAGACCCGAAGGATGTGCCTCTGAAGATGGCAGATTGGGAACTGATCGCACAGACCAGAGCTCTGGAACTGAGCGAGGAAAAGAAGGTAAACATATGGACTGATTCCAAATATGCCTTCAGTGTTGTTCATGCCCACTGAGCTACTTGGAAGGAACGTGGCCTGCTGACTGCTCAAGGTAATGGCATTAAGCATGCAAAACAAATCCTTGCAGTCCTGCAGAGCATCTGGAAGCCTACAGAAGTAGCTGTCATGCATTGCAGAAGTCATCAAAAGGGAAAGACAATCCTTGAAGTGGGAAATCACTTTGCTGACAAAATAGCAAGGGGAATAGCAGAAAAAGGCATACTTGCGATAGTACCACAGAAAGAAGTAGATCTGACAGGGTTTACTCCAAAATATGATCAGAGGGACCACAAATTAATTAAATTTCTTAAGGCTGAGATTAAGGAGGGTGGGTGGGCTGTTACCCTGATAGGCCAGGTTGTAGTCCCACCCCCGATCCTTCGAGAAATAGCACAGAGAGAACATAAGAGTACCCACTGGGGAACAGAAAACCTTTTAAATCATCTGAAGAAAGTAGTGATAGGGAGAGGGATGACTGATATTGTGCAATCTCTAACGAGCAAGTGTGAAACCTGTTGCAAAAACAACCCTGACACAAGCAAGAGAGTAGTGTTAGCAGTAACCAAGACAGGGCATCTCCAGGGAGATTACTGGCAAATAAATTTTGCTGAAATGCCACGTAAGGAGGGATGCAAATATGTATTGGTATTGGTTGATACGTTCAGTGGATGGCCTGAATCTTATCCCTGTCGCACCAATGCAACAAAGGAAGTAGTGAAAGCCTTGCTCAACCATATAATTCCAAGGTTTGGGGTTCCTTTGGAAATATCATCAGATAGGGGACCACATTATGTTGCAATGGTGATCGGGGAAGTTAGCAGGATTCTGGGACTTACTTTGGACTTGCATACACTATACAGGCCCCAAGCAAGTGGCAAGGTTAAACATATGAATGGAACCCTCAAGGCCCAGATTGGTAAGATCTGCCAAGAAACATCTATGACATGGGTTCAGGCTTTGCCTATAGCCTTACTGAGGGTCCGCATATAACCAAGGCAGAGGGACAATATAAGTCTCTATGAAATTCTATATGGCAGACCATATCAAGTTCTACATATCCCGGGGAAAATTCACATGAAGGGAAAAATTGATTTACAGAAATACTTAACAGCCTTAAGCTCCACTTTGCAGAAGCTCCAGAGATTCGTCATGCTGTCCAAAGCTATAGGATTGGACACCCCTGCTCACCCATTTCAGCCTGGAAACTGGGTCTACATCAAGTGGTGAGACAGCGACCTCTTCCAAACTAAGTGGAAGGGACCATTCCAAGTCTTGCTGACCACCCTCACTGCTAAGAAAGGTTGCTGGGAAAAGACCGTGGATCCACTACTCCAGAGTTAAGGTGGCTTCTGCCCCTGAGACCATTGAAAAAACAGAGACTGATGCAAATCAAGATGATGTAGTTTAAATTGTTCTTTACATGTCTGTTGTTTGCCCAATTGGTAACCATGACTCAAGGCTCAGCCAAAAGTTGCACAACACTGTGATCCAAAATGTATCCAGAGCTCTTAATATGAGCAATTGCTGGATCTGCACCCAGTTACCACCTCTAGATGGATGTGGTAACTAGCCATTGAAGATTAGAAAGGTTTGGAAGAAATTTGGAATGGGATTCAAATTCTATATGAAGTGGGTTCCAGAAATTACGCCTTGAAATTCGACCATATCTTCCACACCCTCATTTCATGGATACCAAACAGGGCCTGGGTAAAAGAAGCATTTATAATAGTTGTAATTGTAGTTATTATTTTTGCTATATCTAGTTGTGCAAACCGGTGCTGTGGTTAGTATAGTGTAGAGACTAGACAAGGTACAGTCTTGTTAGTCTCTAAAAGGGGGGGGGAAATTATGCCTGATGGTTTTTTGTCTTTTCTTTTTATACATTTTTGTACCCTTCTCAAACACTCCTTGTACCTTAGCCCTACATGTTTATAACCCTTGTACTCTGATATTTAGCTTAGTTTGGGGGTTCTCTGGGGGGGAAGATGAAACATCCCTGCTATCTCAAAACTAGAGGCTCCAACCTTGGATGGCGCCTCCTCTCTGGAACATATTTTTGTAAACTAGGCAGTAGTCTCACTTGGCGGGGGGGGGTGGGTAGGTAATTAGAATAAAGGGACAATTACTGCATTTGTCAAGTTTCTTATTGGGGGATTTTAGGTAGATATGCTAATTTGTGAGGTCCATAAAATTGTATACGCATTGTATACGTGTGTGCTCCTCGGTGTATTTCCACCGTTGACGAGGGTGCACCTGGGATCCTATTAAAACCAAGGTAATACCCTTTTTTTCCCTATACTGCTGTGTCTGCCTCATATTTTTACCAGCTTTAAGGCATCAAATCGAGGAGTTGAATCCTTACACCTGCCTACCATGTACCAACCTCTACCATGAGCAACTCTATTAACTGAAAAACTCTGTGTATGTGAAAAAATTAGGTTCTGTGGCTCAGTTAGATGCTATAAATAAATTCCATAGCTACATTTTGCAGTTCAACTAAAGCTTTTGTCATCTCTTACTTATTACATCACACTGTTGAACTGTTGTAAAGGTTAATGATGCATCCTATAGATATAATGCATCTCTTGTAAGCACAAATTGAATATTTAACTGATTTAATGTCCAGTTGTTTGTTTAGCCACCAAAGCAATAAGATTTTGTATATTTGAGAGAATGTGTCTGGTTCTTAGCCTTCAGCAGTAATCTACAGAAAAGATGTTTGTCTTTATCCATGATGCATGGATCATCTCTGTCCTTGCTTATTTGGAAAGTGAATAGCCATCCCCTTAAAAAACACAGCTTGCCATCTTTCCTAAGATTTATACCTTGAGAAGATGTTAATATGGCTTCATACACAAAAGGACTTCTTGGGGATTGAAGAACAAAAGAAAAACAGATAGAAAATTCTGACTTTACACCCAAATTTATTGATGCTATTTCCTAAGTTTACCATACTTGACTCCATAACCATAACAGCCTTCAAATGTCATTTGTTGTCTAGTGCATGTACATACACACATGCTGCTGTTCATCTTGGTATCATCAATAGTACAGTATTATCATAGAATCATAAAATGACTTGGGTTGAAAGGGACAGTAAAGACTATCTATGTTACATTAGATTGTATTATGATTATTTGCACCATTTGCATTGTGTTCGTGCTGGAATACACCAGTCCAGAACCAAAGCCCATTATGTTTTTCAGAGATGACAGGTGTAGAGATTTTCCAGTCCATGTCTCAGCTGGAAGACAGTGAATATCAAAAGCAGGCAGGCCAACATAGGGAGCAGGGCAGCCAGAAAACAAATAGACTGCATCAGATAATTAAAAGTCTCTGCTTAGCCCTGCCTTACTGCTGACAGATGGACAGGATTTTCAGGCATTGAGGCAGCAGCAGGTCTTCAGGAGGGATTTAGAGGATCAGGAAACAGCTCAATGAATTTTGAAAGGGGGAGGGGGGGATTTTGTCTCTGTGCAGTAAGCAGCATGAAGAAAGAGCAAGGGTATTAAGGAGAGCAAAGAGAAGGGGTGTCTGAGGCTGGAGTCATAGGCAGCAGACAGGCAGAAGCAGCTCACTAAATACAGGTATGGAAAGAGGGAGGCCAAAGTGACGCAGACACTTATAGGCATGGAGCTGGTGTTTGCTACCTTGGACATTGCAAGGGTGTTTCCATTGGACCATGGAAAATGGTGTCAGTAGAAATATTTTGAATGAAAATATGACTAATATCAAAAGATCCTGCTGTGGCTGAACCTCTGCTAGCGATGGCTGACATGTTCTCTCAGCTTCAGAGTCAAGTCTGGTTTTCACCTCTGCTAATAGAAAAGTTACTCAAACTTCCCTTTTGGGACAAATACAGAAGTGTTGTAGTGATGACCAAAGTCCAACCACCTTTGCAGTACAGCACCCAGATTTTCACTCAGGTCTATGAAATGCCTAATGCCTGCATGGATCTGTGCTGGGGAGCCTCATCTTCCTATGCCTCTCCTAAGTCTCTCTTTTGATAAGTATCATATACAAGAACTGACATGAGTGTGTTGGTGTCCCAGTGTGTCCCACTGGGCCAGACTCTCAATCAGCAGCATCCTTAGTGAATATCTGGCTCCATCTTAGCCTGGAAGAATAGGAAATTCATAGGCTGTAGCCTTCCTGTTCACACATTTGGTGGACTTTAGGTCTCCCATTTGGAAACACAAGCACTGAGAGCATTACTTCCACCAAAGATAGCTAAGGCACAGTCACTGATGCCAATCACCCTTCTGACCTGTTGGCAACTCTGAAGTGCCCTAATGATCCTACAGATACTTCCAGTGTCTGCAACATGTGAGCACAAAGGAGGAATGAACCATGCCAGATCCCTTTTGAGGGAATACCTGCTGGTCAAAGGGCATTTCTCCTACTCCTTATTTTCCATCTCCTTTTATGGAAAATATGCAGGAGGTAGGCCAAGAAATTCATATGATGAATGGAAAAATATATAAATCCTGCAGCTCTTGCAGGGTTCCCAGCAGCAGTTAGAAAAGGGCATGAATTTGGAGTATGGAAATGATCACAGGAGTGAGAAATTAGGGGCTTGGGTCTCTTACATTTCCTCAATAAAATTTCAGTGTATATACATATATAATCTGGGGATGGGGAGAAGAATTTAGACCAGATATAAACCAAAGGCAAATGTCCTTGCCCTAAATTCATATTACCCAAGCACCCACCCTAGTAATTCTCCAACCACTGTTATTGTACCCTGCTGTGGGCTGATGAAGGAGCCTGGGAACACCCCAAGAAGCACTAGGGATTGGCAGGCTCTTCCCACAGGTTCCCTGATCGCACTTGGCTTCTGCAGGAATTCATCACTGTACACATTTCCTTGGCAATCCTGGGCCCTCTCCTACTGCCCTAATTTACCTCTGGAGAACACTTATTGCCGTACTGATGGTAACCAACAATAAGAGGCTTCCGTGACAATCCCATAAGCAGATGGTGGCCTTGAAGAAAGTATGGAAACCACAGGTGAGTTTTGCCAACAAATAGCTTTAGGAAATATAGCCTTTTGTGAAATGACCCCAGGTAGTTACAGGCTGCAAATACTGACAGTCCTTCTGCTGAAAACCATGGATGGAGGGGGATGACCACAAAGGTATTCCACATATGATCCACTTATTTATTCACAGTAAAGCCATAGCAGGATCCTGAATCTCGCTGTGTCTCTGGCTGGCTCGTACCATCCACCATTTTCAATCTGCTTCTATCCTTTTTTGCTCTTTGATTTAATGCCAAACCTAAAGGAGTGAAAATTGGCTTACATCTCTGTATTGGTTTGAAAACAAACCAGCGGAAGACCACAAGTCAGGATTAAAATTAATTGGAAAAATTAAAAATAAGTGAAATAATACAAGGAGAAAAAAAAGCACTGACAAAGTCAGATACAACCTGACACCCCATTAGGGTGGTGGTAGCAGTCCAAATGAAGTAGTTCACTTGAAGCGGTGATCCTGTGGAAGATCCGGTCTCCAGCTGAAGGTCCAGTGGTAGTTCTCATCCTCTGAGAATCCAGTAGACAGGGTTAATTTAGGCACTTCCAAGGCCAGGTTATATCCAGGTGGGAATGCTTGGCTCCTCCCTCCTGGGCGGAGCATCTCACAATAGGATGAGATAAATCCATGAATCATGTGGTGGTTTCTTGATGGCCCATTGTCTGTTATCAGGATTGGGTCATTAGCAGGTGATAACAGCTAATGGCCCACAGCTGGTAGTAATAGAATACTGAATACATCTATCTTGTGACCTAGGACAATCTCCTATCTACCTCTGCCTCCAAGTCTCCCACTCCTCTCTTCTGCTACAACAGCTCTTTTTCTTTCCACCATTCTTCCCACCATAAAACACAACAGAAATGAATCTATCATGGCTGATTCATGCATTCTTTTTGAGCCCATTCAACTGTATCTGCTCATCTTACATATCACAGGATGAGTGGAAGCTTCAGAAAAGCCCTGCCTTAGCCTCAGAATTTGGCAACAGTTTAAATTTAAGAGTCACTTAGGCCCACAATTCTAATGATGGCAAATCAGATTTATTTTAAAAAAATGAATTATTTATTAAACAGACAAGAGATAACAGATGAAAGATCTTATTCAGAATTACTTACTACACAGTATAAAACTAAAGAATACTAGTAGATTACAGCATAACATAAAACAGTGCACTATATCAAGGTACCTATATTAAAGCTAGCAAAAGAAATACCAGTGATTAGGAGTCAAATGTAACTTACCACCAAAATTATGATAATGTACACAGATTCCTTCACTTAACCCCTGGGGAGTAACCATGAAACAGGCATCCCTTCTCATGGGAGAAACCACACATTTCCAGGAAAATGTATAGAAGAGTTCTGCTTTGTGGAAGTTTGCTGTGGCTTTTATAGTTGAAAAGTGAGGTGTCTGTTAGTCATAAATCCATCTTATCTTCCTTATCTCACTTCAAAAGTAAGGTGTTTTTTGGCAGTTGGGAGATGCCAGACCACTGTTAACGCTATGGCGCCAAAATAACTCACAAGACCACTTGTCCTGTTTGAGTTATCTGACCGGTTAACAAACAACAGATAAGCTCTTCTGGGGGAGGTGAGATGCCCTGCTACATTCCACCTCTTGACTGCAGTCAATCAATTTACTTCATGGAGTGGTAATGCAAGTACCTCTTGCCTCCATGCTACAAAAGCATCCACTGCATATATGTGCATTATCGCTAAGTGTGTTGAGATACATTGATCTCCTAAGCTTTATTATTACTCTAACTCATATAGTTAAAAAGAGTGTTAACCATATTATTGTTTTGGTAAGAAGCACATGCTGTTGTTTCAGTTTATGTATTTCTGGAATGGATGATGTTTTCATGTATTAGATTATGTAAAACACACACACACACACACATAATGACTACCATTAAAACCAGTTATAATGACAAGATATAACAACAAATCCAGAATGTTCGTGGTAGTTGGGGACAATCCAAAGAAGTCATTTTACTTGTGTTGTTACCAGTCCATGTACATCAGGATGGTCACCATCCCCTGACTCTTAAAATCATAGAAAGATGAGATGCAAGTCAAGAACAAAGAAAAGTCCACGGAGTCAGTCTCTTGGTTGCAGTGATTAGAGAAGTTCAATAGATTGGTCAGCAACTCCATTCACGCTTCTTAGTTCAGTGTTGTTCTTCAGTGAAGTTCAGCATTTCACATATTCTTGCTCAGCATATCAAGTGTTAGACAATTCTACAATAACCTGAACAAATAAACATGTACTATAGAATAGTATGGTTGTCTCAGGGGAATCAAAGGCGTAATGAAACTCAAATTGCGTCTACCTACTCAGCATATTACTCCAGACGGGAATTTTATACCTTACCCTGAGAAGGCAGGAAGAGGTATACAAAACTGATTCCACAATCATATGAAAATTCAAGTTACATTCAGGGAGAAATCTTTTCCACCCACTGTGACAACTAGAGAGAAGACACAAGCACTCTAAAGTAATACTTGCAGAAAACTGCAAAGTATATACAAATATTATTCAAAACAATTAAAAACTATCAATTTATCTAGTACTTTAACAATATGAATAAACATTTTTAATACTATGTAAACAAACTAAAGTAGAATAGCCATCCGTCTGTCTGAGACCCTTTACAAAAAATTATTGTTTTCAGATTTACACATCTTGTTATATCCTATTTTGTAGATTAGGAATAGAATTCATATACCAGCCATTAATGTCAGAACAACAATAATTATGCCAATCAATTTTCTCACAGTCACATTTAAATTTGGAATCCATGAGGTTATCCAATCAAATATATCTTCCCCTTGATTTTTTTGTATTTCATGAAAAATTCTGGTGTTCTTTCTAACGTCTTCCAAATCAGTCTGTATTCTCAGTATCTGATCCATGTATACACAGCAACTGGTGTTGATAACTGTGCACATACCACCTTTGGAAGACAAAAGAAAATCCGTAGACATTTGATTTTGTTTAACTACCTTTGAAAGGTTGGTAACTTCTTGTTGCAATGCATTGATTGCATTGTTTATCCAATTTTCTATTTGTTTGATAACTCCAGATATGCTCAGTATAGCCTTTTCTAATTCAGGCACTCCTAACCATGGTAAGAATCCTCTCATAAACTTGTGGAATCCAGAGGATCTCTCAACTAAGGGATTCAAATTTTGTTAGTGTCTTGTTATAAAAGATAGTAGGTGTCTTCTGGGGAATTCCGATTTATCAGTGATATAAATTTCTGTCACTACAGTTCTAATGGTGCATATTCCTTGCCATTTAGGGGGTGGAGCTTTTCTAGCTTGATTTCTGCAAAGCCAGTAATATCCCATATTGTCTTGAATAGGCCACCAATGTGTGTCATAAATTCCTATTCCTGTTATATCCAAATATGAGAGACACTTGGGATAATCTCCTGCCATTTTTCCTTGGTTACACTCAGGTAACTCCATTTTTTGGTGTAAAGCCACTCCTGGTCCCTTTAGGCATCTGTGAACACAGGAGGTCTCAATGACTGCTATTTCTACTGTCAGGATTTGTTGATCTATGGAGATTTGGGCTGTTTTTCCTTCCAAAAGGAGCATCACTCCAGCTGGAGGAAGATCACTGGAAAATATGCTTGGTGTTGGAATTCCCATCATCTGAATACTTTCATCTGAGTGAGTGGGAAACTGAGAACAAATCCAGTAGTTGCTGCAGTTTTTTATCAGTGTCACATCTGGAATTAGCTTTAGGTGTGAATTTCTCTTCCAAGGGTCAGGTAGTATTTGTTCTTGTGTTGGTTTTGCATGGCTTGGTTTTTGGTAGTGGGAGGTGGCTACAGGGTTCTGTGAGAAGCTGCTAAAAGCTTCCTCAGTGTCCAGCAGAGCCAATCCCTGGTGTCTCCAAAGATGGACATGCTGCTGGCCAAGGCTAGGCCAATTAGAAATAATGGTAACAACTCTGTGATAACATATTTAAGAAGAAAGATAAAAAAAATGTTGTTGTGCAGTTTTAATTTCAGCCAGTACAGAGTGAGAACATGTGAGAGAAACAACTATGCAGACACCAAGGTCAGTGAAGAAGGAGGGGAGGAGGTGTTTTAAAAGCCTGAGCCGAGATTCCTCTGCTGGCCGTGATGCTGGCCATGGTGAAGCAGGCTGTCCCCTTGCAGCCCATGGAGGTCAACGGGTGTGGCAACACAGATTCTTTCCCATGGGAACTTTTCTCTTCTTTCTATGTTTTATAAATAAAGATAAAGTTTTTGTGTTATTGAAACGGTCTTTGGAGATAGGCGGTTCAAGCCTGGCCAATCAGCCTGGGGGGAGGTTTTGAATTGGTCCAATCTGAACAGTCCAATGATGTCTATATAAATTGTTAAAATAAATAATAAATGCAGAATCCTTTTGATCACCTGAAAGATCCAGACTCTTCACTCTGCTAGTGGTCTAACAGCGACAAACGGGGCCGCAGAGATCCATCTGCAGCCTGTGGAGGAGCCGCATACTGAAGCAGGTGGAGGCCTAGAGGAGGCTGTGAGCCCATGGGAGACCCGTGGAGAGAGGGGCCCCTGATCCCATGCTGGAGCAGCCTGTCCTTGAAGGACTGCACCCCATGGAAGAGCGACCCACACTGCAGCAGCTGGAGGAGGACTGTTGCCCATGGGATGGACTCAGGCTGGAGAAGTTCACGGAGAACTGTTTCCCATGGGAGGAACCTCATGCTGGAGCAGGGGAACAGCTCTCCCTGAGCAGTGGGATGAAGCCATGAGTGATGAACTTACCATAACCCCTATTCCCTGTCTCCTTGCGCCGCTGAGGAGGAGGTAGAGCTGGAAGGAGGGAGGGATGGGGGGAAGGTGTTTTTAAGGGCTTGTTTTACTTCTCATTATCCTGCTCTGATTTTGTTAGTAATAAATTCACTTCATATCTCCAAGTTGAGCTTGTTTTGTCCATGATGGTATTTGATGAGCTATCTCTTCCGGTCCTTATCTCAACTCATGAACCCTTTGTTTAATTTTCTCCCCTCTGTCCAGTTTGCAGAGGGGAGTGAGTGAGCAGCTTTCATGGGTGCCTGGCATTTGACCAGAATCAACCCACAACAGTTCTCTGTGTTTTATATTGGAGCGGCGCTTAGGAAAAACAACATTGCTCTTTTCTTTCTTTTACAATTGTTAGTTGCAAGGTTTTGTTGGGATGGCTGACTGTTGTGGTTTGACCCTGGCCAAATGCCAGGCACCTACGACATCTGCTCTCTCTGCTCCCTCCTGCCGCAGCTGTGCAGAGGAGAGG
This sequence comes from Entomyzon cyanotis, assembly GCA_024500445.1. Taxonomy (NCBI): domain Eukaryota; kingdom Metazoa; phylum Chordata; class Aves; order Passeriformes; family Meliphagidae; genus Entomyzon; species Entomyzon cyanotis. Next base: position 634,473 of record JAKEPQ010000736.1, read on the forward strand.
GGGGAAAAAAGCTAACACACACACACACACACACATAGGGCTCATGAGTTAAGAAACTGAGGAGGGTGCACTAAGGGCAAAACAAACTGAAAACTGAAAGTTGCAAAGTGATTTATTGCTGAGTCGGAGGATAAATGAAAAGTAAAAATAACTTCTTGACACCGTTTCTCTGCTCACCCCCCTCCCTCCTAACCAACAGCAGCAGGGGGGAGCGGCAGGGTAAGGGGGTTTTTGGTCAGTCCATCACCGAAATTTTTTCCGCTGCTCAGGGAGAGGAGTCTTCTACATTGCCATGGGGTCCCTCCCACAGGAGACATTCCTCTGCGAACTTCTTTGGCATGGGTCCAATCTCATGAGCAGCAGCCCACCTGAATCTGCTGCAACATGAGTCCCTTGTCCATGGGGTGCAGAACTCCGAACCAAGGCCAGGCTGTTACCATCTCGAGAGCCAGGCCTTTCCCTCCACTGGGACTTCCACTTGTCGCTGTTGAGCCGCTAGCTGAGAAATGACCCAGGTTCTCAGACAAGGAAAGAGAGAAGGTGTCTTTATTATTTTGATTTCCATATATATAGAATCTTCAGAGGTCACCCAGATTGGTCAGCCTGAGACCTCCCCCTAGGCCCAATTGGCCAAGCCCGAACTGACCTAATCCAGAGACGTTGTTTGCAAAACATCCAAACTTTATCTTTGTTTATGAAATGTAGCAAAATGTTCTCACGGGAAGGACCTGTGCTAGCCACATCCACTGGATCACAGCTTCCTCCAGGCATCCACCCGCTCTGGCATGGGCACCTCTCCAAGGGCTTTGGGTGGATTTCTGCACCCTTGTGGACCCCATGGGCTGCAGGGGGACAACCTGCTCCACCATGGTCTTCATCACAGCCAGCAGAGGATTGTCGGCTCCAGCACCTGGAGCACCTCCTTCCCCACCTTCTCCACTGACCTTGGTGTCTCCATGTTGTTTTCCCTCACATATTCTCCCCTCCTCCTCCTCTAGCTAAAAAGAAGCGCGTGCACCCATTGTTTTGATTTCTTCTTAAATATGTTATCACAGAGGCGTAACTAACATCTCGAATTGGCCCAGGCTTGGCCAACAGCATGTTCATCATCTTCAGAGCCATCAGAGATTTGCTCTGCTGGACATGGTAAAAACTTCCAGAACATTCACACAAGACACACAGGAGCCATCTTTGTGCCTCTTCCCCCCCACTAGCAAAAACTGGGCTAAGCAAAACCAACACATGAACACAGGGGTGCATTTTCTCCCAACCCTTCAGCCACTTTTTCAGGCCTACCACAACAGCTTTTGAAGGGTTTAACTTTCCCCTAGATGCTAACGATACCTTGCTGATGTTCTGGGCTAAGCAAAACCAACCTACTGACTAATCCAGGTGTAAGCAGCCATGCTACAGTATTGAAAACATTGACCTGTAAACATAAAAAGGTAAACTATACAATGATTGTCATTTTAGAGTTTCTGATTCTTTTGCGGCTTTTAGCTACAGCAGATTTATCAGTTACTGTGCTGTCCAATACAGTCCCTCTGTGTCTGGAACTGGCTTTATTCACTTATAAGAATCCAGGAATCTCCATCTGTAGCCTTCACAGCTGTGTAGGTAGTCAACAGTCCTTCCCACTGCTGCTTGAGCAGCTCTTTTTCTCATGTCTGGATATACACCGAATCTTCTGTCTGGTGAGGATATACTTGAACATCCAAGGTTATTAGGGAAGCTAAAACAGCAGAACTTATGCAATGATAAAGGTGGGGTTTTTTTCCACAGAGTTGCTGCAGCAGTTCTGTCTCCAGCCTCTAGTTGCAAACACAGCGATATACTCACTACCCCCACACAGGGACAGTGTGGGAGCAGTTTGCGAGGCTTCATTGAGAAACTTTTGTTTTGCTGAGAGCATAAAACAATCTCGTACAGAGACAAGAGCAGTTTAAAATGTGGGGAATATCCATCAGGAACTGATTCTGTGTTGGTGGCCATCAGAATCAATAGCCATCCAGGCCATTGGTCCTCGATTGCCCATCGAAGTCATAGGTACAATCCCAATTTGGGGTAACTTGACCATGACTGGTTGGACCACCTTTAAGTTGTCTTGAAAAGTTTCCATTTTATCATTTAGAGCTGTTTCAAAACACATAGGGCTCAAAGAATGTAATGAAACAGGACTACCCATTGGTCCATATTGGTTATTTATGTTCTATAACACGAAGGGTAACCTTTTATTCCATCCAGATTCATGTGGCCTAAGGTAGCACTTTGTTGTGGTGGATGAGACCACCTCGGGAACTGCTGGGGAGCCGAGCTGTCCTGGGACAGCAGGAACTCGATGGTGGGAAGATTCTAAAGTTTAAGAAACCCCCCTTTGAGACTGATGGTCCCTCCCTAGACAATGTAAATCTTCCTATGCTGATTGGCTGTAACCTGACCCCTCACTCCACCCCTCCCTTCTCCCCATTAGTTGTTGTATTCCCCCCTCCTTCTCTCCACCCCTGTACCCTCAGATGATTTGCTCTATGTCTTATATCTAGGAGAACCTAGAGTTTCTCTTTCTCTTTCACTCCTGGACCCCTTCAGAAATAAACCTCTGGAATATCCGGTTGATTGAGCACTCTGGATTCTTTGTCTCTGGTAACGCATGAGCTATCCAGCTCCCTGGGTGAGTGTGTGTTTGTGCCTTCCACCGGCACGGGTGTGAGAGGGTCTTTCTGCACAGTACCAAGGAAGTGCTGGCCAAAGTGATCTCTCAAAAGCCATAGAGACACTTTCGGTAAATGCAGAGGCTTAGTCCACTCCACCACCCGCCTCTGCGTTAGCACTTTAGCAAGCCACTGGCACACTCCAAAATCCCATTTTCTTGGGGATAATAAGGTGTATGAAAAACCCATTTAATACCTTCCTTTTTGGCCCAATCTGGTACCATCACACTGGTGAAGTGTGATCTACTGTCACTCTGTATAGAGTCTGGGACAGGGAAACTGGAAAACCAGTTACTGAGTCCCGAAATAGTAGCTTTTGCATCAGCATGCCTCTTCTTGGTGGTGACTAACAGTCCAGAGACCACTTCTACACCTGTTAGTATGTATTTGTAACCGTTAGATGTCCCCAGAGGTCCAAAACAATCTATTTGCTACGTGGACGAGAGCATCTTTCTACTTTTGATTTGTAAAGGTAGTGTCAGGTCTGGATGATTTTGTTCAATTCTCAGCTGGCACTGGGGACACTGTGTGTGAATGCCTTTACACATCTTCCTGGTCAATGGTCAGCCTCTGCTTTGTGCTGCGAAAAATAGAGTTTCCTGTCCAGTATGCCCTAATTTACAATGTAAACAGTGTTGTGGATCTTCCAACTGATCAATTTCTATCTTTCTGATTTTTGTCAGATGATCCACCTTGTTGTTCCAATAAGTTTGTAAAGTTTGGTCATTTGCATAGACTTTGACTCATCCTATGTGGATTTGTCAGGACTGAGCCTGTAACAACCACCATTTCCAATCTTCCTTCTGCCAAACCTCTTTTCCATTCACTTACCAATCTAATGCTTCCCACTGACACAACCACTGTGCGGCACCAGCCCAGACTGCATAAGAATCAACATACACTATCCTTCCTTTCTGTTTTACTGCCAGCAATACAGTTTTCAGCTCTCCCACCTGTGCACTTCCCATTCCCTCTTCTACTACTTCCACTCCTGTTTCAGTGTTAAGAGCAACTGTTCTGTACTTCCATTTATCATCAATGCATTTCCCTGAGGCATCAGGGAACCAGACACCTCCAACTTCAGAGTCCGAAGTGAATGCAGGAGCATCCAGTATAGTGAAGCACGGAATTGACTCCACAACTCAGATAGTTATGAAGTAGGTATGTGTTTATTCCAGCTGGGGTGCATGGGGGGTAGCCCCTCCAAAGACATGCACACCCTCAGCGGCACTTCACTAAGTTTATATTAGGTTACAGATTACATATGCATAAAGTTAGACAAAGCCCCTATACATATTCAATACCTATCTCCGCTTCGTATTATAATGAGTTCAAAGTTCATTTAAATATGCCCGCGCAAGCGCAGTGTCTTCAAATTAATTGTGGGCAAGGGTCCCGATGATTAATTATGACAGGATCCATCCTCTTCATCACAATGAACTGTTCACCCTGTTCCCTTGCGCATGCTCCCTTGGTCCTTGGTCCTTGGTCCTAGTCCAAGCCTGAGAACCAACTCGTACCGGTCCTGGGGTCCAAGGGTGGGATGCTCGGTTACACTCAGTGGTTTTTCTCAATTATTTGGCTCTCCTCTCTTCATCCTCCCCGATACCAGGTAGGCACAAATTCATCAAGAAAATAATAAATGGATCGCAGCTGGCATATCTTAGTAAATCATTATCCAATCTCTGGCTCTCTAAATCAGTTTAAAAATATTATTATTACTATTATCCAGCTTCTAGCTCTTTTACGTTAGTAATTTCTATTTTACCCTAAATCAATAGGATTAGGTTTAGATGGCTGTTGTAAAGCTAACATGTCTGGAGTCACAGTTATCTGTAACTTTGAAGGTTTTGTTGGCCCTTCAGTGACATCCATTTGATCTGTGACCCCTAAGACATTTGCATACCATTTGTGCACTCTTGGTCATTGCGCAATTCCCTCTGGGGGAGCACTGCTTTTCTTAATGCTGGCTAACAGATTGAAAGGTCCTTGGATCTTTACAGGCTGCTGCTGTTGAATTTTTTCTACTTAAGAGTTCGGGTCAGAGATAATCCCTTCTCCCAATCAGTGTATCTCTGTTCAGTATCTTTTAATGCTGTGGAACTGAATCCTAATGGCCGTTTTGGTCCATGTGACCCTTTCTGAAACATGTTACAATAGGTTCCATGTTCAGCAAAACCCCATTCAGCTATTATAGGATCAGTGGGATGAACTGGCCCAAGTGATTGATATGTTTTCAATTCTTCTATCAGCATTTGAAAAGCCTGTTTGTAGATGTCAAGCCATTCCCAATTTTGGGTTTTTTTTTTTCTCATTAGTGAATATAAGGGCTTTGCTATTATAGAAAATCCAGGAACGTGATTTCTCCAGTATCCCAAAGTGCCTATGATCTTTTGAAGTTTCTTTTCAGTAGTGAGGGTAGATATAGCATTTTATTTTGTTATGGTTTCATCCGGAATTACAGCTTGGCCTGCTACCTGCCACATTCCCAGGAATTTTACCTCCTTAGAGGGACCTTGGCACTTAGCTGAAGGCACTTCTATCCCCTCTTCATTTTACCTATTCCATATATCTTGTGCTATTGTTCTTACTGCACTTTCCTCCTTACCTCCTACCATACATCATCAATGTATTGATAAATCTGTACTCCTTCCTGGATTTTTATTTGCTGAAGGCGTTCACCTGAGGAATGTGGGGGGTATTTTCCATGCGCACTTGGAGTTGCCACATGATCCCGGAATCCACAGAGCATCGAAAACGTCCCATCGGCAGTTGCTAAAATTGTCACCAAAACTGCAGTTTCCTGCAGTTTCAGTGACAGTAGGAGAAAGCTTGATGAGGACCAAAAGTATGGATTACTTGTTTTTTAAAGGGTATGGCCACAGTGGTGAGTATTAAAAAGCTTTTGAGGGAAAGCTGGGGGAAAACAAAATATGATGAATAGAAGAATTCTAAGGAACACTTTGAGCAAAAAAAAAAAGTAGGATAAACTAGTATATAAACTCTTATCTTATGCATGTGAGGTGTTAAAACACAAACTATAATCTGTTTGCTCTAATCCCAGTGGATATTGGGGATGAAATGAAGGGGAAGGTTGAAAGATGTCATTATGAAGTGAGGTGAGTGTACATGAGAAAAACCGGGATCTGATGTCAGCTTGAACACTGATGTCTTTCATAGTGTATTTGAAGGAAGGAACATGTGAGGATGTGCTGAAAGAAGAGAGGCAGCTTAAATAACCTACTTAATTCTGTGATTTGAGTCTGCCAGCATATAAAATTAACACAGGTATGCCTGTGATATAAAGCTCATTTGCTGAAAGAGTGCTGAAACATAACTGAACGTCTATTGGGATTTTGAAACAATTGATGTGTGCTATCAATTATTTCTTTGTTTTCTGTGTGCATGGCTGAAATCGCATTTGCAGACATAAAGTGAGGCGCGGATTGACTCCACAACTCAAATAGTTATGAAGTAGGTATGCGTTTATTCCTGCTGGGGTGCATGGGGGGTAGCCCCTCCAAAGGCATGCACACCATCAGCAGCACTTCACTAGGTTTATGTTAGGTTACAGGTTACATATGCATGAAGTTACACAAAGCCCCTATACATATTCATTACCTATCCCTGCTTCATATTATAATGAGTTCAAAGTTCATTTAAATATGCTCGTGCAAGTGCAGTGTCATGGATTAATTGTGGGCAAGGGTCCCGAATGATTAATGAGGGCAAAGTCAGTAGTCTTCCTCAGGATGAACTGTTCACCCTGTTCCCTTGCGCATGCTCCCTTGGTTCTTGGTCCAAGTCCAAGCCTTAGAACCAACTTGTACCAGTTCTGGGGTCCAAGAGCAGGATGTTCGGTCATACTCTGTAGTTTTTCTCAATTATTTGGCTCTCTTCTCTCTATCCTCCCCGAAACTAGGTAGGCACAAAATCATTAAGCGAATAATAAATTTTCTTCAGCAAGCAAATCTTAGTAAATCATTATCCAATCTCTGGCCTTCTAAATCAGTTCAAAAGTTATTATTATTATTATCCAGCTTCTAGTTCTCTTAAATTAATAAATTCTACCTCCCCCTAAATCAAAAGTACTGTCTTTGTGTCAGTTTTAGTGATTACAAGATTTTGGTATAGGTTTAAAATTTTCATTACAAATTCGAAATGGAGGAATACCAAGAAGTGCACCTTTAGGTTGTATTTTGCAAAACTGGAAGAAGTTTAAAGGTGACCCTTTAACTCTTTCTTGGATTAAAATGTAAGGTAAAAGCATGTATTCTATTACCGTCTACATGAGCTGTTAAAATAGGTGGAGCAGTGTTGCAGTGTTCTTTATATTCTCCATGACTCAGCCCTGATAACTCCCTCAGGGGAAGCAGTAGCCACCCTGGAGTGAGGGGGGGGGGGGGAAAGTCTGCTAATGGGCCATCACGGTCTCCCAGAATAACTCATAGAATTACATCATCCCATTGTGAGGTGCCCCACCCTGGGGGGAGGAACTGAACATTCCTGCCTGTATATAATCAGAGGCTTGCAACACCACGATAGCACTACCACTGGATTCCCAGAGGACAAGAGCTGGATAATCACCACTGGACCTCCAGAGAAGGACCAGACCTTGCTACAGGATCACCGCTCTGACAAAACCACATACATCACTCCAACGGGACTGTAGCCACCATTTAATCAAACTGCTACCATCACCCTGACCAACAGGGTGTCAGGTCATATTCTGACTTTGTCAGTTTAAGCCAGTGTTTCTGTACTATTGCCCTTATTTTTTCCTATTAAATTGTAGTTCTGGCTTGGAATCTCTCACAAGATATTTGTGTGGAGGTAATTCCTCCTGCTGGTTTGCCTTCAAACCAGTACAAACTTGTAAAGAGTTGATAGAATATTGTAACCACTGATGGCCAAGTTATTTGTTAGGTAATAAAGAGAAATGGCCATCTAATGGGCATTTGGATTTGGATAGAATTTTGCAGTTAATGTTATACTGCTGGAGAAAAGAGATGTCTGAGAAGGACTGGCAAAAACCGCAGGTGATTGCAGAGAACATCGAAACTTTGGCAAGGGAAGGGAAAAAAGGCAGATTGTTGGGGGACCACATGGGAGTCTTTGGTGGCTGCCCAGGAAGAGTGGCACGGTTCCGAGCAGCCAGAGAAGGAGCTTTGGAGCTGCAAACTAACACTGCTGGGGAAGGTGTGGAGGATGAACCAGGGTCTTCCAGCCTGGGGGAGGAGTTGGGCCTCCCTGAGCATGATGTCAACCCCCTCAGCCCTTGGGAGGGGTTTTACTCAGCAAAGCCAACACCCTCTGCCCCTCATCCCAAGCTCCGCTGACTTGTAAAGATGGAATTTGCATATCAAGGGGTAGAGCCATGGTGATGATATTACAATCTGTAACAGAACTGGTTACAAGTTGCAAGGGAAAACTAGCAACCTGTTGTGTGACAAGTCTGGACCCATTCAAGGGGGGAGAACTCATCGCTCTCCCCTCCCCACTCCAACATGTGCTAAAATTACTGGGAGAGGGTGGGAGGTGGCAGGATTCCAACCAATGCAAAATAATTTTATCATTGTGTAAGTCTGTTTTGGTCTCATTAATAACTCTGCTCAAGTATATCCTCACCAGCCAGAAGACAGGGTGTATGTCCAGAAGGGGAATAAGGAGCCACTTAAGCAGAAGTGGAAAGGACTTTTGACTACCCACATGGCTGTGAGATCTACAGCCAGAGATTCCTAAATTATGTGAATACAATTAGCTCTGGACAAAGAGGAACACAGGAACCGTATTGGACAATATAGTAAACAGTAAATCTGTTAAAACTGTAACAAAATGTGAAACTCTAAAATGAAATACGTTAAATGGTTTATCTTTTTGTATTTTCAGAACAGTGTCCCCAATATGCCAGCATGGTTGTTTGTGCAGCAGTTTGGAAAATAACTAACATGAACCTATACTCTCTTCTGGTAGGATTCCTCTTTATTACACACACTTCAGTATTTATATGTTTCTTCTGTGGGAAAGCACAGCAGGAAAGACAAAACAGCCACGCCAAACCAAGCATCCATAGAGCAGATGTTTCTGCTCTTCTTATCACACATACATGCATACACAACCCCCACCCAGCATTCTGGGTGTTAAGAAAGGCATCCAAGCACAGGTGTTTAAGGCTGGAGTCAATCCTTTGGTATACACTTTCCCAGGGGAACAGAGTTGCTATCAAGGTCAGGATGACTGCAGCAGGCCGCTGCTTCTACATCTCTCCTTTCTTTGTTTAAGGAGGAATCAATCACAAAGGCAGCCATCACGTTTGCTTCTGCCTTTTTGCTGACTCAGAACAATTTCCAGATTGTTGGGGAAGATGAAATAGGAAAGCCTTATAAAAATGATTACCTGGCAAAAGATGCTGAAAACAAGCTCTGAGTTACTGAACAACTAGAAAACAATGGTATAGCCGACTGAAAGTAATCCCCTTCTTGATGAAACAATACCCGCTGCCTGAAGGCAGGTCCAAGGGTCAGAACAGACCCTGCCTGCTTGACAGAGGGTCCAAAAAGCAGGTTTTAGGGTTTAAAATATAACCCCGTATGGTAATGCGATGATTCTTATAGGTTGTATGTAAATGTTGTAGGATTTGTAGCTTGTTCTAGATTGGTTAATGAGAATTTGAATATTCAACACAGAAGATGATTTATTGTATTGTAAACAGCAGCTCGCTCTCTTGGCATCCAATCTCTCTCTCTCTCTCTCGCTTCTCTGACCTGCTTTGAGCTGCATCTTGCAGCCCTTGGCAGGTCTCCTGTGGCGAGCACAGACCTTTCCCATGAGAAAATTTTCTCTCTTCTTCCTGTGTTTTATAAACAAAGATAAAGTTTGGATGTTGTTAAAATGGTCTCTCGAGATATGGAAGGTTCAAGCCTGGCCAATCGGCCTAGGGGGAGGTTTTAAACTGACCAATCCTGGTGATCTTTGAAAGTCTATATAAGTTGAAATTAATTAATAAAAACAGACATTTTGCCACACTGAAGACTAGACTTCTCTCTGCTAGCAGTTCAACAGCAACAGTCTCCTACACCCACGCCCTTCCACAATAAACCCCCATGCTTTAAAACCTGACTTCAGAGATCTCTAGTCTCCATCTTGTTCTCGTAACCAAATCCCACAGAATTAAATCCTACACCAGATGCAAAGAAGTCCTGTGACAAGAGTAAGAAAAAGACCCATCCCCAAAGCACCAAATAGCCATATCAATAAATTCAGTCCCTCAAACCATGTTTTTGGGTTGAGCCAGGTAAAGCTGTTGGCAAGTGTATCATAGAGGCTCTGTGCAGACATGGTTTGAAGCCTTTGAGATTGCTTTTTAATGCTATCTCTCAATGCATTTATGGTTTTATCCATATTTATAGAAAATGGGTTTTCACCTTATTCCAGGAAGTTTCAGAGCTGTTCCATTCTACAGGGGTTACACACATGTTAGCATCAGTGTGTTGCCAATCACGGTGAAGGTGTAAGTGAGTATTTAGGGCATCTTGTTTTTTCGTACCCATAGCAAAGCAGCCTCAAGGGGCATCTAAGCGTGACAAGTATTTGTTGATAATTCGCTGCTTGCATTTGTAGCTCCTCTGTGAAGTTGCTCATTACAGAACTACATGAGGTGTTTTTACTGATTCTGTTAAGGCAGCAATAGCAATAGTAGGCAATAAGCCAAGCAACAAATCTCTTAGTTAATTTTAACTCCTTTAAAAATAAGCGTTTTAGATACACGACTCCTGATTCTCCCTCCCATTTGCGAGTAAGATTCACAGGAATCAATAGTTCTGCATGCTGATGCAGGAGTGTGCAATTCGTCCGTACCACAGGCCCACGAGAGGAGGGGTTGTGGGTGATTCCAAAGCAGTGGTGAACACCCCAAGTCTTTAAAAACATATCAACAGAATGAGATTGATAAACAGGGCCATTATCAGTGTGAATTTTCTGTGGCTGATCCTTTGTCGCGAGTGCACAGAGAAGGTGGCAATGAACATCCTTTCCAGATTCACTGGTGTATGCAATAGCATCCAAAAGGTCTGAAAATAAGTCAATAGAACAATGAACAATAAACACAGTTATGGTATTTGGAACTGGGGCTAGGATGACAAAAGGAGTTAATACTTAGTGGGTGAGAGTTTAGAGCCAAAAGGAATTTTTAAGATGGTACATGAAATGCAGTTTTCCCTAAGAAATCAGCAAAAGAAACAGCACAAGCTATTGAGTCTTGTAGTAAATCTGTAAAGGTCTTTCTTGTTGGCAATTAGAACACATGCATACCCTTTCCCCCTTTTTGTTTAAATAACATGCATTTCTCTTACTATGAACATTAAAGCAACACAAAAGTAAAACAGTGTATGTAATAAAACATGACGCTTACTTCATGCTCAGCTTTAGCACCAAGCAAAAATAAGCAAGGTAATACATGTAATCATTACTGCATGATAAAAAGGATAGTGAATTAGAAAGATACATCATCAACTGCCTAAATACTTTAACATCTGTGGCAGGACATCCTCCCCCTCTCCCTCTACCACATGGCTGGTGCATAGATAGCCCAGGCCAGGTCAAAGGCCCAGTAAGGAGTTATCTCTTGGCGCCCAAGAGTCTGAGGCCTCCAACCAAGAATCAACATCTTGGTATGGAGAGCAGATGTGGAAAGAGATGAAAGAAAATAAATAATAGTGACCAAACTGGCTGTATGGCCAGGCCCAGAGAGTGGTGGCAAGCAGTGCTGCATCCAGTTGGCGGCCAGTCACTAGTGGTGTCCCTCAGGGATCCGTGCTGGGGCCAGTTTTGTTTAATATTTTTTTTGACGACATGGATGAGGGTATTGAGTCTACTATTAGTAAATTTGCACATGACACTAAGCTGGGAGCGTGTGTTGATCTGTTGGAAGGTAGGAGGGCTCTGCAAAGAGACCTGGAATGATTGGATAGATGGGCAGAGTCCAATAAGATGAAGTTTAAGAAGTCCAAGTGCCGAGTCCTGTATTTTGGCCGCAATAAACCCCTGCAACACTATAGGCTGGGGACAATGTGGCCAGACAGTGCCCAGGCAGAAAGGGACCTGGGGGTACTGGTTGACAGCCAAGTGAATATGAGCCAGCAGTGTGCCCTGGTGGCCAAGAAAGCCAACGGCATCCTGGCCTGTATTAGAAATAGTGTGGCCAGTAGGACCAGGAAAGTCATTCTTCCCCTATACTTGGCACCGGTGAGGCCACACCATGAGTACCATGTCCGGTTCTGGGCTCCTCAGTTCAGGAAGGATGTTGAGACACTCAAATGTATCCAAAGGAGGGTGATGAAGCCAGTGAAGGGCTTAAAACACAAGCCTTATGAGAAACAACTGAGGGAGCTGGGGTTGTTTAGCCTGGAGAAAAGAAGACTCAGAGGTGACCTTATCACCCTCTTCAACTACCTGAAAGGTGGTTGTAGTCAGGTGCGGGTTGGTCTCTTTTTTCAGGGGGTTGGTCTCTTTTTCCAGGCAACAACTGACAGAACAAGAGGACACAGTCTCAGGCTACGCCAAGGGAAATTTAAGTTGGAAGTTAGAAAAACGTTTTTTACTGAAAGAATGATAAGGTTCTGGAATCGTCTGCCCGGGGAGGTGGTGGAGTCACCATCCCTGGTTGTGTTTAAAAAAAGATTGGATGTGGCACTCAGTGCCATGGTTTAGTTGAGGTGGTGTTAGGACATGGGTTGGACTTGGTTATTTTGAAGGTCTCTTCCAACCCTATGATTCTGTGATTCTGTGAAAGACTCAGTTTTACACTATAAAAGATATATGAGTTATCACAGAGGTAGAAGTCTCCTACACACACTCTGGAAATGTGCAGGACTTCTCCCCAGAGTTTGGACCCAAGCTCTGCTGGTTACTTTCCTGGTAATTGGAGGAAAAGGATTCTAATGTGTGCTTCCACCAACTAATTGGATGGTAAGATACATTGGTTCCTAAGTTATATTATTTCTTGCTAGCTGTAATGATAGGTACCTTTTCATGCGATGCATTTTTTCTACTAGTAGTTTCTTTTATTTCTGTGTAGCATGTAGTTTTGTCCCACGCCGTATGTCTTTTATTTTTGTGTCTAATAAATGATAATTTATGTTGTATTAGACCTAATTGCCCATTATTAAAGAACTTGCGAATGAGACTGTGTTTTGGGGTGCTGGCCACCCCAATAAGAGCTACTGCCTGCTGCCAAAAGGCCTGGGCAAAAGGCAGAGACTTATCTAAGCTCCTGTCTCCATTCATAACATTTTGGCGTAGTTGGCAGGATAATGGCAAACAATTTAATTAGCCAGACTAAGACCTTAGCAAGCTACTTATGGCAGCACTGTCCTAGGTTACAATATAGATGTATTTAAGTATTCTATTACCACCAGCTGTGGGCCATTAGCTGTTATCACCTGCTAATGACCCAATCCTGATAACAGACAATGGGCCATCAAGAAACCACCACATGATTCATGGACTTATCCTATTGTGAGATGCTCCGCCCAGGAGGGAGGAGCCAAGCATTCCCACCTGGATATAACCGGGCCTTGGAAGTACCTAAGTTAGCCCTGTCTACTGGATTCCCAGAGGACAAGAGCTACCACTGGACCTTCAGCTGGAGACCGGATCTTCCACAGGATCACCGCTTCAAGTGAACTACTTCATTTGGACTGCTACCACCACTCTGACAGGGTGTCAGGTTGTATCTGACTTTGTCAGTACTTTTTTTTTTTTTCCCTCCTTGTATTATTTCACTTATTTTTAATTTTTCCAATTAATTTTAATCCTGACTTGTGGTCTTCCACTGGTTTGTTTTCAAACTAATACAGGCACAGTGTTAATAACCCTCTTCCAGTAAACAACTGGTTTGTGTGGGAAAAAATCCACGAGAAATTATATGAACAGCAAGGATCACTGACTGATTAAAACAAAGAAAATATAATTTCTCATGCACTTGCTTTATATCTAAAAGCTGCATGTGAGTGGCAGACAGTAATGATAAAAGAATATGACAAATTAAAACAAGAACTAAAAGAATCCAAGGAAAAAACAAAAACCTTGGAAGGAAATTTGGAATTAACATAATCGAAAAACCCCAATTCTGTGAATGTTAAAGAAATTCCAGAGTTGATAACATCATGAGAAAATGAGAGTGATTAAATTAGTGGTTCAAATGTTGTGTTGGATTCTAACAAAAGTACGGAAACCCTATCTCTTAAGAAGTGAAAAATTTCAGAACATGAATTGAATTCCATAATTAAAACTGAAATCTCTGAAAAACCCAAAAGTAGTCAGAGAAGAAATATAATCAAAACATTCCCCTAGAATTCACTGCTATCAACAAACCTTCAAAGTGCAGGGGAAACAGAAATTAAATATCTGTTTAAAAATTTGTCTCACTGGGGAAAATGAATTCTGGGTTGTGAGTGAACCAGGCCCTCCTGATTTAACAATCAGCAAAATTACACATTGGATAGGAGGAATGAATATTATGAAGAAAAAGAAACCTACATCAACCCCAGCAGCCAGCAAAAATCTCTGCTGTTTTGTTTTTCCAAACAGTGGGGGGGAAGTTGGGGGGAGGGGGAAGCAGCAATTTAAACCCATACTGCCTGTGTTGGTTTGAAAACAAACCAGTGGGAGATCACAAGTCCAGATTGAAATTAGAAATAAGTGAAATAATACAAGGAAAAGCACTGACAAAGTCAGATACAAACTGACACCCTGTTAGGGTGGTGGTAGCAGTCCAACTGAAGTAGTTCAGTTGAAGCAGTGATCCTGTGAAGGTCTGGTCTCCAGCTGAAGGTCCAGTGGTAGCTCTTGTCCTCTGGGAACCCAGTAGACAGGGCTAGCTCAGGCAGTTCCAAGACCAGGTTATATCCAGGTGGGAACACCTGGCTCCTCCCTCCTGGACAAAGCATCCCACAATGGGATGAGATAAGTCCATGAGTCACACGGTGGGTCCCTGATGGCCCATTGCCTGTCATCCGGAGTGGGTCATTAGCAGCTGATAACAGCTAACGGATGGCCCATTGCCTGTCATCGGGAGTGGGTCATTAGCAGGTGATAGCAGCTAACGGCTCACAGCTGGTGGTAATGGAATACTTAAATACATCTATATTGCAACCCAGGACACTGCCTCAGAGGAAAAATCTCTGGGCAAACTTCTTGCCCCCCTCTCCATATATTCCTGCGCTTCAATAAACTTCTAATTACCCCTATGTTTACTTAGCTGTAAGAACAAAGAAACCTTTAAAAATGTATAGTTAACACTAAACTTAAAATATCTTTTATTCCTACAGGAGCTTAGGAGCCAAAAAGCTAAACTTAAGTTTTGAAAAATAAAAATTGAAATTATTTAAACTGGCTTTAATGAAAAGTATTATCTGTTACACTGCTAAAATCTGTCATGATCTAATTAAGAATTTAAAACAAGAAGCATTCTATTTAGAATGCATTTTACTTACAACTTTTCTGTTTTAAAAAGGGCAAACAGAAACTGGTGTTTAACAATTAATCATTAGAATTTAACATAAAATACTACTACTACACTGCAAGCATTTACACATAAATAAACAGCAATTTGCATATTAGCTGCCTTTAACTAAATACTAAATTCCCTCTAAAAAAGTAAAACGCCTGAGAACTAATAACTAACAAACCAAGCTGTAATTACAAAAGTGGATGTCATATCTACTCCCCCTACTAAAAAGAAATTTTCCAAAAAATCATAAATACTTTTGAAATACTAGAAAAAAAATCATGTTCCTGAATTTTCTGTAATAACCACAGAGTTCACTCAAATGCTTTAATTTTCCTTTTGAAATGTGTCTGTGTGTATATGAAAAAGTGTTGAAACACATCTGAATACCTGTTGGTTTTGTTGTTCCTTTGAGTGTGATTACCAATTATTGCTTTGGGATTTTGTGTGTGTGTATGACTGCCTGTTATGATCAAATATTAAGGTTCTTTGGAAATACCTCTGCCTGAATTAAGGTGCAAATGAGACCATATGCTGGTCAATAGTATGGGTTTTATTTGATAGCAAATATGAGAGAGAGAGGAAAAGAGAGAAAAGGAGAAGTAGGAAAAGAGGTGGGAGGGACAGAAAGAGGGTGACAGAGACAGAATAAAGAAAATATCACCATCTGTGGATCCCAATGATGTTGTGTTGATCCTCTCTAGCTGGTCTTCTTGGTGGTGATGGTCCCCCTGAAAAGCATAAAATCCCATGGGTTAATATATGCTCAGGCCAGGTGGCAATGTCCAGGCATGTCCCCCCGGGGGAAAGGGCAGTCTCTAGCAGCAGGATCTGTTGCATCATGTGCAGTCCTGTGGTGCAAGGCCTAGAACTTTGGGGGGGTCTTTGATGGATTATGACTTCCCCTCAGCTACCTCTCACGTGAAAGTCCCATGGATGTGGCCTGTGGGGTTTGGAGTTCCACAGCTGGGCCAGTTTGTGTAATGGGTGTTTATTGCCGCTGACCAGAGGTTACACCATGCACCCCAGACCTCCTCCCTCCCCCCAGCTGGGAGGGAAGTCTGTGTAAACCTGGCTTCTGTAAGCTGTGTTCTCCCCCCATCCCAAACTCAGCCAGGGATGATTCTCAGCACAGCTGGAGGCTTTGGCCTTTGTGGATTCATACCTTTCCCTCAGCCTGAGATGACTGAACAATAGATTTCCCTTTATCTAATCTCAGCAGTTTGACTCTCAGTCCAAAGTCCTAGTCAGGTATCTTCAGGGAGGCTTCTTTGATTGTAGTTTCTTTATACAGGTTTTGTCATAATGAGCAAAACTTTATATCAATGTTTGAGGCATGAACTATTTCAGTCTCTGACACTGCCCGGGTTATTTCAAACAACCATGAGGGCAGCCTTAGTAATGCAGATTAACACTGCTGAAGCAATACATACCAAAAGCAAAGCTGATACTGGTGATATCTCACTCTGCAACAAAATTAGTTACATTGCAAAAGAAAACTAGCAAGCAGCAAAAAAATATTACAAACTTCCAAAAGTAAGGGGAGAACACGCACTCATCCTGAAAACACCCCTGCATTTATTTCAGACTCTAGAGTCAAAAATGTCTAGTTTAAAGATTGAAAAGTGTACTGATAAGAAATTGAAAGCTGCAGTTCTGGTAGTAAAAAGAAAGACAAAGAAAGTGTATGATTGATTTGTTTGTAGGTTGGGCTGGTGCCATATGGTGATTGTGTCAGTGAATGTGTTAGATTGGCAAGTGAAGGGAAATGAAGTTTAGACAAGGAAAGATTTGGATGGTTGTTTTTTACTGACTCAGTCCTGAGAAATTCTTATAAAATTAGTTAAAAAATTCATGCAACTAACCACACTTTACAAACTTATTATAACAACAAAATTAACTAACAAAACTCAAAAAGATAAAAATTGATTCACAATGCTAATATAAATTTGGTGAATAATTGCATTGTAAATTAAGCCATATTAGAAACCTTATTTTTTTACAGCAAAAGGCAAAAGCTGACCATTGACCAAGAAGATATGTAAAGGCATACACTTATAGTGATACCAACTGGAAACTTAAATAAAGCCATCCAAACATGGCATTGCCTTTATATATCAAACATAAGAAAACACTCTGGTCAACTTAATAAATAAATTATAATAAACCTCTAAAACATCTAACAATTACAATTGCCACTAAAAGCAGGCATGCTAATGCAAAACCTACTATTTCAGAACTCAGTGACTGATTTTCTAGTCCCTGTCCTAAAACCCTACACAGAATGAAATTCTTGCCTCTGTATGTTTGGCTTTGCTCTGAAACAAAGCAAGTTTCCCAATGAAACCTCACAAACTGCTCCTACACTGTTCCCATCTGACAGCAGTGAATATAGTGCTGAGTTTGCAACTAGAGGCCAAAAATGGAACCGCTATCATAACCCTCTTTGAGAAACATGACTATTATTACTTAAATCCAATTGTTTTAATTTCTCTATTAACCTTAAATGTTTAAGTATACCTTCACTAGATAAAAGATAGGTGTACCTGAACGTGAAACAAAGAACCAATCAAGCAACAGCGAGAAGCACTGTTCACTACCTTCACAACTGCAAAAACTACTGAGACTCCTGGACTCTTGCAAACGAATAAAGCCAACTCCAGACGCAGAGAAGCCATACTGGACTGCACAGTGACTAATGAATTTGCTGTAATCAAAATGTTACTTGTAATATTGTTTACATTTTTATACTTACAGGTCAATGTTTACAATAATGTAATATGGCTAATCAGCCATCCCAACAAAAACTAACAATGTTATTTTTCCTAAACACACATATAACAAAGGTTGCCTGACCCTTGGAAGAGGAACTCCCATCTCAGAAAGTATTCAAATGATAAGAATTCCTACACCAAGCATATTTTCCAATAATATTCCTCCTGCCAGAATGATGCTCTGTCTGGAAAAGAAAACAATCCAAACATTTATAAACCAACAAATCCTAACAGTAGACATCATAACTGTTGAAACCTCCTGTATTCACAGATGTCTAGAGACACCTGGGGTGACTTCACACCAAAAAATGAAGTTACCTGAATGTAACCATGGGGTTAGGGTAGGAATCTATCCCAAGTGTCATTCATGTCTAGACATAACTGGAAAGGCATTTTAACCACACACTGGTGGCCTATTCCAGACAATATGGGATACTATTTGCTTTGTGAAAATCAAACTAGAAAAACTCTATCCCCTCAATGGTAAAGAATATGCACCATTGGAACTGTAGTCCCAAAGACAAACATCACTGATAAATCAGAATTCCCCAGAGGACACCTATGATTTTTTATAAAAAGATACAAACAAAATTTAAATCCCTTAACTGAAAAGTCCTCGGGATTCCACAGATTTGTGAAAAAGTTCTTGCCATGGTTAAGAGTGCCTAAATTGAAACAAGCAATAATAAATATATCCAGAGTCATTAAACAAATAAAAAACCCAGACAAACGACGCAATCAGCGCTTTGCAACAAGAAGTTACCAGCCTCTCTAAAAGTAATTGCAAAACTGAATGGCTTTGGATTTGCTGTTAGCCTCCAAAGGTGGGATATGCACAGTCATCAACACTAGCTGCTGTGTATACATAAATCAAACCCTGAGAATACAAACTGATCTTGAAGAAATTAAGAAAAACACTGAAGCCTTACATGAGATCCAGAATGATCAAAAGACAAATGTATTTGATTGGATAACCTCATGGATTCCGAATCTAAATACAATCATGAGAAAACCGATTAGCGTAATGATTGTAGTTCTAACAATAATGTTCAGTATGTGGATCATATTCCAAATTTGCAAAATTGGAATCAATAAAATGTGTAAATCTGGCGATAACCATTTTCTCTGAAAATCTCAAAAAGAATAAATTTATCTTTTTTCATGTAGCATTAGAACCTTATTTTGTACTATGGAAGTACTAAATGATTTGATAGTTTTAGTGATTTTAATTGATGTTTTTACATATATATATATCCTTTGTAGTGTCTACAAGTATTACTTTAGTGTATCGATACCTTTAATCTGATTGTCACAGTAGGAAAAGGGGATTTCACCCTAAATATAACTTAAATTTTATATAATTATAGAATCAGTTTTGATTATCTATTCCTACTTCTAAATAAAACATAAGTTCCCAATTGGAATTATATTTTAAGTAAGTACAACAATTAAATTTCATTACATCTTTAATTCCCTTGAAACAATCAAACTATTATATATATATATATATATGTATTTGTTTAGATTATTGTAAAATTGTCTAACTCTTGATATGTCAAGCAAAAAATATATGTGAAACACTAAACTCCACTGAAGAAGAAAACTGGACTAAAAAGCCCAAATGGAAGTAAAAGAGTCACCGACTATTTATTGAACTCATCCAGTTGCTACAACCAAAAAGCTACCACCACGAACTCTTCTTTGTTCCTGATTTACATCGCATCCTCCTATAATCCTAAGACTCAAGGGGTGGAAAACAACCTACCCTACACGGACTAATAACAACACGAGTATAAATGACTTGTTAAATTGTCTCCAATTACCTCAAACACTCTGAAGTCAATGCTGTATCTTATAATCTCTTAGTTTGTCACTAAGAACTTTTCTTTCGAAATATATATTTCTGTGTTTGATGATCTAATACATAAATACATGAGCTGAAACAACAGCAGGTGCTTCTTATCAATATCAATAATATGTTCAACATTTTCTGTTTTAAGGAAACAGCACAACTTAGGAAAACAATGTATATTAAAATACTCAATGATAGTGCACACATATACGAAAGTGAGTACTTTTATAGCATGGATGCAAGCGATACCTGCACTATCACTCCATGAAGTAAAAGCCAGTACCTTTGGTCACAGGGGTGGAATGTGGCAGGATGTCCTCTCCCACATGGCTGGTGCATAGATAGCCCAGGCTGGGTCAAAGGCCCAGCGAGGGGTTATCTCTTGGCGCCCAAGAGTCTGGGGCCTCCAACCAAGAATCAACATCTTGGTATGGAGAGCAGATGTGGAAAGAGATGAAAGAAAATAAATAATAGTAACCAAAGACTTGGTTTTACACTATAAAAGACACACAAATTATCACAGAGGTAGAAGTCTCCTACACACACTCTGGAAATGTGCAGGACTTCTCCCCAGAGTTTGGACCCAAGCTCTGCTGGTTACTTTCCTGGTAATTGGGGGAAAAGGATTCTAATGCGTGCTTCCACCAACTAATTGGATGGTAAGATACATTGGTTCCTAAGTTATATTATTTCTTGCTAGCTGTAATAATAGGTACCTTTTCATGTGATGCATTTTCTCTACTAGTAGTTCTATTCTATTCTATTCTATTCTATTCTATTCTATTCTATTCTATTCTATTCTATTCTTTCTGTGTAGTATGTAGTTTTGTCCCAAGTCTTATGTCTGTTATTTTTGTGTCTAATAAATGATAATTTATGTTGTATTAGACCTAATTGGCCATTATTAAAGAACTTGCGAATGAGACTGTGTCTTGGGGTGCTGGCCACCCCAATAAGAGCTACTGCCTGCTGCCAAAAGGCCTAGGCAAAAGGCAGAGACTTAACTAAGCTCCTGTCTCCATTCGTAAAACCATCACCCAGAGTCTGCAATCGCTGGGGAGTCCCATTTTACAGTGAGGACCTGGAGAACCTTTCCTGGGTAAGGATTCCAAGTTTACCCCGAAAGGGGGTCCAGCTTTGATAAGCCCAAATCAGACAGTCAGTGACTCAATCACATTTGTAGTGCAGAAGCACCTGGGTCTGATGGCATACTTCCCAACCAGCCAGGGCCAGGGCTTGGCCAGAGCCTAGGCCTTGACTCGGAGGGTTCCCCTAAAATATCCTACAAACAAGCCTCTATTAATATTAATTGGGAAAGTCTCTTAAAATTATGCATTTCTTGCAGAAAACAACACAAGGTTATGTGAAGGCTTCTAAAGCAGCTGGCGTCGTCATTTATTTTTAGCTAAGTAATCAATGGTACCATGAACAAACTGCAAATAACTAAAGGAATGCATATGTGTAACATCAAATAATATTTTCTGGATAATTCCCTTTACAAAAGCTTTAGGAATTTATGTTATTACATTAACAACATATTCAGAATCGTTAATCTGGCAACAGCAACTGTTCTAAAAAACCGATATTATATTTTTCCCCACATCTATGAATATATGACAATAAAGAAAAATAAAAGCAAGAAAGAAAGCACTAAGCAGTGTACAATGAATAATATCCATAATTTGGAATTTTTACTCATTCTTCTGTGCTACCAGGGAAGAGAAAACTGCAAAGATTGTTATGAATAGTTAATTAACCAATGTAGAACATTTACACCCATAGAATTTTTGATATTATTAAGGATCTAATAAACTGCATCTTCACATATTTTTATACAACTTATTATCTTATGTTCTTAAACAGTTGCTTACCAATTCTCCATCATAATTGTTTCAGTTGGGTCCATCTTGTCTCTAAAAATTAAAAACTTTATATTTTTTAATTTAAATGAGTATATTGTAACAGAACTTAAAGGTAATTTTACTTAAAGTCAACATCACTTAAATTTAACAGAAATTAAACCTAACAGAACTTAAAGTTAACATCACTGAAACAACCGAAATTAATCTTAATAGGACCTAAACTTAACAAAACATAAAATTATTAAACCTTAAGCTGAACAATACTTAAATTTAACAAACTTAACTTTAATAGAACTTAACAGAGCTGAAAAGTAACAGACCTTAACCTTAACATCACTTAAATTGAACAGAACTAGATTCAAAGTTCAGAGTGTCTCTTTAAAAGTTTCAGATACAATAGAATTTAACTCATTTTGACTCCATCGTTACAACAAAGCTACTGAAACTTTGTTGTACAGCAGTTAAACATTAATGAACAATATGCAAGCAAACAACTGAGTCATAACTGAAATAGCAGCAACATGGAATTCTAGAGGGTTGAATTTCTGCAGGATTTACTGGAAAGATTATAAAGGTGTGGCAAATACATAATGATTTTACGCAATTTATTTTTGAGAATAGCTTATGCTGACTGTAAACATTACTGAAAATATCTGTTCATGGTCAGTACTTTTCTAATATAAGTTGGCAGGATTTGCAATTTGCAGCTGTACTCAAAAAATGACAACATTGTATGCTTTGATAAATTACATTTAAAACTTGCTCAGTTCACAGATGGTAAGGCAGCTCCCCATGATTGTCATTACGATAGATTTAAGCTACAAATACTTAAGGACAAAACAGTGAGGACATAATTATATAACACGGCCATGATTTTTGCACATCTGACTTTGTGAGTTCAGTGGGTAGATAAGATGGAGGCATGTATATACGAAGCTACAAAGGCACAGTTACAGCTAATTTTAAAGGAGTGTGCTACTGTCAACGGCATCATTTTCAATCTGCCATAAGAATAGGGAATGATAGAAACTCAGATACTGAGTGGAGAATACAATATTCACTGGGCAAGTCTATTTTATGAGATGGTGTCACTTTTAGTCACTTTTCTGGCCCAGCACTGTATTGAAACTGTTTTGATATCAAGGTAAATTTCAATCTACAAGTGTTAAGGAAGAACAAATACACTGGAAGCACTGAACAGCTGTACCTGTTTGAAATGCTGTCACATATTTCTTCATGGCAAAACATTCACATTTAAATTGTCTTATTAAAGCTGTACAAGCGAACTGTTAAAGCCGGCACTATTGTGTCTAATTCCCAAATAGCTTCTGCAGATAACATACATGGGGTTAAGCCTAGCATGGGCCTTATGCAGTTAATTGCTCCCAGTAACTTTTGTAAATCATTCAATGTTTTGACATCAGGCTCTAAAGTTAACTGCCATGGCTTTACATCTTGTCCAGTTAATATTCACCCTAAATATTCCAAGGAGGGATCTACCGAAAAGAGGGGGGGGAAGAAGCTTAAGGTTACCCAGGCCAGAAACATTTTGCTTTGGTTTTTAGCCAACTTCTGTTTACTCCTCCAATGTTACTGAATTAAGGCACCCCAGCAATTCTTACTAAGGGAATTTTACCCAAGTTAATGAGGGTTCTACTGTTGCTTTCAATACAGATAGTTTTTCATTTAATTCCCCTGCCCAAATTTCTTATCATCCAATTTCTTAGTATTATTGTTATTTCTCCTTATTTCTGCTGCAATGCTTTCTCTTTGTGGAAACTGGAAACAAATTTAAAATACAACTCAGTTTCACTAATTAAAAGGTACCTTGAAAAAACATTTCAGAGATTGAGCTGTGAGGCCCTGGAGGGGCCCGCTGGGACCTGCCTGCCTCCGCTGCCACTTTCTGCGGCTGGGTGAAGCACAGTGAGAACGAAGTGGGGGGGGGCCGTGCTAGGGCTGCAGCTATGGCCCAGGCAGAGGCTGTGGCTGGGCTGAAGAAAGAGCTTGAAACAGGGGGCTTAATTTGCATAATGAATTACAGGTATTTAATGCAATTGATTGCAGGTAATTAACATAGATTGAAGAGTTAATTACAAATGCTTGACAGCTTCTGCAGGGACTGCATCAAGCAGGTGCTCCGTTGCCACCCGGTGCCTGCTCTGCCATTCCCCCGTCGGGGAGCTGCAGCCCAACTTTCACCTCCGCAACATAGTGCAGAAGTTTATGGATGCTTCTGCTCCCCAAGAGGAGGAAAAGCAGGAAGTGCAATGTAAGGAGAAGGACTGGGACTGCATCTGCATCCTGTGCTCTGTCCTCTCCCATAAGGACCACAAGATCATCAGTTTGGAGGTGGGGGGAGTATTGGAGGCTGTACATACTGACGGGGTTTCTTAGGCTGACAATTGACAGGCATAGCCAATAACATGGGAATATTTCCCTCTATTAATGTCAGAGGTGAATGAGATTGCAGCTGTAAATCAGGTAGGGGAATCGTAGGAGGAGGAGGATAAGAGTTAGCTAACACTTGAGCTGTAGTGGAAAAGACAGCAGCTGAATTTTTACGAAAGTTAAAGGAGGATAAAGATCAGACTTTTTCTCAGGCTTAATAGGACCAGGATCAAAAGGATAAATATCTGCAACAGGGCCATCAGCAGGCTGCAATTTTTAAAGCAGTATGCACAGTTTTCCATGTAACTAACATATCGTCAGTGACAGCCTGGGGAAGGAATACATTAGAATTGTTATTCAACCATACTAGCAAAGCAGCTAACTTAACTGTCAGGGTTTTGAATCGCTGTTCTTTTGAAATTCTCTGTAAAATCTCTAAATAAAACTTATATTCATGGGACATAGCCTGTCCCATAGTTCTGCGTTCGCGTCTCACCTGTCCAGCAAGTGGACTAAAGGTTGGGGATCCCCTCCATGCACAGCTCAGTTCGAAATGCAGTGGCTGCTGCTGGAGATTCAGAGATAGTGTCCCGGTACAGGCACCACTTTGCAGCAGTTTGGAAATTAACAAACATGAACCTCTGCTCTCTTCTGGTAGGATTCCTCTTTATTACACACACTTCAGTATTTATATGTTTCTTCTGTGGGAAAGCGCAGCAGGAAAGACAAAACAGCCACGCCAAACCAAGCATCCATAGAGCAGATGTTTCTGCTCTTCTTATCATATATACATGCATACACAACCCCCACCCAGCATTCTGGGTGGTAAGAAAGGCATCCACGCACAGGTGTTTATGGCTGGAGTCAATCCTTTGGTATACGCTTTCCCAGGGGAACAGAGTTGCTATCAAGGTCGAGATGACTGCAGCAGGCTGCTGCTTCTACAGTTTGCTCCTGGATTAGTCAACCATCATAGCAGGACCTCATAACTAACGATTATAGTGGCGAGTATGGCTTCAAATACCAGAGGGTTTAAGTGAGCAAGAAAGAAAAGAGAGTGGTATCCTTTTCCCGAAGGACCACTCCAACATTGCACACATAGAACAAATACTACATTAATAGCTGGCTTATGGACTTGAGTCTAAATTTGCAAAACTGGATGTAGCAGAATGTGTAGATCAGATAAAAACCATTTTATCTTAACATGAAAAAGTCTCTAAAGGATGGCTGGCTACTCTAGCTCAAGTTTGCCTACATGGTGCTGATACTGATATCAGCCAGCTGGAAACTTTCTAAGACAGTTTTGAGTATTAGAAAGCAGGCATTTTTTATTACAGCATGCTGGTCACTCAGGGGATCTTTCCTTCATTCAAGTGTACTGAGCATTGAGTGAAAAGTTTTTATCACACACTGATTATATATTCATTAGCTATCCCCACTCCCTTTGGCTTTATTTGACATAGTTGTACCCCTTATCGGAAGTCCTTATATGTTGTTTTGGGGTCTGTCTTCAACGTCCGGTGTCCTTTTTAGGTAGCTGTTCCTCAATCCCCACTTTTGAGTAAGTGCAATATTGTTGTTTTGCATTACTTCTGCTTTGTCAGTCTTGCAGAGCTGAGTTGGCATCATGCGTGCCTTTTGCATGACTTCTGTTTGCCTAAGTTACATCCTTTATTTATTTCTCCAAAGCTGTGCTGTTGTGTTCTACTGTCCTTGATAAGAGTAAATGTTGTTCTGTTCTACTGTCCTTATCAGTGCTAAGAATCCTCATCAGTATTGTTAAAGTACTAGATAATTTAAATAAGTTTTACCAAATAAGTTTTATTAGTGATTGTTGCATTTTTTATGTATTCTAAGTTTCTTTTCGCAAACTATTATTGTTAGTTTAATTAAAGGATCAACAAAACTTTCTATGGAAGAGAACACAAAAGACTGGCAGGTGGATGGTTGCTCCTTTTGAAGTAGGTCCAAGGGGGACAGGGTTTTCTCCTTCTAGAAATGTTCCATGAGAGGATGAAGATGCAACAGGATAGAAGAGTTGCTGTCCTTTGCTGCATCAAGTGTTTACATGTGAAGTATTTACATCTTGAAGTGTTTACATCTTGAAAAGTTTTAAGATATTTATGCTCATATATGTTTATATAAGTATGTTGCCAGCAATATTGTAAAATATTTATATTTTCTCTCTGGTTGTCGCAGTGGGTGGGTGTGTTGGTTTTGCACAGCTGGTTTTTGATAGCAGGGGGGCCACAGAGATGGCTTCCATGAGAAGCTGCTAGAAGTTTCCACCATGTCCAGCAGAGCCAATCCCTGATGGCTCTGAAGATGGACATGCTGCTGGCCAAGCCTGGGCCAATCAGAGATGTTAGTAATGCCCCTGTGATAACATATTTAAGAAGAAAATCAAAACAAAGTGAGGACAGGTTTTTCTTGCCAGAGAAGAGGAGGTGAGAACATGTGAGGGAAACAACATGGAGACACCAAGGTCAGTGGAGAAGGAGGGGGAGGAGGTGCTCCAGGCACAGGAGCTGAGACTCCTCTGCAGCCCATGGCGATGAGCATGGTGAAGCAGGCTGTCCCCCTGCAGCCCATGGAGGTCCACGGGGGATGCAGAGATCCACCTGTAGCCTGTGGGGGAGGTGCCCACGCTGGAGTGGGTGGATGCCTGGAGGAGGCTGTGATCCAGTGGAAGACCTGGCGGAGAGAGGGGGCCCTTGCTTCCAAGCTGCCAGGTTGGAGCAGCCTGTCCTTGGAGGACTGCACCCTGTGGACGAGTGACCCAGGATGCAGCAGTTTTGGGAGGACTGTTTGCCTGTGTGATTTAGGGGGGCTAAAAGTTACTAATTTTGGGGGGCTAGAAGCTGAATAATAATCTTTTGGAACTAATTTAGGAGGCCAGAGGTTGGATAATGATTTACTAGAAGATACTTGCTAAAACAATATATCACTTGCTTAACCGTTTTTGCGCTTGCCAAGCAGAAGAGGAGGATGCAAAGAATGCGGGACTATTGATAAAAATTACTGAGTGTGACTGAACATCCTGCTCTCGGACCCCAGAATGGGCTCAAGTTGGTTCTAAGGTTTGGACTTGGACCAAGAACCAAGGGAGCATGCACAAGGAAACAAGGTGAAGAGTTTATCCTGAGGAAGACTACTAACTTTGTCCCTCATTTATCTTTGGGACCCTCGCCCACAATTAATTCGTGACACCGTGCTTTCGTGAGCATATTTAAATGAACTTTGAACTCATTATAATATGAAGCGAGGATAGATAATGAATATGTATAGGGGTATTGTGTAACTTCATGCATATGTAACCTGTAACCTGATATAAAGCAAGTGAAGTGCTGCTGATGGTGTGCATGCCTTTGGAGGGGCTACCCCCAATGCACCCCAGCTGGAATAAAAAGCATACCTTCTTCATAACTATTTGAGTTGTGGAGTCAATCCGTGCCTCATGCAGGAGGGACTCATGTTGCAGTTTTGGGAGGACTGCTGCTCGTGAGATTAGACCCACCTGGGGAAGTTCACAAAGAGCTGTCTCCCATGGGAGGGACCCCATGGCGCAGCAGGGGAAGGACTCCTCTCCCTGAGCAGTGGAAGATCTCAGGTGATGAACTGACCAAAACCCTCATGCCCTGTCTCCCTGTGCTGTCAGTGGGAAGGAGAGAGGGGCTGGGAAAAAAAACCCCAACTGTTTTTAAGGGCTTATTTTACTTCTCATTATCCTCCTCTGACTTTGTTAGTAATAAATTCACTTTGTACTTCTAAGTTGATCCTGTTTTGCTCTTGGAGTGTTTTCTCCCAGTCCTTATCTCAACTCATGACCCCTTTGTTAAATATTTTTTCCTCCTCTGCCCAGCTGTAGCAGGGCAGAGCGAGTGAGTGAGAGACTGTTGTGGGTGCCTGGCATTTGGACAGTGTCAAACCACGACAGTGGGAAACATTCCATCCTCAATTTACTTTGGGGATATGCATATGCTGACAAGGCAGGAATTACTTATATCTTTGATTTTGTCAGGGTTTGACCCTGACTAAATGCCAGGCACTTCGACTCTCTCTTGCTGCAAGAAAAAACTGCAAAAATACACACCAATTTCGTGAGTCAAATGAGATAGGACACTGGTAGGAGGACGCACGGAAGAAAAAAGGGCAAACAGGCTCCAAACTTAAAGTTGCAAAAAGTGATTTAATTACTTAACAGAGTTGGAGGATAAAATGCAAGGCAAAAATAAACTTTTCATACACTATTTTGTTCACTCCCCCCTCCCTCTTACGAACTCATTTTTATTCACCCCCTTTCTTCCTTCCAACCAACAGCTCGGGTAGGGGGGCAGGGTGTGGGGTATTTTTCTCAGTCCACAGAGCAGGTCCATAAATCTATTCATCACCACAATTCTTCTACTACAAATACTCTTTATTTCTACTTATCTCTCTCTCTCTCCAGACAGTTTCTCTGCTCTCACCCCCTCCCTCTTAAGAAGCAGTCTCTGTGCTCACCCCCCTTCCCTCTTTTCCAAACCAGCAACACAGACAGGGGGCAGGGTGATGGGTTCTCTGGTCAGTCTAATCAGGGAGAGGGGTTCTCTACTTAGCCATGGGGTCCCTCCCACGAGAGACAGTCCTCTGGGAACTTCTTTGGCATGGGTCCAATCTCATGAGCAACATCCCGCCCAAATTCTGCTGCAACATGAGTCTCTGTCCATAAGGTGCTGTGCAGACTCTCCCAAGCTGAGGCCAGGCTGCTTCCATCCCAGGAGCAAGGCCTTTCTCTTCCTTGCAAGGCCTTTGCAGTTTTAACTCTTTGATGAGATTCCCACTGGTTCACAGTCTTTTCCAGGCATCCACCTGCTCTTCTGGCGTGGGCTGTGGGTGGATTTCTGCACTCCTGTGGACTCCATGGGCTGCAGGGGGATTTCCTGCTCCCCCCATGGTCTTCACCACAGCTAGCAGAGGGTTTTCAGCTCCAGCGCCTGGAGCACCTCCTCCCCCACCTTCTTCACTGACCTTGGCGTCTCCATGCTGTTCTCCCTTCACATATTTTTACCTCCACCTCCTCCAACTACAAAGAAGTGCATGACTACCTTGTTTTGATTTCTTCTTAAATATGTTTTCACAGAGGTGTAACTAGTACCTCTAATTGGCCCAAACTTGGCCAGCAGCATGTCCATCACTCTCAGAGCCATCAGAGATTGGCTTTGCTGGACTTGATGTAAAAACTTCCAGAACTTTCACTCAGGACACACAGGAGCCATCTTTGTGCCACTCCCCACCCCTCAGACACCTCCCCAGGCCTACCACAACAGCTTCTGAAGAGTCCAAATTTCTCCCAGATGTCAAAAAATACTTTACTGATGTTTTGGGCCAATCAAAACCACCACAGATTTCCATCCCTGAGGCAATCCAGGCTATTAGGTGGTAGAATTTTAGTGAATGTTGTTTCCCATGGTGCCCACTTACCTTTTCCTTTTTCCCTGGGTACAGGTTCTGGAGATCCCCCTTAAACCTGGTTGGTGGGAGGGATAAGGTTGGTAATCTTGGACATGTATATTTGTTTAGGTTGTGGTGATACCTGGACCTGTAAGATTATGAACATCAAAAAGCAAAGTGACCTAAATTTAGCTTGCCAAGGTATTTTGGAGCTCATCTTACAAGTCCAACAAGTTTCAAAAGTAGTTTAAAAAAATTGTCTAAACATTTGAGAGTACTGAACCTCACCAAAGAAGAGTGCTGTTTCTAGGAATACAAAAGAAATCATGGACCAAACTGCTGGAGTCTTTGGGCACTGCAGCTGAAGGGCTTGTTCATGAATTCTCTCCCGGATCCACATTTGCATCACACCTTGCCTGCAATTTTAAAGACTCAAGGGGTGGGGGGTGATGAACAGCATAGAAGGATATTAACTCGACTTATGCTTTGATTATTGAGATAGCAATTGCCCATTAAATGAGTTCCACTATACTTTTCTTTCCTTTCTGCCCTGTCTGCTACCTTAGACCACAAGAGGAATGGTACCATTACTCTGGTTCCAGTCAATATCTCAAGCCATGGGATGGTTGTCAGAGACTGGAAAGATTGATGTCTTGAGACATTTTGGAATCCATATGTGTGGGGGAGGGGGCAGGTCGGGCCATGCCCTGGCGAGGCAGTGCCCTGCTCCGCACACCCCACCCTCCCCCTAGAGCCAGTATCCAAGCCTGGCAGTGGTGCCAATCATGGGCACACCGGAGGCAGTGCTCCATTCTCCCCTAATTCAGCTCCTGAGTGACTAAATGACCAGAAGTCCCACCTGGGAGAAGGGCCCAGGAAGGCCAAGGGAGACCTTCCTCTTGGAGTTTCTATATGTGTGCTTTTCTATATTTTTTTTCTGTCTCTCTTTCTTCTTTTTCAAAATCTTAATTAGTATTAAGTCAATGAGTTAAGTCGAAGTGATCTTAAAGGAAATTAGGATCACTTCCAAAGGGGGGGAATTGTTGGAAATGATATAACTTTAAATTTTTTTTTTAGTTTTTAAGTAATTTTCATCATGGGTTTGTTTGCCTTTGCCAAGGTGGGGTGGGGGGGAGGGGGAGAGGTTTTTCTTCAAAATATTCTGTTCACCAGGGGTTTGTGTTTCGCTGGCTGAGGCCTGATTGGCTTCAATCAACAAAAAGAAGATTCCTAGGCTCTGAGAGTTTAACACCGATATGTTGGGAGTAACCAGAAAATACAGAGGAGATAAACGGACATTAACAGACATTACACACACTCCCCCCCACCCCCCCACCAGATTGGAGACACCCAGTCTGTGAAAAGACTGATAAGAGAACCAAAGAATGAGGACCAAATAGCACTGAAGTTTGTGAAAAACAAGGTTCATTCTCCTGTTAGGATTTAAAAGTTTAATAAAAGACAATAGGGGACAGATAAAAGCAAAAGTACAGTGCTGGGTGCTTTGGCATTCAGCCAAAAAGCACACCTGGTATGGACAGAGACACTCTTTACATACCCTTCAGCCTAATGCATATTCATA
Organism: Entomyzon cyanotis; assembly: GCA_024500445.1. Taxonomy (NCBI): domain Eukaryota; kingdom Metazoa; phylum Chordata; class Aves; order Passeriformes; family Meliphagidae; genus Entomyzon; species Entomyzon cyanotis. The sequence continues at coordinate 665,580 of JAKEPQ010000736.1, forward strand.
AACAATTATGCATATTCAAACTTTTCTCTAAACTAGTTTACATGTTCCAGCAACTGCTTAGCCTAGCTCCTCTTTGGATACGCCTCCTTGGAGCATGCGCAGTCCTCTTAGTTGTGGTTTTAGTTAGTCCTGTTATCACTCCCAGATTGTAGTTTCTGCAGACGACAGGTGCTGATAGTTGGAATGTCAGTGGCAGGGTCCGTTCGCTGGATGTTATCCAGTTCAAGCATTCTAACAAAACCATAACATCTATTTCACTACTATGTCTAAGCTTAGCTAGCAACAAAAAGAAAGGCATTAGTCATCATTACACAACTATTTTTTCACAGCAAGGCTACCTTTGTAAAAAGAATTAAAATTATACACATAGTATCCATTTTAATATTTGCAAAAAGCCAATATTATGATATGTATTTATCACAAAGGTGAAGGGGTCAATAACCAATAGAAGACTGAATATTAAGAATTGTGTATTGTAGAACCAATGAACAAGAATTTCATTGCGTTTTTTAATGAATAAATATGTGAAAGGCCTGGAAAAGAAGCATGCATGGTTGAAATGATTTCCACTGCACATCCTGGCCATAATAAAGTAATGCATGACTTGCTAAATGCTTAAAAGATGGTGTTGGAGAGTTTATTTTCTTCCTAGTTTTGGTGACATTGGGAGTTGAATTCATGCAGTGGTGCGGCAGAAAGCATGTTGTATTAGCCTGCTACTTTTGTTGTCCACAAAAATCAATTTGTTACCTGGTGTGCAACAAGCCAATAATTACTCACTCAAGAGAGATATTGATTATTTATTTCAGGGTTGCACAAGCCTGGATGCTCAGTGGTATTCCACAAATCAACTATCAAAACTTTTTACTATTTATACATTTTAGCAAACAAAGGAGTTAGTGTTCATTGGCTACAAGCTACATAGTTCTCTTATTAATTAGTATTCTATCTTCTATTGGTTAATGTTCTATCTTCTATTGGTTAATGATTCCCTTGCTTCTAGTGCTAGTTATTCCACATGCTCAGTCTTTGTCTTCTTTTGAGTCAGTGGGTTTCTTGGGTCAGTGGTTTGTGAGTCAGTGGTTGTGATCTCCCCCTGCCAGAATTACCTTTTACCCAGTCAGAGCTGATTCAGCACAGTTGCTGAGTTGGCTTTATTAGTTTCTCCCTTATCTTGGGAGGGCTGCCAAATGTCCTTGTGGCCCGTAAATTCGGCATTCTTTGTGTCCACTATCAGTGGTACATCCTTCTTCCCAAGCTTTGTTAACCTCCCCCTAGGTCTGAGATCATTGAAACATGTTGAGCCCTAAACCTTAACAAGGCAATTCTACCATGAAGTAGTTTGTGTTTCTAACACCTGGACATCACTTAGAGCTTGTTAGCTGCTCTCTGTTTCATGGATTAATTTTCCTTTCCTTGTTGATTAGGCTTGAAAGATCAAACATTAAAAAACATATTTTCTTAAGAAAATTTTACATGTTCCACATATTTCAACAATTTTATTATTCCCATTTTTGACTAACAGAAGGGGTTTGAAATTAATAAAGTCCTTCTGTTTAAATTGTAAAGAAATTACTGTTCTGAGACCAAATATAGAACCAGTTTATGCAGAGAAGGACTAGCTATCTGTGGTTATGTTAGCATGGAAGACACATAATCACTGAATGATTATATGCAGGTGCCTTTATTCTCGAGCTTGGGAAGTCGGGGTAACATCCACCCAAATCTGACTTCAACATGGATTTGAAGTGAATACATTTTTATACCTTCCCTTACAGAACAGTGATGTAATCATATGTTAATCATCAACTTATCATTGTTCCATTGTTTCCCCCCAAGCATGACTTTAAGCCCCCCTTCTCCCACAGTATTTCTGATTTATTTCACAGGTGTTAATCTGCATGATTTCACTGGAACAATCCTGATTTTCTAAGCAATTTTCGTGACCATGTTGCTGAGCCCCATACATGTAGTGCTTACCTATCCCCGTTCCTAAAGCCTATTTTTAACTAACATTTTAACCCTATGTTAACATTTATGGTTAAAAACTTAAGCAGAAATAAGGCTTATCTTGGACTACCTGACAGTACATAAAAAGGAAAATCTGCCTGGAAAAGCTATTGCAAAATTAGTGGTAATAATGTTAATTATTGAATTCCTTGGTGTCCAGATCTGTTGGAGGTTGTGGGGCATTGGAATTTTTTCTCCATCCCTGTTACTAAGCAACAAATAGCTGGGTGATTAGAGCCATCAATTCTTTTGTAAGTGACAAAAGGGTGTGCTGGGTGGGGCAGGGGAAGGAAGCAGCCGGCCGTTTGGGACTCGCACTCTCGTCCGTCGGACACCAGGAGGAAAGGGTCTGCTCTTTGCTTCTGGCTGCGACCACAGGAGATCCAACTGTGCTCTGTCTTCTCCTCCTGGCTGGGTGAGCTTTGATTCAACCTCTTTCCCACTGGGAGTGCACGTTTTCCCGGCTGCATTTCTCGCAGCAGCTGCCGGGGAGTCCGGCTGTCCCTGCCGCCCGCCCCCCTTCCGCCGCACGAGACCGAGGCGTCTGCCGTGACTGCAGAATCCTTGCTACCTCGCTGGCTAGCCTGGGAGAGCCACCACCAGCCCCAGCCCCCTGCCGCCCCACTTTTGCCACTCTGAGCTGCCTGCCTGCTTCTCAGCCCTCCCGCCATTACCAGCGGCCTGAGGCTGACCTGCAGCTGCTCGGGAGTCATCGCACCTGCCCTGCCTGGCCGGGAGCTCAACAGCGCCCCTGCTGCTTGTGACCATGATTACACCACACGGGAAAGTGCTTGGCAGCTCAAAAAGTCATCTGCTATTGGTTTCTAGTTCTATTTGTGGTTGCTATTATTATTATTGCTTGTTTATAGATACTAGTAAATATCTGTTATTCCTTTTCCCATACCTTTGCCTGAAAGCCCTTGATTTCAAAATTAAAATAATTCAGAGGGAAGGGAGATCACATTCTCTGTCCTAAGGGAGGGGTCTCTCTAGGAGAGGCTTTTAATGGGTGTAAGACAGAAGTTTGTCCACAAAGACAGAATGCAGGGCCACTACCGTAGAATGCCCTGGAAGACCGTTGAGGAAGGGATCCAACAGCTGAGAGAAGTGGCAGTAATGGAGGTGCTCTTTGGGAGGGATGGACAGCACGAAAATGATCCTGACAGGGTCAGGTGCACCGGGCAAATGTTATGGAACCTTCCAAATATAGGGCCATCCCAATATGCCACCTTCATTGCAACAATTAATGCCGATGACAATCGAGAGACAGTGGGTTCCATAGCTGACAGGCTCAGATATTATGCAAGTGTGATCAGTGGCCCGATGCAGGCTCAGGTCTCTGCTGGGCTTCAGGACCTGAGAAAGGAGATGAGGGAGATGAGGGAGGAGTTTAGGGAAGAGATGAGGAGGAAAAATGTGGCACCAGTGAGAGTCACAGGCCCCAGCATCAGAGCCCAACATCCCCCGGCTAGGGAGAGAGGGTACACCCCACGAGCCGAGTTGTGGTTCTTTCTGCATGACCATGGGGAAGACATGAGAAGGTGGGATGGGAAGCCCACTACTGTCCTGGCAGCATGGGTGCATCAGCTTAAGGAGGGAAACGCTGGCCGAGGGGGGTTCTGCTAAAGTGAAGGTAGCCTCAGCTTCCCATGACCGACCTGCTAGGTACAATAGAAGGGAAGATGATGGGTCAGATCCCCTTGAAGGAACCTCTAGAATGTATGACCAGGAAGGGAATGGTAACCAGTGTTAGAGGGGCCCTGCCTCTAGCCAGGTAGAGGTACGGGAAAACCGTGTTTTTGGACTGTGTGGATTCGATGGCCTGGTACTTTAGAGCCACGAAAATATGAAGCATTAGTTGATACAGGTGCGCAGTGTACCCTAATGCCATCGGGACTTGCGGGAGCAGAACCCATTTCTATTGCTGGGGTGATGGGGGGATCACAGCAGTTGACCCTGGTTGAAGCCGAGGTGAGCCTGACTGGGAAGGAGTGGCAAAAACATCCCATCCCAGAGGCCCCGTGTATTTTGGTCATAGACTTCCTCCGTAACGGCTATTTCAAAGACCCGAAAGGACTCAAGTGGGCTTTTGGAATAGCTGCTGTCGAGGCAGAGGGCATGAGGCAATTGAACACCTTGCCTGGACTTTTAGAGAACCCTTCTGCAGTTGGACTTTTGAAGGTGGAGGACCAACAAGTACCAATTGCAACCTCGACAGTGCACCGCCGGCAATACAGAACAAATCGAGATGCTGTGGTTCCCATCCACAAGATGGTCCGTGAGCTGGAGAGCCAAGGGGTGGTCAGAAAGGCCCACTCATCCTTTAACAGCCCCATCTAGCCTGTGCGCAAATCTGAAGGAGAATGGAGATGGACTGTGGACTATTGTGCCTTGAATGAGGTGACTCCACCTCTGAGTGCTGCTGTGCCAGACATGCTGGAGCTCCAGTATGAGCTAGAGTCCAAGGCAGCAAAGTGGTATGCCATTTCTGACATTGCAAATGCATTTTTCTCCATTCCTCTAGCAGCAGAGTGCAGGCCTCAGTTTGCTTTCACCTGGAGGGATGTGCAGTACACGTGGAACTGACTGCCCCAGGGGTGGAAGTACAGTCCCACCATCTGCCATGGGCTGATCCAGGCTGCTCTGGAAAAGGGTGAGGCACCGGAACATCTGCAATACATCAACAACATCATTGTGTGAGGGAGCACAGCAGAAGAAGTGTTTGAGAAAGGAAAGAAAATCATCCAAATTCTCCTGGAAGCCGGTTTCGCCATCAAAAAGAGCAAAGTCAAGGGGCCTGCCAAAGAGATCCAGTTCCTAGGAGTGAAGTGGCAAGATGGCCGACGTCAGATTCCTACCGAAGTCATCAACAAGATCACAGTGATGTCCCCACCAACCAACAAGAAGGAGATGCAAGCCTTCCTAGGCGCCATAGGTTTCTGGAGGATGCATATCCCCGAGTGCAGCCAGATTGTGAGTCCTCTCTACCTGGTGACATGCAAGAAGAATGATTTCCACTGGGGCCCTGAGCAGCAACAAGCCTTCGCTCAGATCAAGCAGGAGATCACTCATGCAGTAGCCCTTGGCCCAGTCAGGACAGGACCAGAAGTGAAGAATGTGCTCTATTCTGCAGCCGGGGCAATGGTCTGTCCTGGAGCCTTTGGCAGAAGGTGCCTGGCGAGACTCGAGGCCGACCACTGGGATTCTGGAGCCGAAGTTACAGAGGGTCCGAAGCCAACTACACTCTCACCGAGAAGGAAATCCTAGCAGCCTATGAAGCTGTCCAATCTGCCTCAGAGGTAATTGGTATGGAAGCACAACTTCTCCTTGCACCCCGACTGCCAGTGCTGGGGTGGATGTTCAAGGGAAAGTTTCTGTCTACCCACCACGCCACCGATGCCATGTGGAGCAAATGGATTGCCCTCATCACACAGCGCGCCCATATGGGAAATCTGAATTGCCCTGGGATTTTGGAAATAATTACAAATTGGCCCGAAGGTGAAAACTTTGGCCTCACGGATGAAGAGGAGCAGGAACAAGTGACTTGTGCAGAGGAAGCTCCACCTTACAACCAACTGCCACAAGATGAAACACGCTACACTCTGTTCACTGATTGTTCCTGTCGTATTGTGGGGGCAAATCAAAAATGGAAAGCAGCTGTATGGAGCCCCACATGACGGGTCGCAGAGGCTACAGAAGGAGACGGGGTATCTAGCCAACTTGCTGAACTCAAAGCCATTCAGTTGGCCCTGGACATTGCTGAAAGAGAGAAGTGGCCAAAGCTCTACCTCTACACCGATTCGTGGATGGTAGCCAATGCTCTGTGGGGTTGGTTGGAAAGGTAAAAAAAGGCCAGCTGGCAGTGTAGAGGAAGACCAGTCTGGGCTGCTGATGAGTGGCAAAACATTGCCACTTGGGTGGAGAAGCTACCTGTGAAGGTCCGTCATGTAGATGCCCATGTCCCCAAGAGTTGAGCTAATGAGGAACACCAAAACAACGAACAGGTGGATAAGGCTGCAAAGATAAAAGTGTCACAAATAGATTTGGATTGGCAACACAAGGGGGAGCTGTTCTTAGCTCGATGGGCCCATGATGCCTCTGGCCATCAGGGCAGAGATGCCACCTACAAGTGGGCACGAGACCGAGGGGTGGATCTAACCATGGACTGTATCTCCCAAGTAATCCATAATTGTGAAATGTGTGCTGCCATCAAGCAAGCCAAGTGGGTGAAACCCCTGTGGTATGGTGGAAGGTAGTCTAAATATAAGTATGGGGAGGCCTGGCAGATCGATTACATCACACTGCCTCAAACCAGCCATGGCAAGCGCTATGTGCTCGCAATGGTAGAAGCCACCACTGGGTAACCCGTAACACCATCCTGGGCCTTGAAAACCAAGTCCTGTGGAGGCACGGCACCCCTGAGAGAATTGAGTCTGACAATGGGACTCATTTTAAAAATAGCCTCAGAAACACCTGGGCTAGGGAACATGGCATTGAGTGGGTGTACCACATTCCTTGTCATGCACCTGCTGCTGGCAAAGTGGGGCGATGCAATGGTCTGCTAAAAACCACCTTGAAAGCTTTAGTTGGGGTACTTTTAAAGGTTGGGAACAGCATTTAGCCAAGGCCATCTGGCTAGTTAACACCCAAGGTTCCACCAACCGAGCTGGCCCTGCCCAATCTGAACCCCTGCAAACAAGCAGACAGGGATAAGGTTCCAGTGGTACACATGAGAGGCATGCTGGGAAAAACTGTTTGGATTAATTCTGCCTCAAGCAAAGACCAACCCACCTGTGGGGTTGTCTTCACTCAGGAACCAGGGTGCACCTGGTAGGTGATGCAAAAGGATGGAGAGACACGATGCATACCTCAGGGGGACCTTAGTTGGGGTTGAATTGCCCATAACACTGTGCCTGTATCCATATCTGTATGTATATATGTATATAATTAGGGTAATGCACGTATGTACATAGTTTAAATGTTTAAGCTCAATGTAACATGTTGGAATGGAAAAAAATTCAGGGTGGATAATGCTGAAGGTTGCGGGGCATTGGAATTTTTTCTCCATCCCTGTTACTAAGCAACAAAAAGCTGGGTGATTAGAGCCATCAATTCTTTTGTAAGAGACAAAAGGGTGTGCTAGGTGGGCAGGGGAAGGAGGCAGCTGGCCGTTTGGGACGGGCACTGTCTGTCGGACACCGGGAGGAAAGGGTCTGCTCTTTGCTTCTGGCTGCGACCACAGGAGATCCAACTGTGCTCTGTCTTCTCCTCCTGGCTGGGTGAGCTTTGATTCAACCTCTTTCCCACTGGGAGCGCACGTTTTCCCGGATGCGTTTCTCGCAGCAGCTGCCGGGGAGTCCGGCTGTCCCTGCCGCCCCACTTTGCTGCTCCGAGCGGCCTGGCTGCCTGCTTCTCAGCCTGCCCCCATTACCAGCTGCCCTAGGCTGACCTGACCCAGCGCCACCTGCAGCTGCTCGGGAGTCATCGCACCTGCCCTGCCCGACCGGGAGCTCAACAGCACCCCTGCTGCTTGTGACCATGATTACACCACACGGGAAAGTGCTCGGCAGCTCAAAAAGTCATCTGCTATTGGTTTCTGGTTCTATTTGTGGTGATTTTATTGTTATTGCTTGTTTATAGATACTAGTAAATATCTGTTATTCCTTTTCCCATACCTTTGCCTGAAAGCCCTTGATTTCAAAATTAATATAATTCGGAGGGAGGGGAAATCACATTCTCTGTCCTAAGGGAGGGTTCAACCTCTCTTAGCAGACACCTGTCTTTCAAACCAAGACACTGTCCTACAGAAGGAATAAAAGTCAGTTAAATAGGCACCACTCTGAGTTGGGCTTTAGTGTTGAGAAAGGTCTGATGGTCGAATTACTGCGATTGCCAGAGAATTTCCTATGCTAAGGCTTCTTCCAGCACTGACACTGCTTGGGTTGAAGGGGCTGTAGTGTAGCTGAGGAGCTCAGTTATAAAAATCTCATTGAAAGAACTGAGTTTCTTTATTTCAGGACAAGAGTGTTCAATCTTAGAAAAAAAAAAGACAACCCTTCTTAATCCTAAATTAAACATTAAAAAAAAAAACTTTTTTACATTTGCATGTTTTCTTGCTTAGCATTTTCACTCGTTTTCAGCCCTCATTCCAAGGCCTCTCAAAGGGTGTAGCTACATAGGTGGCTAAACCCCCAGTGTAAACAGCAGAGGTGGCTCTTCATTTATCTCCTCCAGGCTTGAGCTGGAGCTGTGATCTGCATTTTCCAAGGCACTATAATCGCTTATCTAGATATGCATAAGTATTGATAGACTCCATCTGGGACCGGGTACGTAAATGCCTTTGGAATTATATATGTACCTGAGTTGTTTGCCAGAAGTAATATAGGACATATGGAAGGAAAAGGAAATTGGTTTCAGGCCAACTATAGGGCTGTACTTTTATCACTCAAAAGAATAGCTATCAGTAGTTTAAAAAAAGACTGAAGCAATTTCTTTTGATGTGCCCATTCATCTTATTTGTTAACTGGAGTGCTTGTAAAATGAATCGGTTAGCTTGGAGCTTCTATAAATGTTCAACATATGTCTAATAATAATTCGTGGCCCCTTTTGGGAGAACTCTAGATATTTTGAGAAGAGAATATAGTAGACTGCAGACTGCCTCATCCTCAAGGCCTTTACTGTGGTGTGTTTTTTTGTTTTAAGAGGATATGTTTGAATGTGTCTGCTTGAATATCAGGCACTTGGTTTGTAGGTTTACATTTTTTTCAGACAAACAATTCTTCCTGTTTTTGTCCTAAGAACACCCCCCTTCCCCAATAGATTTTGTGACTTAACTTTTAGGTGTTTTAAAAATGCTGCTTTATAGATTAGTGTGTGGAATGTTTTTATGGCAATATTGTTTGCTGCTCTCTTGTTGATTGTGATTTCCTGTAGTATGTCATCTCTGCCTGCCTTATAAAAGGCCACTAGGGGAATTTGGAGAGTTGATTTTAGTAAATCATTAAGGACTGACTAAAGGCAGGAGGTCAGAGTTCTCTTAATTCCTGTTTTTGACGGAAACATGCAGGGATAACATCTTTCTATTCTTGGGACAAAAGATCATTTTAATATTTGTTAGTACCATCCCTGCCATCCTCTGGATCTTCAGAGTATAAGCTCTGGGGAGCTATGACCAAAGGGTTATAACTGAGAGGCTGTAGTGAAAGAAAACTAGAAAGGCTGAGGGAGTTGGGCCTGTTCAGCCTTGAGAAGAGACAACTGAGAGGGAAACTGTTAAGATCTGATTGAGAGATGCCTCTATCCGAATTAAGGTGCAAACCAGACCATATGCTGAAGTCAATAGTACGGATTTTATTTAACAGTAAAATGAGAGGTAGAGAGAAAGAAATAGAAAAGAGAGGGGAGAGACAGATCAAGCAGAAGATAGTCACCACCCATGTATCTGGCAGTGTGCTGTTGGTCCTTCTTCACCCTGGGCTTCTCAGTGGTGAAGGTCTTGAGGTCATTCAAAACTTTTCACTATTTATACATTTTTGCAAACAAAGGGATTAATGCTCATTGGCTAATTGGCTACACAGTTCTCTTATTCTATTGGTTAAAGGATTCCCTCCCTTGTAATGCTAAGGGCAACAAGGCTGGTGAAGGGTCTAGAACATAAGTCCTATGAGGAGTGGCTGAGGGAGCTGGGGTTGTTTAGCCTGGAGAAAAGGAGGCTCCACCCCCCCCCCCCCCCCGTGTTATCCGGAGATCTTATCACTCTCTGCAACTACCTGAAAGGAGGCTGTAGCCAGGTGGGGGTTGGTCTTTTCTCCCAGGCAACCAGCAACAGGACAAGAATACACAGTCTTAAGCTGCACCAGGGGAGGTTTAGGCTGGACATTAGGAAAAAGTCCTTCATGGAAAGAGTGATTGGGCATTGGAATGGGCTGCCCAGGGAGGTGGTGGAGTCACTGTCCCTGGAGGTGTTTAAGAAAAGACTGAATGTGGCACTTAGTGCTATGGTCTAGTTGACAAGGTGGTGTTAGGTCATAGGTTGGACTCAATGATCTCAAAGGTCTTTTCCAACCTAGTTGATTCTGTGATTCTGTAATTAGTCCTTTCGAGTCTGTGGGTTATGGTCTCCCCCTGCTGGAATTACCTTTTACCCAATCAGAGCTGATTTCAGCACAGTTGCTGAGTTGGTTTTCCTTGTGGATTCTGTGTGCCCATTATCAGTGATAATTATCTCCCCTCACTTTGTTTACCATTCTGATATAAACAAATTCACAAGCGGGCATTTTTAGGAATATAGTATTGAACATTTATTAGGAGAACAAAGACTTACAGCCAGGCGGGAGTGGCTGGTTTGCCTTATTCGCAGTCCCGTACCTTATTCATTTTAATGTGCGCTTAAGTACTTTCTGTAACTATTACATATTCATTAAGTCCAAAAAAAACTATTTACACTTCAATCATTCCTCCTTCTTTGCTCTATGTCCCTGTCTGCCAGGCCGGCGACATTTTGGTCTTCTGGTTTGTCTCAGGGCTGAAAGCTGAAGTCTTCTATACCCCTAATTCAAGTTGTATCTGACACTCTTCTCAGGGAGGTGTGACTGTAAATTCTGCCCTGCATGAGGTCTGTTTCTTTTTATTCCTTCAGGGCATCTTGATCTCTGGCTTTGTGGCTTATCAGTTTAAAAGACATCTATTACCATGTATTTCTTACTACATTTCTAGCATACTACAACTGTTACATAGTTAATAATTCACTCTTTGTTTCTACTTAACTATATTTTATCTAAGTGCTACTTTACACAATACTTTATCACTTATAAATGCTAAATTCATATACGCGAAAGCCAACATTCACTATCCACTCATTTATCACAATCCCTCCATTTTTTTTTTTTCCCATGTTGGCTTGAACCATAATTTTTATTCAAACTTCATTGTTACGCTCGAAATTTTTACAAATTAACCGGGCTTCTTCAAGAGGGTCTCCGATGCTGTTTTGTTTTTCCAGGATCATTATTCTTTGAGCAGGTCCAGAAGTAGCTTGCCTCGGGTCTGTGGGCATGGCGACTAACTCCATACTGTCACGGTCCACTCATAAGCAGATGCGTGATGGTTCGTACCAGCTACGATCTCAGAGTGCAAAAAGAAAAGAAAGCACAAAATCCAACAAGTCAAGGGAGTTAAATTTCAATCCAAGGGGGAACTTTATTAATTTGGCCTGTAAAGCGGCCTGCAATAGAGAGAGAAAGAGAGAAAATTGGGAAAAGATGGGGAGGAAAGGGAAGGAAAGGGGGCTATAGCTACCACCACGGGTCCACAAATGTCCGTCGTCCCTGGGGTCCCGTCCAGTCGGCGTTCCTTGGCCTCTGCAAAGATCGATGTGATCTTTCGGTGGGGAAGATCTTCGGAGTTCAGCTACTCCAGAGCTGTCTTTTATGCTAGTCCATACACCTGGTCCCTCCTTGCCACCCGCCTTTGCTCCCCCTTAATTCTTGTGGAGATATGCCAAACTCCACTTGACAGGGTCAAGGGAGGAGTGTCCGAGGCATGGTAGGCAGGTTTTTCACAATGGGTGTCAGGGCAACGGGTGCAAAGCCTTCGTCACATACCCGCTTTGGCAGGCACAAGGCCTTTGTTCTGTATCAACTCAATGTGGCAGGACCCTCACCCCTCCCCCTTTTCTCTCTCCCTGATCGGTCCCAGGAAATGAATGGCTCAACTTAGGTTGATAGCCTAATCAACAGCTATCTAGTGCTGGCGACTGAAAGTCTGAAAAGACACTCCCCTGCAGAGTGTAGAGAGAATGTGAGAAATTTTCAGTGACTACAAATACACACTTTTATCCTATAAAAAGCTCACGAAATCTCAGAAAGGTAGAAGCTTTTCTACATGGACATTGGAACGTGAAGTAAAAGCCTTCTCCCCAGGGTTTGGACGCAGCCCTGTGGTTACTTCCCGAGGGATTGAGTGAGGACGCTGATGTATTCCCAGCTCCAAAAAATTAGATTTGGTAAGATCATTGAGTTTCCTAGATTGTATTATTCCAGCTAACTTATAGGTACCTTTCTTAACTTGCATCTCAGCTAGCTCAAGCAAGCATTTCTTGCATTTTTAACTATTTTTATAGTTCAAGCAAGGTTTTACCCCATAATTGTATTCTTAGCTATTGTAGTGTTGCAATTATGTACTCATTGTGTGTTTATGTGTGTCAATCTGTTCTATGTTTGTATGTTTGTTATGTTCTGTGTCTAATAAATGGTATTTTTAGACAAATTGGCCAGATATCAAAGAATTTTGCAAACGGGACTAAGTCTTGGAGAACTAGCTATCTTAAAGTCTGTCAAACTACAAAAAAACACATGAAACTCCTATCTCCCCTGCAAGACACTCAGGCAGGTGCAAAGTGTGTTCTGTACCACCTTAGGCAGGTACAAAGCATTCGCTCCGTACCAGCTTTGGGTAGGCACACAGCATTCGTTCTGTACCACCTTAGGCAGGCACAAAGCATTCGCTCTGTACCAGCTTCAGGTAAGTACAAAGCATTCTCTGCGTAAGTCCTGCACCTGTAGTTTCTGATGAGAAATGTTGAGACAGAACTCGATTCTTGGATCAACCCTTACACATACCTTGGACGACACTTGTGATTAGTTGGATAAAACAGGGAATTAAACAAGGAGGGAATACTAACCCAGCAATTGCATACAAAAGGAAAGACCTAGTTTCTTCTACCCAGTCGCTCCTAAGAAGTTATCCCACTAATTAACTTCTAGTATTTTTTCCTATTTTTGAACTGGTACATGAGCAATCTTTCATATGTCTGTGGCAATATCAAGTATAGCTTGACTGTTATCAGTTATTTGCAGGCAACAATTGGAGGAATTAAATTTCTCACATACTCCTCTTCTGCTAATAGATAGTCAAGGGCTAAATGGTTTTGGTAAGTCATGACACTGGTTTGGGATAGCTGCTCTGTGATTAATTCTAAAGCTGAGGCAGTTTTGTTGCTAATAATCTCGACCACCACTTGGAGTCTTATTATCTTATTTAGCATATAAATGGGGGTTCTGTATTCCCAGGATCCACCTTGAGCTCAGGTGGCTGGACCATAATATTTTATTATTCTTCCAGGTGGCCACTCATCATTTTTCTACCTTTGAGTGCCCCCCACCTTGTCACTCAATTTTCGGATACTTTTTATTGACTCCGTTTTTGTCTTTGTAAGTCTTCATAAACTGGAACACCTAGATTTTTCCTACTGCCTCCAGCAATAAAAAATCCTGGCTGAATGGTTCCAATTGTAGAGACTCCTCCCCAATCTTTGGGGAGTTTAGTATAAGCTTTTCTCCCGCAAATTCGAAAAAATCCACCTGGGGCATCCTACAGCATATTAACACTGCTACTACGGTTCTAGTAATTATGTAGTTCTGTCATGCCTGCAAAAGGACTGATAAAGTCATTACTGCTACTGTTACACCAGAATAAGGTAGTGGGGGTTTTTTTGTTGTTTTTTTTTTTAGCTGCTCTTTAACCTTTTTATAGAGGGAGTCTGAGGAAGTTAAAGGTGTCTGGGTCTGTTTCAGGATGCTTTCGAGAGTCTATATTCGCTGCTCTATTAGTTCTTTTTTAGTTCTCTTTTGTACACCCCCTCCGTCTGAAATGCTCCACATTTTTGCTTTGGCAAAACACACATACTGTCCTTTTGGACACAGCAGCCCAAGCTGATGCCTTCTTGAGGATTTTAATTTAGCTACCCATAGTGGGTGTTTTCTGTAATTACAAGTTTCCAGGGATGCTTCATAATAGCACACATTATTAACTATTGTGTGCCAGGTCAGATAAGAAGCTCTACTACTCCATTGCATAAGGGAGTTACACTTGGTGCAGGGATTTGTTGGATTTGCGTTGCTTGGGGTTACCCATGTGAGGATACATGCGATAATTATAATCGCCACGGTTATAACTGCAGGTCCGGTATGGCATACACCTCCTCGTCTCGTGCCCCCCAAGGTTGCTGCTCATGGCCGGACCATACCTGAGGCAGGTGCAGGGGCCAATCCGGTCTTGCCCTCTTTACACCGCTTGTTCCATTTCCATGCAAATTGTACTGCACACAAACGTAATGTTTGTTCCCATTTTTCCTCAGGAACTGCCCAAATTTCAGGCACGAGTAACTCCCACCCACACAGAATTTGTTCTACCTCGGCATTTTCTTGGTCTCTTTGTTCTTTATTTTTTTTTGCAGTTCAGACAGAGGGGATGTCTCTTCATTGAAGAGCAATACCATTTATTTGAGCATTCAATACATTTGCATAGCACCCATGCTTGATGATTTAGGTGGGGGTGTTTTACACAAGGAAGCCACATACTTTGTGTTGTTTGGTTGATAACAATCTCCTGCCTCTTCTTGAGAGGCTGCACTATTCCTATGCTAATCTAGCCAGCTAGTAGTCCTGTGCTTTTGCTTTCCTTTTTTTTTTTTTTTAAACCCAGGATATTGCGGTTTCCCACCTTGCTTTTACTATTTCCTACCCAGCCTGTATGGCTAATTCCCACCCACAAATCAGGGTTACAATACTAGCGATCGCAGGATTCTCTCAGGTAGTTGGAATTACGGCAGTACGGTGGGCACCAGGGTTGTCATTTATGGGCTATACAATACCAATTTTGTTTACAGCTTGTACACTTATACTCGACCTAGCTACAGTGTCTGCTATTTGGATGAACTAAACAAGGTATGTGAGCTGGTACAGGTGGGGGTTGTAATAATACTTTGAGATTACGGTACAGCGTGATTTTTTCTTTCTCCAAGTCACAAGCTAATGCATACACATGGGGGCCTTCTGTTTGATACAGTCTTGATCCCCTGGAATTATTCCTCCCCAGGGGGGTGACGAAGGGGTTTTAAGACTTGTCCTGGTGGTATTTGGAACCACTGATACTGGCTTGGTTTTATTTCTTCACTATTTACAACTCTCAGGTTTCTCTGTTGATTATTTGAGTTCTCAGTTTATTACCCCCTCTCATCTGCGCTTAAGGGTTAATTTTGTATCACCCGGCTTAGATATTACAATTCCAAGTTCCAGGTATCCTTGGAGGCATATGGGGGGGAGGGGAGATGGAGGGGGCTTCGGTGGTTGCATATGAGCAGTTGCTTCTTTACACAGTTTTCCACAGTGGGAGTCCTTCTGCGGTAATAGTGTTTGAGACAGGCAACTCTGTTCTTTAGGTCCTTTACAGGACCTCATTAATGTGTAATAATATCCAAAGGGGGGATGCCAAGAGGATGGACAAGGCTCTTCTTGGTGGTGCCAAGCAATAGGAGATGAGGCAATGGGCAGAACCTGATGCACAGGAAGTTCCACCTGAATATGAGGAAGATCTTTCCTGTGCAGTGACCGTGCACTGCAACAGGTTGCCCAGAGAGGGTGTGGAGTCTCTCTCACTGGAAATATTCAAGAACTGTCTGGACACGGTCCTGTGCAATGTGCTCTAGGATGACTCTGCTTGAGCAGGGAAGTTGGACCAGATGACCCACTGTAGTCCCTTCCAACCTGACCCATTCTGTGATTTCTGTGAAAACAAAGAGACTCAAAGGAACTTGCTGGTACATCATGCCTTTTGGAAATGTTCAGTTTTGTTAAAGGTAGCTGTAACCAAAGTCACTACTTTTTTAAGATATTGGTGAAAATGTCCAGTATAAGGCTTACCCTTCTAAATTGTCAGATTAACCATTAATTAATTAGCAGTGTTTATTGAATTCAGTTGTTTACCAGTTTCTGGAATATTAGGGAGTTGCTGAGATGATGTAGTGAGCACAACTGTATCTATCTCGCATTTTTGAGATATAAGTTCCAGACCTGCTGTTCACAGATGTGTTTTTAAACATGGCTCATACCTTTATCCATAATCCTCACTCAAGAGCAGCCTGATGAATGTATAAAGGGATTACACAGGCAGAGGTGGATGTGGAACAGAAGTCAGCAGTCTGGTGTGGAGGCCTGAGATGGCATGTGAACACAGTTTTGAACAGAATTGGCCCAGGATTGGGGAAATACAGCTCCTTCTGAGGGCCATCTGTGAGATTATTCCAGTTCCCAACAAATTCTGAACTCACAGAGATTTGACTCGAAGCTATGGCTTGCATCCCAGCAAAATGCTCCTCAAACTGAGCAGTAAGAAAGAAAGAAATGCACAGCCAGTGGAAGCAGGGACAGGTGACCTGGGGAGAGTACAGGGATATGGTTTGGAGAGGTAGGAACGGGGTCAGGAAAGCCAAGACAAAGCTGCAACAGGACTTGGCAAGGGACATAAAGAATAACAAGAAGGGATTCTATAAGTAGATAGGTCAGAAAAGAAAGGCCAAGGAGAGTGTACCTGTGTGGCAGGACGCTCCCCCCCCCCCCGATCGGCGGCCAGAGATGGATGGCTCAGATTAAATTGATAGCTTAATACAGGCTATCTAGTGTTGGCCACTGAATGTCTAGGTGAGATGAAGAGAGAATGTGAAAAATTTTTAGTGATCACAAATCCACACTTTTTTAATCCTATAAAAAGCTCACAAAATCTAAGAAAAGGTAGAAGCTTTTCTACATGGACGTTGGAGCGTGAAGTAAAGTCTTCTCCCCTGAGCTTGGACGCAAGCTCTGTGGTAACTTCTCGCGAGATTGAGGGAGGATTCTAATGCATCCCAGCTCCAAAATTGGATTTGGTAAGATCATTGGTTTCTGATATTGTATTATTCCGGCTAACTTATAGGTACCTTTCTTAACTTGCATTTCAGCTATTTTATAGCTCAAGCAAGCATTTCTTAACTTGCATTATAGTTCAAGCAAGCATTTCTTAACTTGCATTTTTAACTATTTTTATAGTTCAAGCAAGCATTTACCCCATAATTGCATTTTAGCTATTATAGTTTTGCAATTATGCATTCATTGTGTGTGTATGTATGTCAATCTGTTCTATGTTTGTATGTTTGTTATTTTCTGTGTCTAATAAATGGTATTTTTAGACTAATTGGCCAAATATCAAAGATCCTTGTGAACGGGACCGAGTCTTGGGGAGCTATCTACCCTAAAGCCTGGCAAACTGCAGAAACTCATAAGACTTCTGTCTCCCATGCAAGACAACCTGCCCTGATAAGCGAGAAGGATGAACTGGTGGCAACTGATATGGAGAAGATTGAGGTACTCAATGAGTTCTTTGCCTTGGTCTTCACTGGCTGTTAGGCTTTCCACTTCTCTCAAGTCCCTGATCTTCTGGGTGGGTGTGGGGGAGTGAAGTCCCTCCCACTGTAAGTGAAATGCAAGTTCAGGACCACTTGATGATGCTGAATAGACACAAATCTATAGGGCCTGACGAGATGCATCCCAGGGTCCTGAGGGAACTAGCTGATGTTGTTGCCAAGCCACTCTCCATCATATTTGAAAAATTATGGCAGTCAGGTGAAGTCCCTGGTGACTGGAGAAAGGGAAACATCACTTCCATTTTTAAGACGGTGAAAAAGGAAGACCTGGGGAACTACAGACTGGTAAACCTCACCTCTGTGCCTGAGAAGATCATGGAGCAGATCCTCCTAGAAGATATGCTAAGACACATAAAAGATGATGTGATCCAAGGCAGCCAGCAGAGCTTTACTAAGGGCAAATTGTGCCTGACCAATCTGGTGGCCCTCTATGAGTGATGGCAATGGTCGACAAGGGAAGACTGAAAGATGTCAACTATCTAGATTTCTGTAAGGCCTTTGATATGGTCCCACATGACATCCTTATCTCCAAATTGGAGAGACATGGATTTGATGGCTAGACTATTTGGTGGATAAGTATTTGGCTGGATGGACTGTTCTGGTTTTAACACCAGCCGAAAATTAAACTCCAAATAAGCCACACCCCTTCCAGTAAGGGAGGGACAAAAGCAGAGACTATGGGTTGAGATAACAATTTACTGAAAGCACAAAGCAATGGAATAAGACACGCACAGTAACTACTGCAGTATTAATAGCAAAAGTATACAAAAAGAGAAGGTGTTTTATCCACCAATAGATTTTCATCACCAGGAAGAAAAACAAGATGGCAGGTGCTCCCCATAGGTTGCGTCCACGTGGCTTCCCCAGACAAAGGCAAGGTGGTGACAATTGTTGCATGCTGCTCATGTGGCCATTGAAAATAAAAGCAAGCTGGGAAGGGGCTCTCATGGCTAGGGTTTCTTGCAACCCCCCCCCCCCACCCAAAACAACGAAAAAAACAATGACAAACCTCCCAAAAGCTGGGTTGTCTGAGTTGGGTTGTGCTGCCACTCTGCTGGGCTCAGTTCCATGCAGGTACCTGTGCTGCCATTTCTACTGCCATGCTGGAGGTCAGTCCCACAGGTTGCTGCAACCTTTTTCAACTGCTCCTCTGCACTCCTTTCGGCTTGGCTGGGATCCCTTCCATTCAGCTCGACAGGCTTGGCTGGGCTGCGGTCACCCCTGCTGGTTCTTTCCCCACAGCAGCCTCTGCATTGGTACTGTTGGTTGAGCACCACATGTCAATTCACATTTTCACTGCTTTCCTTTCAGCACCACATCGTGTAGCCAAGTTCTGGAGAAAACAGGAGGGGGACCAGCAGTGATGGTGGGGGCCCAGGTCTGCAGGGGCTGATGCTGACATCTTCCCATTGGGGATAGAGGGAGGCAAAATGGAGCACTTTCAATGGGGTTCCCAGCTTTTCCTCCTGAAACCACACCCCCCCAGTGATGATGTGAGTGATATAGAATAACAACCTGGCCCTGCCCACTGTAGTGGGTTGATGCTGGCCAGATGCCAAGCACCCACCAAAGCCACTCTCTCACTCCCCTCTGCAGCTGGAGAGGGGAGAGAAAATATAATGAAGAGTTTATGGGTTGAGATAAGGACTGGGAGAGATCACTCATCAAATACCATCACAGGCAAAACAGGCTCTAATTAGAGATATTAATTGAATTGAATTTATTGCTAACAAAATCAGAGCAGGATAATGAGAAGTAAAATAAACCCTTAAAATCACCTTCCCCCCCACCCCTACCTTCTTATCATCCCTACCTCCTCCCACCAGCAATGCAAGGAGGGAGGGAATAGGGGTTATGGTCAGTTCATCACCTGTTGTTTCTCCCACTGCTCAGGGAGAGGAGTCGTTCCCCTGCTCCACTGTGGCGTTCCTCCCATGGGAGACAGTTCTCTGTGAACTTCTCTAGCGTGCGTCCATCTCATGAGCAACAGTCCTCCCCAAAGTGCTGTAGAGTGGGTCAGTCTTCCACGGGGTGCAGTCCTTCAAGGACAGGCTGCTCCAGCAGGGGCCCCTCTCTCCACGGGTCTCCCCCAGGGTCACAGCCTCCTCTCAGGCATCCACCTGCTCCAGCTTGAGTGTCCTCCATGGGCTGCAGGTGGATCTCTGCATCTCCATAGATCTCCGTGGGCTGCAGGGGGATGGCCTGCAGGGGAATCTCAGCTCTGGCACCTGGAGGATCTCCTCCCCTTCCTTCTGCATTGACCTTGGTGTTTGCAGAGTTGTTCCTCTCACATATTCTCACTCGGCTCTTCTCTGGCCGCAATTACAACTGTGCAATAACTTTTTTTTCTATGTTCTTAAATATGTTATCACAGAGGTGTTACCACAAATTCTAATTGGCCCAGCCTTAACCAGTGGCACATCCATCTTTGGAGCCATCAGGGATTGGCTCTGCCAGATATGGAGGAAGCTTCTAGCAGCTTCTCACAGAAGCCACCCCTGTAACTCCTCCCCACTACCAAAACCAGGCCATGCAAACCCAATACACCCACACAGCACTAAGCTCCCCCCCTCTGCAACCAGGACATGAATGCAGCCAGAGAGTTGTGGTCAATGTCTCCATGTCCAGGTGGAGGCTGGTGATAAGTGGTGTCCCTCAGGGCTCTGTCTTGGGACTGGTGTTCTTAAATATCTTTATCACTGACATCAATAGTGAGATTGAGTGCACCCTCAGCAAGTTTGCAGATGACACAAAGCTGAATGGTGCAGTTGACACAACAGAAGGACGGGATGCCATTCAGAGGAACCTGGACAAACTTGGGAAGTGGGCCCATGAGAACCTCATGAAGTTGAACAAGTTCAAGTACAAGGTGCTGCACCTGGGTCGGGGCAACCCCAAATGTGAGTGCAGACTGGGAGATGAACTGAGAACAGCCCTGCAGAGAAGGACTTGAGTTGGTGCGCACAGAGTGCACACAATCTTTGAAACGTTGTAGATCCATAGTTTATAAGGTAATGCCTTCAGTCTCATAGTTTGTATATAATCAGGTTTTGAAGTAATGTGTTAGTTTCACCTTTATGGGAGGAAAAAGAAGCGCTTTATGGGCAAATGGATATGCCTGTGCCAAAACTAATTTGTGTGACGCTAGTGATTGGTTTCATGGGCATTGTGGAAAAGAACTCATTTTAGTGAGAAGAGATGGAAGTGTGCTCATACATTCTTGTTCTGCTGAGTCACCCGGGCGGGGCTTGCGCGGGAGAGCGGCGGGGGCGATTTAAAGCGCCTCTAGGGAGCGCGGCGACCCGGAGCGGGCAAACAGGGGCGTGGCACGTCTCTGAGGGCGTGGCGCGGCAGTTCGCGCAGCAGTTCGCGCAGGCAGGACAAGCAGGCAGGGCTGCAGGTTTACTGCTGGTGGGGCTTTTAGTTGTTAGTTGTTGTGCTTGGAAGTAATGGTCTTTACACGATCGAAACCTGGGAATGCTACAAGTGTATGTAGCCAAATAGAGCCCTCCAAAAAGGATGTGTCTGTCCAGACCCATTCCTGTGCGGAGTGTTTGAGCCTATCGGCAGTACCAGGGGACATTGCAGAAGGAGGATGCTTGCAGTGTGAACAGGTGAACGACTTGCTTTCACTGGTGGCTGAGCTCAGGGAGGAGGTAGAAAGACTAAGGAGTATTAGGGAAAGTGAAAGGGAAATAGACTGGTGGAGCTCTACCCTTCCATCCTTGAGGGAGGCTCACCAGGAGTCAGAGGACTCCTATGCCTCTCCCTGTCAGGCAATAGGAGGATACCCGGCAGATGAAGGGGAGTGGGAATGGGTCCCCACTCGAGGAGGTGGTAGAAACTCTTCCCTACCCCCTCACCTACCCAGGTGCCACTTCAGAATAGGTATGAGGCCCTGGATCTAGAAGATCAACTAGAGGACACAGAGGAGAATGATCTGTTCAGTGATCCTCCCAGTCGTGAGTCACCTGTCAGACAGATCACCACCTCTAACATTAAAAAGAAAAGAAGGGTAGTGGAGGTGGGTGACTCCCTTCTTAGGGGAACAGAGGGCCCCATATGTCGACCGGACCCATCCCACAGGGAGATCTGCTGCCTCCCTGGGGCTCGGGTACGGGATATTGCCGAGAGACTACCTGGGCTGATTTGGCCCTCTGATTACTACCCACTGCTGATACTCCAGGCTGGCAGTGATGAGATTGAGAGGAGGAGCATCAAGGCAGTTAAAAGGGAGTTTAGGGCACTGGGTCAAGTGGTGAATAGGGCAGGAGCTCAGGTAGTGTTCTGTTCAGTCCTCTTGGTGGCAGAGAAAAATGACAAAAGAAATAAGAGAGCCCACATTATCAACAAGTGGCTCAAGGGTTGGTGCCATCAGCAGAATATTGGGTTTTTTGATCATGGGGAAACCTTTACAGCACCTGGTCTGCTAGAACCAGATGGGCTCAATCTCTCTGTTAAGGGCAGAAGGTTTTTAGCTCATGAACTGGCTGAACTTGTTGAAAGGGCTTTAAACTAGGTTCGAAGGGGGAAGGGGATACAGCTGGGCTCTCTGGAAACAGTCCCAAGGATGGTAAGCCTGAGTTAGGGGTGAAAACAGTAGCCCAGCTGAAGTGCATGTATACTAATGCACGCAGCATGGGTAACAAACAAGAGGAGCTGGAAGCCATGGTACAACAGCAAAGCTATGATGTGATTGCCATCACGGAAACATGGTGGGATGACTCACATAGCTGGAGCACTGCACTGGATGGCTACAAGCTCTTCAGAAGAGACAGGAAAGGGAGAAGAGGTGGAGGGGTGGCCCTTTACATTAGGGAGGTTTTTGATGCCATGGACATTGAAACTAATGATGATGAAGTTGAATGCCTATGGGTAAAGATTAAAGGGAAGGCCAACAAGGCTGATATTCTACTGGGAGTCTGTTACAGACCACCCAACCAGGATGAAGAAGTGGACAACCTATTCTATAAGCAGCTAGAGAATGTTTCAGGGTCACCAGCCCTTGTTCTCGTAGGTGACTTTAACCTACTGGACATCTGCTGGGAACTTAATACAGCAGAAAAGAGGCAGTCCAGGAAGTTCTTGGAGTGGGTGGAGGACAATTTTCTGTTGCAGCTGGTGAGTGAGCCCACCAGGGAAGAGGCTATACTAGATTTATTGTTGACAAATAGAGACGGGCTGGTGGGAGATGTGGTGGTTGGAGGACAACTGGGGCATAGTGACCATGGAATTATTGAGTTTTCAATAATTGGTGAAAGGAGGGTGAACATCAATAAGACTTTTACATTGGACTTCAGAAGGGCAGACTTTAACCTATTTAAGAGACTTATCCAGAGAGTTCCTTGGGAAGCAGCCCTTAAAAACAAAGGAGTACAGGAAGGGTGGGCATACTTCAAAAGAGAGATCTTGAGGGCACAGGAACAGACTGTTCCAGTGCGACGAAAGATGAGTGGGCGAGGTAAACGTCCATCCTGGATGGACAACGAGGTTTTGAAGGAACTTAGGAACAAAAAGAGGATATATCATCTTTGGAAGGAGGGTCAGGTCTCTCAGGAAGTATTTAAGGAGGCTGCTAGGGCATGTAGGAAAAAAATTAGGGAGGCCAAAGCTCAGTTTGAACTCAATTTGGCAACCCTTGTAAAGGACAATAGAAAATGCTTTTACAAATATATTAATGAAAAAAGGAAGGGCAAGACCGACCTTTGTTGTCTATTGGATGCGGAAGGGAATTTAGTAACTGCAGATGAGAAGAAAGCGGAAGTGCTTAATGACTTCTTTGCCTCGGTCTTTACTGAAAAGACACATGGTGCTCAGGACAATTGTCTTCCTGGGTTGGTAGATAGTGTCAGGGAGCAGAACAGTCCCCCTGTTATCCAAGAGGAGGCAGTCAGGGAACTGCTGAGCTGCCTGGATATCCATAAATCTATGGGACCGGATGGGATCCATCCCAGGGTGATGAGAGAGCTGGCAGATGAGCTTGCAAAGCCACTCTCCATCATCTACCAGCAGTCCTGGCTCACTGGCGAGGTTCCAGATGACTGGAAGCTGGCCAATGTGACGCCCATTCATAAAAAGGGTAAGAAGGAGGATCCTGGTAATTACAGGCTGGTTAGCCTGACCTCGGTACCAGGGAAGGTTATGGAACAGTTTATATTGAGTGCTATTACACAGCACCTACAGGATGGACAGGGGATCAGACCCAGTCAGCATGGGTTTAGAAGGGGTAGGTCATGTTTGACCAACCTGGTCTCCTTTTATGACCAGGTAACCCGCCTGGTGGATGCAGGAAAGGCTGTAGATGTTGTCTATTTAGACCTCAGCAAAGCCTTTGACACTGTCTCCCACAGCATACTCCTGGAAAAGCTGGCAGCCCACGGCTTGGACAGGGGCACTCTTCGCTGGGTTAAGAACTGGCTGGAAGGCCGGGCCCAGAGGGTGGTGGTGAATGGTGCTGCATCCAGCTGGCGGCCAGTCACCAGTGGTGTCCCTCAGGGGCCTGTACTGGGACCAGCTCTGTTTAATATTTTTATTGATGACATGGATGAGGGTATTGAGTCTTTCATTAGTAAATTTGCAGATGACACTAAGCTGGGAGCGTGTGTCGATCTGTTGGAGGGTAGGAGGGCTCTGCAGAGAGACCTGGAATGGTTGGATACATGGGCTGAGTCCAATAGGATGAAGTTTAACCAGTCCAAGTGCCGAGTCCTGCATTTTGGCCGCAACAACCCCCTGCAACGCTATAGGCTGGGAACAGAGTGGCTGGAGAGTGCCCAGGCAGACAGAGACTTGGGGGTACTGGTCGACAGCAGACTCAACATGAGTCAGCAGTGTGCCCAGGTGGCCAAAAAGGCCAATGGTATCCTGGCCTGTATCAGGAATAGTGTGGCCAGCAGGAGCAGGGAAGTCATCCTTCCCCTATACTCGACACTGGTGAGGCCGCACCTTGAGTACTGTGTCCAGTTCTGGGCCCCTCAGTTCAGGAAGGACATGGAGACACTTGAGCGTGTCCAGAGGAGGGCAACAAGGCTGGTGAAGGCCTTGGAACACAAGCCCTATGAGGAACGGCTGAGGGAGCTGGGGTTGTTTAGCCTGGAGAAAAGGAGACTCAGAGGTGACCTTATCACTCTCTACAACTTCCTGAAAGGTGGTTGTAGTGAGGTGGGGGTTGGTCTCTTTTTCCGGGCAACAACTGACAGAACAAGAGGACAGAGTCTTAAGTTGCACCAAGGAAAATATAGGTTAGATATTAGGAGGAACTTTTTTACAGAAAGAGTGATAAAATATTGGAATGGTCTGCCTGGGGAGGTGGTGGAGTCACCATCCCTGGACGTGTTTAAAAAGAGACTGGATGTGGCGCTTGGTGCCATGGTTTAGTTTAGTTGAGGTGTTAGGACAGAGGTTGGACTCGATGATCTTGAAGGTCTCTTCCAACCTGGTAATTCTGTGATTCTGTGATCTTCTGTGGAAAGAGAGATTACACAAAATTTACTGGAGAATTTGATTTATAAATGCTGGAAGTAAGTCCCATGTAATTCTTATGTTCTTCCTAGATGTGTAGTCACTTTTTCAGACCAGTGAAGCATATTGTGGTACCTTAAAAGTTTGTTGTATCTAGAATAATTAAGAATTAATGATTGTGCTGAGAGACAGCAATGGTGTAGATGAAGAAGAGAATGTAGTTTTTGGAACTTAAAAAATGAGGTTGCAAGGGTCAAAATGGGTCTGCAAAAGGTCTGTGAGGGTCAAAAAATGAACGCAGTTGGCTTTCTGGGCTGCAAGCACACATTGCTGAGTAATGTTGAGCTGCTTCTCCTCCTCCAACACCCCCAAGCCTTCCTCCTGGGGGCTGGTCTCAATCAATTTTCCACCCAGCTTGTACTTGTGCTTGGGATTGCCCTGACCCAGGTACAGGGCATTGCACTTGGCTTTGTTTAACTTCATGTGCTTTGCACAGGTCTACCCTGTTGAGGTCCCTCTGGATTGCGTCCCTTCCCTCCAGCATGTCAGCTGCATCACACATCTTGGTGGTGTCAGCAAACTTGCTGAGGGTACTCTCAATCCCACTGTCCATGTTGCCAACAAAGATGTTAAACTTCATCAGTCCCAATACTGACCCCTGAAGAAAGTCACTTGTCACTGGTCTCCACTTAGACATTGAGCCATTGACTACAATTCTTTGAGTGGGACCATCCAACCTAATTCCTTCTCCATGGAGGGGTCCATCTATCAAATCCATGTCTCTCTAGTTTATAGACAAGGATGTTGTCTGGAACAGTGTCAGATGCTTTGCACAAATCCAGGTAGATGTCAGTTGCTCTTTTCCTATTCACCAACACTATAATCCTGTTGTAGAAGGCCACCAGAGTTTTCAGGCACAATTTGTAAATCAGACTAGCTGCATTTTCATATGTGTGGTGGTTGCTGCTTTAAAGGGAACATAGAATCAGCTTTAGGGAGAAAATGTAAAAATCAATTGTTTAATTACTTTCAGTAAAATTCACTGTTGCAAGACTTCTTTCAAAAACCTATGTAAGATTTTTGCATTGATGGACAAAACCATGTATCTTTTTTAATATACTTTCAAGCATTCTTTAATGGGGGTGTTAATTTAAAATCTTGCTGATTATGGTATTGAAGCCAGCCTGTGTCTTCTAGTAAAATGAAATGTAGCAAAATGTTAATTTGTGGAATTTCCATATAAAATGTTAGCTGTTTTGAGGCAATTGGCTGCATGTTTCACCTTGATTAAGTTGCAGGAATGCACAGAAGGCAGCAAGCAGGGTAATGGACAATATTTCGCAATACATGCTGTTTCCTTAATCTCAATGTCAAGGATTATTTTATTTGTTTGCATTCTGATTATGGAATCCAGAACCATGCTTACTGTCTGCATCTGAAACAAAGGAGCTGATGTTGCTATCAAGTTTATGCAACTGTCTATGAAAGCATGCAACACAAAGTTCTCGGTAAATTCTTGAATATTGGTATTATCTTTTAACACAATTTCTCTTATGTGACATGACTATAAAGCTTTTATAGTCCTTCAAGCTATTTTTTATGAATACTTGAAAAACTATTTTCTTGATCCTGTTTAAATGTGAGACTGAGGAAAAGTAGAATGGGAATGCCAGGTGGACAATGACTTTCTCCAGAATTTTGCAAACTCCATGAAGTTCTGTCTCCATCTTTCTTTACTGCTATTGTTTTGCTGTTGAGAAGTTGCTGGGATGAAATTAAGATGAAATCTGCAGTTGGCCTCCTCTTCAAAAGTTAGGGTGAGCTGCTTGACACCTATTGTGACATTGCTTTCACTGGCAACTGCATCCATGGTGTATTTATAGATGGGGTGTTGGGGGAATACCAGTTTGAAGACTGCTGGGTTAGCTCCCTGATAGCTACTTGAAGCATCACTGTATCCAAACTGGCTGTCTGGAAATGTTGACATTCACTATCTGAAATAGGATAACCTCATCCCCTCGATGGTGAGGAAAGGGTCTGCCTGATGAGAGTGCTACCATAGTATTTTAGATGGATGGTTGTTTTGATGTGTATGAATAATATGGCCCTTGAAAAGGCAGGTCCTGGGTGCTTGCTCCTGCTGTCTTGTAATGGCACAAGAGGGATCTGGACAGACAGGATCAATGGGCTGAGACCAACTGTATGAGATTCAACAAGGTCAAGTGCTGGGTCCTGCAGTTGGATCACAACAACCCCATGCAGTGCCACAGACTTGAGGAAGAGTGGCTGGAAAACAGCCCAGTGGCAAAGGACCTGGGGGTGCTGGTTGACAGCCAGCTGAACATGAGCCAGCAGTGTGCCCAGGTGGCCACAAAGGCCAATGGCATCTTGGCTTGTATCAGCAATAGTGTGGCCATCAGAAGTAGGGCAGTGTTTTGTCAGTGGGTGGGGTCAGAGACACAGACACCAACTTAAGGAATAGTGTAATTTACTATAATGCAAAATGCATCAAAAAAGGATATCACAAAAGGATAAGCTAAGCAATGCACCTAATAATTACTATGAAGGAATGCTTATAGTGATCAAGAAAGATACATCACCAGTTACCCTAATACTTTACCATCATCCAAGTCCAAGAAACATCAGCTGGGGGAGAGAAGCTGTCATAGCAAAGGACTGGAGAACCACACCCAGGAACTGGGGAATCCTGTGGTGCATCCACCGTGCAGGCCACAAGGCTCCCCCACTTTGCTGTGTCAGTAGCCCAGCTTTTATACTGTTAAACAAACAAGCTGACATATTTTCTAATTTCATTTTCCTGTTGGCTTTCTCCCAATGCCTGGCCAGGGCTCAAGGAGGAACCAGGGGAGTTTTCTTTGATCCTATACCCCCCTAATTAGGCCCGATGTGGCCTCATCCGGTTTCTAGATACGGAAAGGTAAATACATGTTTTGCCAATAAACAAACACGTATAACAATACTTTGTTAATGAGCGAATATAAATACATATATATTTTTATATATATATATAACATTTGGTTGAAAGGTTCATCTGTAGGTCAACTTTGGCTCAGGGCCTGTTGTTCAGGCCTTAGTACTTCAGGCAATGATCATCCCCCTGTACTGGGCACTGGTGAGGCCACACCTCAAATTCTGTGTTTTGGGCTCTGTCGCTTTTGTACCTGGAATGGAGCAATGTAGCACACAAACCCAGTCCAGTGAAAAGCAGCAGCAGCAGATTTATTGTTGTAATTTCTCCTTATATATGGTAAAAACCCATAGGTGATTGGACAATGGTCACCCACCCCCGGGGTGATTGGCTGAAGTCCTACAACACCCAATTCCAAACACACTGTGTCTTGAATCAAAACAGATCTGGAAAAACAACAGGTGTTCAAATACTATTTACAAAAAGCCCATATTGTTGTTTTCACATTTTTCATGGGAAAGAAAAAGTTCTCAAGAAAGGGCCTGTGTAGCCACAGGGCTCCTCACTCCAAGAAAGATGTTTAGGGGCTGGAGTGTGTCCAGAGAAGGGCAACAGAACTGGTGAAGGGTCTGGAGCACAAGTCTGATTAGGAGCAGCTGAGGGAGCTGGAGGTGTTTCATCTGGAGAAAAGGAGGCTCAGGGGAGACCTTATTGCTTTCTACAACTACCTGAAAGGAGGTTGTAATGAGGTGGGATCAATCTCCCAAGTAAGGGGATGAGAGGAAATGGCCTCAAAGTTGCACTAGGGGAGGTTTATATTGGATATTAGGAAAAATTTCTTCACTGAAAGGGTTGTCAAGCACTGGAACAGGCTCCCCAGGGCATTGATGGAATCACCATTTGTTTAAGCTTAAGACAATTTAAGAGGCAGATACTCCAAAATGAGTTACCTCCCCTTTTAGTTTTAACCACTCCCTTTTCACCAATAAGGAGAGATGAATGTGAGTAGATATAAGTGAAAAAATAACAGTTTACTAAAAAATTAAACAGAAACAGGCAAAAAATAACAGTAAATAATGACTAGATACAATGTTGCTAAATCTCATGGACTCCCCAGCAACAAAGTGAAACTAAAATGGCGGATAAACCTCTCCCTCAAGATGGCACCCTCCACAGACAACCACATGGTTTGGGAGACAAATGGAAAATGGTGGACAAACTGTCCCCCCAAATAACAACCAACAGGGAACAAGGACAAAACAAAAAGAAAACCTGGAGTCCAAAACCAGCCAAATGCCCCTTTTATCTCTCTGGTGATGGTAGTTCCATTGAAAAAGGCGGCTTGAGCTTGGTCAGTGGCTGGAACTTGTGGAGGGATGTGGCTAGCACAGGTTCTTCCCGTGGGAACATTTTGCTATATTTCATAAACAAGATAAAGTTTGGATGTTTTGCAAACAGTTTCTCCGGATTGAGTGAGTTCGGGCTTGGCCAATTGTGCCTAGGGGGAGGTCTCGGGCTGACCAATCTGGGGCACTTCTGTAGACTCTATATATATGGAATTCAAAACAATAAAGCTTTTTTTTCTCCTCTCTTCGCTTGTCTGAGAACTTGGGTCAGTCCTCAGCTAGCCGCTCAACAGCGACATCTGGTGACCACCGACGTGTGCTGCGCGCAGTTGCAGGTACGCGGCAGTCTTGCCCCCGGGCCCGGATCCCCCCCTCTGCCTGCCCTGAGGCATGGCTGATTCTGATTCGGACATGGACCTCCCCGTTCCTGCGGATGGGCTCTTGCGGGCTTTTCTGGAGGTCTCTGAGGATGACCCCGCGTCCGATCAGTCGCCGCGGGTCACTCGGGCCTTGTTGGAATGGGTCGCAGGCCACGTGTCCCAGGCCGTTTGGGATGTGGCGCTGGACTGTGAGTTTTGGTTCGTGGTCGGCCGCGCTTTGGCCATGGAGTGGATGCGGGGAGACGGCTCTACGATCCGCTTCCATGGGGTTTGGAGAGACATTTGGGACGCCTTGGAAGGGCAGGCGTTCTATGATTCGCAGCTCTGGGCTTGTACGGACGTGGGGCCCCTGCTCTCGACCGTGGGGCGGAGCGTGAAGGACGCGCCGGCCCAGACGGACTGACGTCCCGTCCCTGGCGGCGGATGCAGCCGCGGGGCCTCAGTATGTTTCTCCAGCTGATCTACCTAAGCGCACTTATGTCCACCCGACAGAGCAGCTGGCCGGGTTGCTGAAGAATGGAGGACCGCGGGTCGGCTCTGCCGCGGCCGCCGCGCAGGTCCCCCCACCTTTGCCGCCGCGGAGTGCGCAGCCTCAGAACCCCCCCCTCCCCTGCGGAATGGCGCCGGGCTGCCCCTCCCCCGTGGGCAGCCGGGATGCGCGGCGGGGGGCTGATGGTGTGGGGGTGGGGGGTGCTGCGGAGGTCCCGGTTCCGGATCTGCCGGTGGTTTCGGCCGACGCGGGGGTTTCCGCGCGGGCGGCGGCTGGCTCGGGAGAGGCCGGCGTTTTGCCGAGCCCGGCGGGCGCGGCGGCGGCGCGGCCCCTGGCCGCAGTGGCCGCGGGTGCGGCCGATTCCGGGGCGGTCGTGGGGCCGGAAGGGGAGTCGCCGGCGGGCGGTGCTTCCGCGGCGGGGGCTTTGACTGGTGTTCCCGCGGGTGCGGGGCCGGCCCGGCTTCCCTGTGGCCCGGCGGACGCGGCGTCCGTGCCGGGCGCGGCGGGTTTTCCTCCGCTTTCATTTTTTCATGATTTACTGGCCGAGGTGGCTGAGATTCGGCAGCGGATGGAGGTCTGTTCCTGCAGGCCCCACGGTCCGTGTGGGGCTGGCCCGCGAGTCCGTCCCCCGGGTCCCCGGATGGGGTCTGGACTTCCTGGCGGCCCGGCGGCCGGCGTGGTGCCGGCGGCGCGGGGCCGCTTTGGCCCTGGGCAGGTGCCGGTTCCTCTGCCGGGTTCTGTGACAAGTGAAGCCCTGGCGCGGCGTGCTGGCGCTGTGCCGGCGGGCTTGGTGGGCGCGCCTGGCGACGCGCTGGTGTCGCCGCCGTCTTCCTGCC
Source organism: Entomyzon cyanotis (assembly GCA_024500445.1). Classification (NCBI taxonomy): domain Eukaryota; kingdom Metazoa; phylum Chordata; class Aves; order Passeriformes; family Meliphagidae; genus Entomyzon; species Entomyzon cyanotis. The sequence goes on from JAKEPQ010000736.1 coordinate 696,267, forward strand.
CCTCCCCCGTCCCGGTCGCTGCGCAGTTTCTTAGCGCGGGCGCTGCCTCCGGCCAGTCTCCGTCCTATGTGATGGGGAGTGCTGGTTGCAAGCCCTACTCGGACGACTCCGGCAGTGATGAGGACGGCATTCTTCCTCCTGGGCGGGGGGTTCGCGCGGGCGACGAAAAAGAGAGGGCATTGGGTCCTGGCTAACCCTTGGAGACGCCGCACTGGCGTAGGGCCTTTTTGCCCGCGTGACTCCCTGCAGTTCTGGGAATCAGTTAAGAAGGGTGCCCTGGAGGCAGGGGACTGGGACCTTGTAGGGAAGATTGGGGTGCCCAAACAGAGAGAGGGGTGTGAATCTGCTATGGCAGGTTCAGATGGTGGTGGCTTCCCGCAAGGGGACGTTCAGGCTTTTCCAGTGTATGTGCCTGGCCCAGATGCCATGGACACGAGGAACAGCCACTCCACCATCGCATGGCGCGTCACAAACGATTTGGCAACCAAAGTGGCGACATTTGGTTTGTCTTCTCCTGTGGTGATGCAACTTCTTAGAGTGATAAATAGTGATTTGCTTGCTCCTTTTGATATTATGTACCTCGCTCAGGTGCTGTTTCACCCCATGCAGTACAACGCCTTTGAGGACAATTGGAAAGCGATGGTTGAGGAACAGGTGAGGAGGAATGCATCCTTGCCTGCCGAGGATCCTAGGCGCTTGATTGGGGCTGAGGTCCTCATGGGTAAGGGACCTTATACTAACCCCAACGTTCAGGCTGCCTGGGATCCTCGGATCCTGGAGCAAGCCCAACAGCTCGGTATGGGAGCCATTTTGAAAACTATTGAGATGGTTGCCCCGCAAATACGGTATACACAGATACGGCAGGGGCAATCCGAACTTTACATGTCATTTCTTGAAAAGCTGGCAGCAGCTTTAGAAAAGCAGGTTGAGGATTCGTCCACGAGACAGATCCTGATGAAACATTTGGCAAGAAACAATGCCAATGACGAATGTAGAAGGATCATCAATGCCCTACCGGGGGATCCTTCTGTGCAGGAGATGATGCGAGCTTGCACCAGGGTGCAGTCAGAAAATCAGGGAAAAGTCGCCTTGGCTGCGTTTTTGTCCTCAGATCAGGGACCCACTGATCAGGATAAAAAACAGCCCAAATCTGGGAACAAACGGAAACGGGTCAAATCTAAACAGAAAGATACTTCCGGGAAGAAAAGAAATTCAGGGACCGAGACTCCTCAGTGTAAGAGGTGTGGTAGGCCAGGTCACACTTCAGACTACTGCAGGTCACAGTACCATGTAGATGGTCGACCCCTGTCGGGAAACGTGAAGAGGGGTGCAAAAGGGGGATTTGCCCCCCATCACAACAGTTCCCCCAGAACAGGGTGATGGCCCAGGCTTACCCAGTCAGTGTGGAAGAGGCACCAAAGGCTCAGCCCGAGTCAATGCCTACACCGCAGCAACAGTCGTCTTAGAATCTGACGATGCCCACAGGATTCCCTTGGAGGTGGGCGGTTCCCTGGATCAGGGGACCGGTGCACTGCTCACGGCAGGGCCTGAGGCCACTAGCCAAGGAATCCTGGTTCTTCCAGAGTTCATAGATGCTGGTTTCGAGGGCCAAATTCATGCTACGGTTTCCACTCCTGATCCTCCTGTCACCATTCCTGCGCACACTTACCTTGCTCACTTGTTGCCTTGTAAGTCTTCCGTTCCCAGGGTAGACCAGCAAGCTGGCGGAGGTGACGGCACTGAACTGCCAGAACTTCCGCAGGTCTACTGAGCTGCATCTATCTCCAATGAGTCACCACAGATGACATGTACCCTCATCATGCCGAAAGCACGTCCACATCGAGTTCGAGTCCGAGGTTTGATCGATACAGGTGCTGATGCGACGATCCTTTCCGCCGCTTCGTGGCCTCCTACGTGGCCTTTGTGCCCGGTAGAACTAAATATCGCGGGGTTGGGGGCACAACACAGAGTCGGTTGAGTAAGCGACCTGTGTTGGTGAAGGATCCAGAGGGACACACGGCCTCCATTCGGCCTTATGTCACTCCAGCTCCAGTGAACCTCTGGGGACGGGACGTGTTGGCAGCTTGGGGGGTGCAGATCATGACAAATTTTTGATAGGGGTCACTGTGTGCAAGGGCGCACCATATTCCACGCTGTCTTTACGATGGCTGACAAAAACACCAATATGGGAACCACAGTGGCCCTTGCCGAAAAACAAATTAGTCGCCCTTTGTCAGCTGGTTCAGGAGCAACTGAAACAGGGACACATTGAGCCTTCTACCAGTCCCTGGAACACCCCAGTTTTCGTGATTAAGAAAAAATCAGGGAAATGGAGACTGTTGCAAGATCTCCGGAAAGTCAATGCAGTGATGGAAAGTATGGGGAGTTTACAGCCTGGCATGCCTTCACCCACGATGATTCCCACAGAGTGGGAAATCTTGATCGTTGATTTGAAGGATTGCTTTTTTACAATCCCTTTGCACCCCAATGACAGACCAAAGTTTGCCTTTACTGTGCCTGCAATTAACAATGCGGAGCCTGTAAAGCGATTTCAATGGAAAGTGTTACCTCAGGGCATGAAAAATAGCCCGACTATCTGTCAATGGTATGTCGCACAGGCCTTGTCCGGAATTCGTGAGCAGTTTCCTGAGGCACTCTGCTACCATTATATGGACGATATCCTGGTGGCAGCAGCCACCCAGGATGAGTTGCGGAGGTTACAGCCTCGACTGCTCGATGCCTTGCACTCCTATGGGTTGCAGGTTGCTCCGGAAAAGGTTCAACAACAGCCTCCTTAGAAATACTTGGGAGTCAAAATTTTGGATCGAACCATACAGCATCAAGAGGTGCAGTTCTCAGACACTATTAAGACTCTAAATGATGCCCAAAAGTTGCTAAGCATCATCAACTGGTTACGTCCGTATTTGGGACTAACCAATGCACAACTTTCCCCACTTTTTGATATTTTGAAAGGGGACTCTGACCTAAACTCGCCTCGACAATTGACTCCCGAGGCGCGACGAGTGCTGAACGAAGTGCAGCGAGCTGTTTCTGCTCATCAGGTTTATCGAGTAGATCCCTCTACTGATATCACTGTTTTCATTACTGCTCCAGACCTCCAACCTACAGGTATCATTGGCCAGTGGAACAAACAATGGGATGATCCTTTGCACATCCTAGAATGGGTCTTTTTGCCCCATCAGCCAAAAAAGACAGCACCCACATTGTTCGAATTGATAGCCTGCCTGATAATTAAATGCCGGTATCGGTGTTTACAATTGATGGCAGCTGATCCTGCAACGATTGTTGTTCCGATATCACGGGACAATTTTGAATGGAGTCTTACTAATAGCGCTCCTTTGCAAAGTGCACTGCAGAATTTCTCAGGGCAGATTGCTTATCATCTGCCCAGTCACAAATTGCTGCAGCTAGCAAATTCAGTCAATCTCATGTTGCGGCCAAAGAACAGCCGGGTGCCGGTCCATGGACCCACCGTCTTTACGGACGGTTCTGGGAAAACAGGAAAGGCCATTGTTACCTGGAAGGAAGGATCTGAGTGGCAGGTGCTGAAAGGCCACGAGACAGGCTCTGCTCAACTGGTTGAATTGAAAGCAGTTGCCATGGCTTTTCAGCAGTTCTCTCAGGTGCCTTTGAATCTGGTCACTGATTCTGCCTATGTAGCAGACATAACGAAACGTTTGGATTGTTCACTTCTAAAAGAAGTCAATAATGCGACTCTGTTTTCGCTATTGCGAACCCTGTGGAAGGCGATTCAGGCTCGAGTGCATCCATATTATATTCTGCACATTCGAAGCCACACCAATTTACCAGGCTTTATAACAGAAGGCAATGCCAGGGCTGACATGTTAGCCAACCCTGCATAAGTGGCACCTCAGCCTGACAAAATCGCACAAGCCAAGGCATCGCACAGTTTCTTTCATCAGAGTGCACATAGCCTGCAGAAGCAGTTTCAATTGACGCCAACTGAGGCTCGTGACATTGTCAGTGCTTGTGCTGACTGCCACGGACTCGCTGCTCCTCTGCCATCGGGGGTGAACCCCAGAGGTCTAAAGGCCTTGCAGCTGTGGCAGACGGATGTGACACACATTCCAAAATTTGGCCGAGTCAAGTATGTGCATGTGTCTGTTGACACTTTCTCTTCAGCTATGTGGGCAACTGCCCATACTGGAGAGAAAAGTCGTGATGCCATTGCCCGTTGGAAATTAGCCTTCTCGGTCCTGGGGGTGCCAGCCACTGTGAAAACCGACAATGGTCCTGCCTACGCCTCACAGAAGACGCGGCAGTTCTTACACCTATGGGGTGTAGACCATACATTTGGTATTCCGCATTCTCCTACTGGCCAAGCCATTGTGGAACGTGCTCACAGTACTCTGAAGCGTGTCTTGGAAAGGCAAAGAGGGGGAATGCATGAGGAAACACCACAGAGTCGATTGGAAAAAGCTTTGTACACAATCAATCACCTTACAGTGCCACCAAATTCGAATAATCCTGTGATTTTGAACCATTTTCTCCCATTGCAGTCTTCGGGCGAGTTGCGTTTGCCCCGGGCGAAGGTATGGATACAGAACCTACTTACTAACACCTGGGAAGGCCCACATGAGCTTATTGCTTGGGGTCGAGGGTATGCTTGCGTCTCCACAGATACTGGGGTACGATGGCTGCCTGCAAAATGCATCCGCCCTGGCCTGCGGCTCCCAAGACAGAACCAGCCACCTCAAAATGACAACCAGGATGCCGAACACCAACCGAGCGATCCTTCTGATGATGACCAAGAAGCCGGTCCATCCACAAGCAGAGACTGAAACTCATTTATGGAGTCAGAAAGCAAGGACTTTGAAAGCATGTTTTGTTGAATTACAGATTTATATGTAGATTTAGTTTTATATATACTCTATCTAGGGTATTGCAAGGGGCCTCTTTGACCACCTTAATCAGCATCTGGTTCGGACTCTGTTCGGTGGCTGGCCATCTCTGGACAGACTCCTTCTTGAGTTTTGACCAGGCTCTGTTTGGTAACTAGCCATTACCAAACAGATCCTTCATGCTGATCCACTGGGGCTCACAAGCAATGCCTTCTGATCTTAAACAAAAGGGGGAGCTGTGGCTAGCACAGGTTCTTCCCGTGGGAACATTTTGCTATATTTCATAAACAAGATAAAGTTTGGATGTTTTGCAAACAGTTTCTACGGATTGAGTCAGTTCGGGCTTGGCCAATTGTGCCTAGGGGGGAGGTCTCGGGCTGACCAATCTGGGGCACTTCTGTAGACTCTATATATATGGAATTCAAAACAATAAAGCTTTTTTTCTCCTCTCTTCGCTTGTCTGAGAACTTGGGTCAGTCCTCAGCTAGCCGCTCAACAGCGACAGAGGGACTTTGCCTTCTCCTCAGCAGAAGCAGCAGGCAGCCAGCTGGGGTGACCTTATGGAGCGGGGCTGTTCTGTTTTTCTCAGCATGGTGCAGCTATAGACAGGTATTTGTGTAATTTGCCTTGAAGCGGTTTAGGATTGCAAAATGCAGCTTCTCAGAGACCTGCCTGAAGCAACTCCCTGGGGGGGGGGGGGGAACAAAAGAAAACAAAAGGGAGCTCCTGCCTTGCACTGCCTCAAGGGGAAGAGCAAGAGCCCTTCTGCCTGAGGGACCCTAACCTTAAAAAGGGACCCCACTCCACAGCCCTGTGGTTCCATTTCCAGCTGCTGGGTCTTAAAAAGACAGTGTAAGAGGTAAAAGCCATCTCATCCTTGCAAGCATTACCAAAGGCAGGTCAGGATGACCTCCGAAAAGATAAGAGGGGCCTAGCAGCCGAAGACAGGAACAGAGGCAGTTAGAACTGGGGGAGAAACTGCTGACACAGAAGGAGAGAGATGGCACGTGCTCCTCAAGAAAAGGTGAAAAGCGCACTCTGAGGAAGACTGCTAGTCTTCATCCCAAAAAGATGCTGAGGATTCCTCAGTGCGACCACCAGAGAGAACCGCGGCTGCGCAAAACTGTGCAACCCGATCCCAGGAACTTATTAGCTTAGACACTCCTTTGTATTAGAATAGGCCTTCCCCTTTATGAATATGTATGTAATCACAGCATAAGAATGAGAAAGCAATGCACCCTGGTGTGCATGATATGCAGGAAAAGTCCCCCATGCATCCGGCACTGTAATAAACAAATACCTGCTTCAAAGATGAAAAGTCTCTGGAGTTGCTTCACTGTGATTTGCATGATTCAGCTGGCACCCCGAGAGGGGACCTTCCTCTGCTGCCCTGCGCAACGTAGAGGGGTGAGTCAACTTCCCAGCCGTGGCCCGGGATTTCCCAGGGGAGCTCCCTCATCCCCGGGCACACGTGGGAACAGACAAGGACCATCTGCACCAAATTAAAGGTATTTGTTATGAAATATTTGGGAAAGTATTTCACAGGGTAAAAAGACGGGGTTCAAGTCTCCAACGGGAAATGGTGGTGACAACCACCTACACTAAAAGGGAGTTAGAGTCTCCCGCAAAGAAGAAAGGGGGCAGGAAGTCCCCATACCCAGGATTTTTGGGGTTTGGAGTCCCCACTGCTGCTATCTGTGGTGTGTTGTGCATTGCTTAAGTAAGAGTGAGTGAATGAGACGTACCCTTGGTATGAAGCGAGTGTGGAGCTCTATTCGCAGTTCTTTACCCTGGCGATGGGGAGAAAGGAGAAACAATTGAGACACTGGAACGTGAAACACCAGAGCATTTGCGTCAATGGTTCGGGGTTACCGAATGCTGAAGGAGTGCTCCAGGATTGTATCATAGCCACATGAGGGAGCTGTTAGCCTTAGATTGGAACAGCTGGACCCAAAGGAATATTTGTCAGACAATCCAGTACCCCGGTCAATCATATGTTTAACTTGTAGAGTTTGTAGATGTGAGTCCTGGACTTAATGGGAGTGTATTCATTGTGGCCAAAGGTGGTATTGTACCTCATCCTGGAGGGAACGCGGGTGCCCAGCTTGTGTGGAAAAGGGAATTGGAGCCCGGGGATGGAAGCATCGTGGAAAAGTATAAGTTGTAAAATTAGTGTGTGAAAGGCCATTAGGGATTCTCGAGATTTGAGAAGGAAAATTGGCAAGAGGTTGTAGAACATTGCCAAGAAATTTAAGTGGAAGATAGAGGAAGCCAGGCGAAGATGGGATCTGCAGCCAGTAAGGAGATAGTGAAGAAAAGCCTGCTAGGGTGCATGCTAGCACACTGGAAAGAATTAGGGGGCATGCTGGGAGGAACTATGGGAAAAGCAGATTTAATTAGATATTGTAATCAATGGTGGCCCCTATACAAATTAGAGTCAGGGGCAAAGTGGCCTGTGAATGGGACTGGAATATAATGGAATATAACTGGAATACTCTTTTGCAACTAATGCTGTTCTTGAGGAGAGTGAGTAAATGGGATGAGGCAGGATATGCTGATTTATTCTTTACCTTACAAGGGAAACCCGAGTGCAGAGACAGTGCGGAATAAATTTAGTTCCCCAAGACCCTTTAATCCTGGCATTAGAGAGGGAAGATAGGAAGACTAGAAAAATGAAGAGATGCTGCTCAGCTTGTAGCATCAGCCAGAGGTGCTTAAAATCCAGTTTACCATCAGGTAAGGATAAGGGTGAGGACGAGAATGAGGATACCTTAGAGTTGCAGGAAAAACTAAATTCCACTATGAGAAATTTCGGGGCTGGCTCACCAGATGCCCAGTCACCAGATACAACAGACAGGAGTGGAGATGAGGGGACTAGTGAATCCAGCCCTGGAATATTGACCTGAAGTAAGAGTAGGCAGAAGCAAAAGCATTTACTAGCTCCCCTTCTCATGGTAATGGGCCCGACAGGAGATATGGCTAAAATTAAGGCACCCTTTTCAGTAGCTGATTTGAATGAGTGGAGGGAAGCAGCTAGGAGAATAAGGGAGGACCCTGAGAGCATGGTCTGAGGGTTTGATTTAGTAGTTAGGAATCAGGATCCCGATTGGCAGGACATAGATTTGATGTTGTCTGAATTAAATGAAATAGATAAGGGAGCTGTAATCACTACTACCCACGCTCATGTACAAGGACAAATAGCTAGTGGCACCCTTCAGGGCAATCTAAATGACATTTTTCTGCGAACGGACCCCCACTGGGGCCCCAATAATCCTCCCCAATAGCAGCTATTAGAGAGATACCGAAAGCTGGTGAGCTGGGGGCTGCGGAATGCAACCCTGAAAACTCTTAACTGGTCTCTCCTCCTGAATACACATCAAGAATCAAATGAGTCCCCTGCTGATTTTATGCAGAAGCTGCAGGACAACATGAGAAAGCATACAAATATGGACCCCGAATCTGAGATGGGAAAGCAGCAACTAGTAACTAATGTTGGGGCATTCAGCTCCCGATATTAGGAGAAAATTACAGAATATAAGAGAGCTTGACAACAGGGACTTAGACAGACTCCTGGCAGCTGCCTGGGAGGTTTACAAAAACAGAATTCCAACAGTAACCATTGCAGCTGTAGAGGGCAGGAGAAATCAACACATCCAAGGGAAAGGGGGTTTCCAGGGAAGGGGAGGATGACCTAGAAACAGGGAAATGCGTCTGGGGCCTAACCAATGTGCACAATGTGGGTGGGAAGGGCACTGGAAATGAGACTGTCCCCTGAATAATGCCAGTCTCCTGATGGCATGCCCTACAGCCACTAACGTTGCCTTGGGACCAATGATGCCTACTGCAAATCCTGGATATATTGTGACACAATTAAACCAAGACTGATGGGGACTGGCAGGTCCTTCCCTAGCAGACCCACTGGTTAATATAAGGCTGGGGGATTATCGGGAGGTAGAATTTCTTGTTGATACTGGAGCCACCTTTTCAGTCCTAAATCAGACCTTAACCCTGATAGGCAGGGATTTTGTTCATGTTTTGGGGGCAAGGGGGAAAATCAGAAAAGGCATACTTTTTAAAGCCACTTAAATACCTGTCTTGGTTTGAAAGACAGGTGTCTGCTAAGGAAGGGGGAAACCTCCCTTAGAATAGAGAGTGTGACCCCCCTTCCCTCCGAATTATTTTAACTTTGGAATCAAGGGCTTTCAGGCAAAGATATGGGAAAAGGAATAACAGTTCTTTACTAGCATTTATAACAGAGTAAACAAGCAACAACAAGAATAGCAACAACAAACAAAAACCAGAAACCCAGTGGCAGATGTCCCTGGGCTGCCAGGCACTTTCCCGTTTGGTGTAGTCACGGTCACAACCAGCAGGGGTGCTGTTGAGCTCCCAGCCGGGCAGGGCAGGTGCGACGACTCTCGAGCAGTTGCAGGGGACACTGTGGTGCAAGGTCAGGTCTGTCTCACGTGGGTAATGGCAGGCAGGCTGGACGGCAAGACGGCACGCAGCAGGAAGTGCAGAGCAGCGAGCTGGAGAGGCAGGGCTGGCTCACCCGGGCTAGCCAGCGAAGGTGGCAGAAATTCTGCAGTTATGGCAGAAACCGCAGTGTGTTCTGACAGGAGGGGGTGGGGGCAGCAACAGCCAGGCTCCTCCCCAGTTGTTTCAAAACCCGCAGCCGGGGAGGCGCACGCTCCTGGCAGGTAAAAAGGGTTGGAATCCCGGCCCTTCCCCAAGCGAGAGCTCACCCAGCCAGGAGGAGAAGGCAGTGCAGAGCTGGACTTTTCCGCGGTCGCAGCCAAAGGAAAAACAGCAGCTTCCCTCTGTCCCCTCCAGTGCCCAGCAAGCAAGTGAAGTTCCCAAAGGTCAGATGCCTCCTCTCCTCACCACACCCAGCCACAGCAGCCACATCCTTTGTCTCTTACAAAAGAGTTAATGGTCCTTGAGTACCTGGTTGTTGGTGTCCTAGTAACAAGGATGGAGAAAATCCTCCCCCCCCAACAATACCAATTAGGGAAAGCGATCGGGACACATAATTTTTTATATTTGCCCAATTCTTCAAGACCCCTCTTGGGAAGGGATTTGTTAACCCTATTGGAAGCAAAGATCGATTTTAACAATGGTCAAATGACAGTGGAGGTGCCAGAAGATAAACTTATATTAGCACTAAGTCTTGCACACTTTGAACTACCCCCCAGCCTTATCCAGGACGAAATTCTTAAACAGGTATATACTATAGTTTGGGACACAGAACATCCTGGTAGATCTAAGTTGGCAAACCAGATAAAAATTGAACTCCTAGAAAGAGCAGGACCGGTGAATCGTAAACAATATCCCTTGAGATTTGAAGATAAGAAAGGGATAGAGCCAATAATTCAAAGGTTTTTAGAACAAGGGTCATTAAAGAATGCCAGTCTCAATATAACACCCCAATATTGCAAGTTAAGAAACCAAATGGGACTTATATGTTAGTGCAAGATTTGAAGGCCATAAACAACATTACAAAGCCCCTGCACCCTGTGGTGGCCAATCCGTACAGTTTACTAACCAAATTGAAAACAGACTGGATTTGGTTCACAGTCATTGATTTAAAGGATGCCTTTTTCTGTATGCCATTGACTGAGGAGAGCCAGGAGCTATTTGCCTTTGAGTGGGAAAACCCAGGTTCGGGAAGAAAGACTCAGTTAACATGGACTATTACCCCAAGGATTCAAAAACAGCCCAACCATTTTTGGAGATCAATTGGCCAAAGAATTAGAAACATGGGTGTAAGGGTCGATCCAAGAATCGAGTTCTGTCTCAACATTTCTCATCAGAAATTACAGGTGCAGGACTTATGCAGAGAATGCTTTGTACTTACCTAAAGCTGGTGCGGAGCGAATGCTTTGTGCCCGCCTAAGGTAGTACGGAACGAATGCTTTGTGCCTACCCAAAGCTGATACGGAGCGAATGCTTTGTACCTGCCTAAGGTGGTACAGAACGAAGACTTTGCACCTCCCTGAGTTGATACAGAACAAAGGCCTTGTGCTGCCAAAGCGGGTATGTGACGAAGGCTTTGCACCCGTTGCCCTGACACCCATTGTGAAAAACCCGCCGACCATGCCTTGGACACTCCTCCCTTGACCCTGCCCAGTGAAGATTGGCAAATCTCCACAAGAATTAAGGGGGAGCAAAGGCGGGTGGCAAGGAGGGACCAGGTGTATGGACTAGCATAAAAGACAGCTCTGGAGTGGCTGAACTCCGAAGATCTTCCCCACCGAAAGATCACATCGATCTTTGCAGAGGCCAAGGAACGCCGACTGGACGGGACCCCAGGGACGCCGGACGTCTGTGGACCCGTGGTGGTAGCTATAGCCCCCTTTCCTTCCCTTTCCTCCCCATCTTTTCCCAATTTTCTCTCTTTCTCTCTCTATTGCAGGCCGCTTTACAGGCCAAATTAATAAAGTTCCCCCTTGGATTGAAATTTAACTCCCTTGACTTGTTGCATTTTGTGTTTTCTTTTCTTTTTTTGCACTCTGAGATCGTAGCTGGTATGAACCATCACGCGTCTGCTTATGAGTGGACCGTGACAATGGGTGATGCCAGCGGGAAACAGGACCCTTTTGCAGTATGTGCATGACCTATTAATAGCCACCAAAGATCAACAGGAATGTATAATGTGGACGGTAAGCCTCCTTAACTTCCTAGGACTTAATGGTTATCGGGTCTCACAGCAAAAAGCTCAGCTGGTAAACAAGTGACTTACCTGGGATATGAGTTAGCTGGGGGAGAGCCATCTCTGGGGCAAAGCAGGAAAAAAGCCATACGCCAGGCCCCCGAAACCAGCAACAGTGAAAGAATGAAGAACTTTTCTGGGAATGACCAGCTGGTGTCACCTGTGGATTTATCATTATGGCTTGAATGTTAAACCACTGTATCAACTAATTAGGGATGCCCAGGGGCATTTATTGACATGGACCCCAACAAGGCCTATAAGACTCTGAAAATCGAACTAATGCGAGCACCAGCCTTGGGTATACCAGATGTAACAAAACCTTTTATGTTGTTTTCTCATGAGCAGCAGAGTTTGGCCCTAGGAGTGTTGGCACAACAATTGAGACCCTCTAAAAGACCAGTAGCATATTTTTCTAAACAATTGGACTCTGTCAGTCAAGACTGGCCAGGATGTCTCTGTGCCATGGCAGCTGTTATCCTGAACATCGAAGAAGCTCAAAAATTCACAGTGGGTCAGAAAATCACTTGGACCAGAAGGGAGGACACTGGCTATCACCATCACAATTCCTTAAATATCAAGTGATCCTGGCGGAAGCAGATGACATGAGTATCATTACTACTAACATTCTCAATCCAGCAGCCTTTCTACAGGGAAAAGTGTTGGAGCCGGGCTCGCAGAACGAAGCCATATGAATATGTTTCTTAAGCTTAATTCGACCTGTGTGAATGACTCTGAAGTCTCTTTCCCAGGAGATAACGGAATGTAAAAGGCCAAAAATGTGAGCATCATAAAAGAATGTTAAACAAGATAAAGAAGTTACATAGACAGAGCCTTAGCTAATGCTAGGAGAAGCGTGATCAAAAGCCTCAGCCAATTAGCAAAGTAGATTAGGGTGTAAACTCAAACTTTTATCCAATTATATGTACCAGTGTGTTGCATAAACAGTTCTTTTGTCTATAATAATGCTTGCTTCCTGAAAATAAAATGAGATGACACCGATACCTCTGTGAGGAGTGTGTTATACTCAGAGCGACCCCCGACTGAAAAGAAGGAGACTCAGTGGTACACGACTGTATCGAAATGATAGAATCAGTGTACACAAGTCAACCAGACCTGCAGGAGGAACCACTGGCTGAAGGTGAGCACTGGTTCACTGATGGGAGCAGCTACGGCATGCAAGGTAAATGGTTTGCAGGCTACGCTATTACTACCACCAACGAGGTAATAGGATCAAATCCACTCCCAGTGGGAACATCAGCACAGAAGGCTGAGCTCATTGCCTTACTCAGGGCTCTAACCCTAGCTGAAGGGAAGATCATCAATATATGGACAGACTCATGGTATGCTTTTGGAATCGTCCATGCCACGGTGCAATTTGGAAGGAACGAGGACTATTAAACTCACAGGAAAAAGAGATTAAAGATGCCTCCGAAATACTCCAATTACTAGAAGCAATCAATTTCCCAAAAGTAGTTGCAATCATGCACTGCAAAGGACATTCTAAAGGGAACACGCTTCCTGAGCAAGGAAATGCCATGACAGAGAGGCAAAAGCAGCAGCATCTAGATCCACAATTGACATAGTAAGCTTAGTCCCTATACAGATAGATAGTGATGCCTTATCTGCTGGTAAAAAATTTGAGACGCAGACACGCAGTATAGGAAAAGGGTATTACCTTGGTTTAATAGGATTCCAGGTGCACCATCACGAAAGAAGAGCCCCGGTACAACGAGTGTATCATTTTATGGACTTCACCAATTAGCATACTTATCTAACATTTCCCAATAAGAAACTTAACAAATGGAGTAATTGCCCCCTTATTCAAATTACCTCCCCCCAAAAAGGTTACAACTTAGTTTACAAAAACATGTCCCAGGGATGGGGCTCTTCCAAGGTTGGTGCCTCATGTTCTTGAGATTGTGGGGATGTTTCATCTTCTCCAAAGAATTCTGAACAAGGCTAGAGTACAAGGGTTATAAACATGTGGTGCTAAGATACAGGGAGTGAAAAGTACAGGAATGGGAAAGGGTAAAGAGTATATATAAAAGGGTATAAAAATATAATGAAAAAGGACAAAAAACCCATCAGGCATCAATAGGAGCCAGGCTCCAAACTATCATACTCGTGATTGGGAATGGATTCAAAGTAAATGTGGGAAAATAGAGGCAGATGGATGGGCAGTGATTAAAGGGAAAGTGGTAGTTCCCTATAGGCTAGCAAGGGAAACAATTCTTGCAGAACACAGTAAGACCCACTGGGGATCAGAGTCCTTGTACATATATCTGAAATCACAAATTACAGCCCCTGGTTTAAAACAGGTAATTCAGGAAATCACCTCTCAGTGTGAAATGTGCCTGAGAAACAACCTGACCACCACTACCATTGTGCAAGAGGGACTTACCCAGGAGACACTTGGCAAATTGATTTTTCAGAGCTCCCCAGAAAAGGGGGATATAGGTACGTCTTAGTCCTCACAGATACCTTCTCAGGATGGCCCGAAGCTTATCTGTGCAGAACAAACAAGGCCTGGGAGGTAGTGAAGGCATTATTGCAAGAAATCATACCCAGATTTGGAGTCCCAAGAGAACTTTCCTCTGACAGAGGACCTAATTTTATTGCACAAATAGTCCAAGGAGTGAGTAGAATCTTTGGAATCCATTGGCAATTACACACTCCATAGAGACCACAAGCAAGTGGGCAAGTGGATAAGATGAACCATTTAATTAAACAGCAATTGGCCAAAATTTGTCAAGAAACCAATTTGCTTTGGTACCTGGCACTTCCAATAGCCTTACAGAGAATAAGGACTAAGCCTAAATTAAAGGAAAGGCTAAGTGTGGCAGGACCTCCCCCCTCCCCCTTCTCTCTCTGATCAGTCCTGAGAAATGGATGGCTCAACTTAGGTTGATAGCCTATTCAACAGCTATCTAGTGCTGGCGACTGAAAGTCTGAAAAGACACTCCCCTGCAGAGTGTAGAGAGAATGTGAGAAATTTTCAGTGACTACAAATACACACTTTTATCCTATAAAAAGCTCACGAAATCTCAGAAAGGTAGAAGCTTTTCTACATGGACATTGGAGCGTGAAGTAAAAGCCTTCTCCCCAGGGTTTGGACGCAGCCCTGTGGTTACTTCCCGAGGGATTGGGTGAGGAAGTCTTGATGTATTCCAGCTCCAAATTGAGTTTGGTAAGATCATTGAGTTTCCTAGATTGTATTATTCCAGCTAACTTATAGGTACCTTTCTTAACTTGCATTTCAGCTAGCTCAAGCAAGCATTTCTTGCATTTTTAACTATTTTTATAGTTCAAGCAAAGTTTTACCCCATAATTGCATTTTTAACTATTATAGTGTTGCAATTATGTATTCATTGTGTGTTTATGTGTGCCAATCTGTTCTATGTTTGTATGTTTGTTATGTTCTGTGTCAAATAAATGGTATTTTTAGACAAATCGGCCAGATATCAAAGAATCTTGCAAACGGGACTAAGTCTTGGGGAACTAGCTATCTTAAAGTCTATCAAACTGCAAAAATTCATAAAGCTCCTGTCTCCCATGCAAGACACTAAGTCCGTTCGAAATTCGGTATGCAAGAGCCTATGGGAAAAACATGATCCAGGACGAAAACTTGGCTTTGGTAGGTCAGGGTTATTTAAGGGAGTATTTACAACAATTGGGTCAAAGATTAAAGGAAAATACCCAAGTAGTCATTAATAATCAGCCACAACCACCTACCCAAGCATTGCATAATATTGAACCCAGTGACTGGGTGTTTGTGAAGTCTTTTTCAGGTGATCCATTGCAAGAGAAGTGGGATAGACCCTTTCAAGTATTACTGACTACTTTCACCGCAATCCGCATCAAAGAAAAACCCACTTTGATACAATACACCTGGGTTAAGAAGTCCCCTAATACCTCCTGGATGGTATCCCCAAAGAGTCTCAATGGACTAAAATTGAAATTTATTTGAGCATAATGTTGCTTGTACAGCTAATAGTTGCATTATGTATATTGGTCAATCAAACCAGTTGTGAAACCTTGTCTGGAAACTTTTACTTACAATGGATAGGTAATCTTACACGCTCCTTTAATATTTCTAATTGTTGGATATGTACAGCCACACCTAGAGAGGGAACACAGATTCCCCTACTTGGGGCTCCCTCTACCGATTGGACTAAGATTGTCCAGAAAGACCCCTCCTTGAGTAGGTGCCAACACCCACCAAATATGGAAGACCCCCGACTTTATTTAGGAGACCTACCTTCACTTTTTTTTCTTTTAGTGTGGATAGTCGATGTGTTAACAATAGTAACAAAATCATATGGGATCTAAGAGTGTATGCTAAGGAAACTAACTGTAGAAACACTGTGGCGGTAGGAACCTTTGATCTCAACTCCACCCTGTGGAAATCTTTTAATTATTTATTATATAACCTTAAGGATTTGTCACCAGATTTTGTCCTAACACATGAAGAAAAAACTTGTCCCCTAACACCAGGACATTGGTGGCTATGTGGTGATGGCAAAGCAAAAAAACAACTACCTAGATTATGGAAAGGACATTGTTTCACAGGTTATCTAACACCCTTGGCACAATACAGTCCCGGACAGAGGTTATCTGGAATATTTCGAGGTCCTTGGGCTACTAGAAGGATCAGTTGGAGTGTCCCATCTAATCCACTAATAAGGAATAGAACAGGCTTTCACAGCTTTGTATGTGCCTTATTTCCCACTCTAGGAGTTGCCCAGCTAGAAAGAGCTATTGTTAACATTTCTGCAGAGATGGAGTTGAATTTTAATGCAAGTGCAGATGCAATTGGGAGATTACAAACTGAAGTAAACTCTCTGAAAAGAGTAGTTTTCCAAAATTGCATGGTGTTGGACATGATGGCGGCACAAATGGGAGGTGTATGTGCGCTAGTTAATTCCAGTTGCTGTACCTATATGGATCAAAGTGGACAAATATCAACAGATATCCATACGATTTGGGAACATACTAAGGTACTACATGAGGTTACCAAGGACAACACCTCTTGGTCAGTAAATTGATGGGACACCCTCACCTCCTGGTTACCCAATTTGTCCTGGCTTAAACATTTGATACTTGTAATAATAGATGTTACTGTATTACTGCTTATGCTTTGTATTTTTGGCTATTGCTGTTTAACCTTGTGCCGTTGGAACTCAAATGCATATGGACAAGGATAGAATAAAGCACAGGTTGGAGAAGGGCACATATTTTCAGGATGTGCAAGGACTGTAAAAGAATTTACCGAGTATCAAGAGATAGGGGGAATTGTAAGAGGTAAAAGCCATCTCATCCCTGCAAGTATTACCAAAGGCAGGTCAGGATGACCTCCGAAAAGATAAGATAGGTCTAGCAGCTGAAGACAGGAACAGAGGCGGTTAGAACTGGGGGAGAAACTGCTGACACAGCAGGAGAGAGATGGCATGTGCTCCTCAAGAAAAGGCGAAAAGTGCACTCTGAGGAAGACTGCTAGTCTTCATCCCAAAAAGATGCTGAGGATTCCTCAGTGCGACCACCAGAGAGAACTGTGGCTGCGCAAAATTGTGCAACCTGATCCTGGGAACTTATTAGCTTAGACACTCCTTTGTATTAGAATAGGCCTTCCCCTTTATGAATATGTATGTAATCACAGCATAAGAATGAGAAAGCAATGCACCCTGGTGTGCATAATAGGCAGGAAAAATCCCCCATACACCTGGCGCTGTAATAAACAAATACCTGCTTCAAAGATGAAAAGTCTCTGGAGTTGCTTCACCCTGATTTGCGTGATTCAACAATAACAATTTTGGGCATAGATAGAGATGGAATACAATACCATTTTGGGTTACCCATGACACCATCCCTGGAGGGTTTTAACAGATGTGTAGATGTGGCACTTGGGGGGACAGTTTAATGATGGGCTTGGCAGTGCTTGGTGAACTTGAACTTGGCGTCGGACTCGATGATCTTAGAGGTATTTTCTAACCTGAATGATTCCATGATTCTAAGTTCAGTTTTCATCTGATTCAATTCCCTGGGTTGTCTTACTGTCAAAACAAATGTCTCAATATTAAGGTGAGAATAGGGATCAAGCAGCCAGGAGGAGTTTGGACTATTTTTGGTGGCTGACTGTGTGGTTGTAAGAGCTCGTTCACAAAAATGTGAAATAATGTGCCTATGCTAAATTACTCATTTGTAGTAATGGGGAGAGTAGATTGTTTCCTTTTGCATAGTGGACTTTTTTTAATGAGAGTCTTTCTGTTTATGAACGTCATAGTTCAATCCTCAGAGTTTCCCACAACTAAGTGTGATAACTAACTGAATAATATTATTTCCTTTGAAGAGATTGTCAGGAAAATTAATCCACAAATTCCAGGGGTTTATGTTCAAAAAGGAGACAGAGGAGTCCTGTAACTTTATTTGAATAAAGGGAGAAGTCATACGACAATTTCCCCTGGGGTCTCTCAAATTGTTAGAGGACACAGCCTCTTTTTTATCCTAATTTCCTGCCTGCATTTCCCTCTTTCTTCCCCCATTGGCTGAGGTACTTGAGAGGTACAGACTTCCTGAATCACCTAATACAGACCCCTTTCTAATGTACATCCCACTCCCCCTTTTTTTTCCTTTGTGTCTTTGTTCTTTTTCTCTAAGTCCAAGGATTTAGCATGGCCTTGGGTGAGTAACAGTCTGTGTCAATTAGTGGAATTCCTATGGAATTTATGGTTCCTCCCACTGCTTCTTTCACCTATTAGTATCTGGCCTTATCTACCAGCAGGCCCCACAGTTTGTTTGTAAAAACATCTCCCTCTCATTCCTTTCAATCCCTCCTCTTCTTATCTTCTCAGTAATTGTCTTTACAAACCTTAGTTACCATTGACTTAATTTTCTCTTACCGGGTCTTTTTTTTTTTAATTTATTTTGTGATTATTTGTAGTGACATGATTTTCTGTCTTTTTGTAGCCATTTCTGGATTAGTAGGCATGGCTACTGTTTATATCCTCTTGATCACATGCTAAATGAGTTTCACTAAGCAAGGTATCATGCATGGTAAAAAGATTAGAGTTGTTGCTTTATTTTATAGGACTAAAAAATGATTTTCCCACTTCTTCCCTGAAGTTACCTGACAATATAGAGGTAAGATTATTAAGAAAAACATTCTAATCTAATCACCTAATCTAATTCTCACATTGTCTTCTGCACCACCTGTGGCTAGTGAAGGCACAGAAACCACTTAACATAAAGAAAACAATGAGAGCAAGTACTAGCCCCCCAATGACTGGAGATCTGAAAGGAGGGATGCCCACATAAACTAGTTCAGTGGTCTCTGGGTAGGCACATGGGGCTTCCCCCGATGTCGACGCACTGGCTACTGCTCCGGTCCACTCCTGCGGAGTGTCAGTCACAGCCTCCCGTCCTTCTCTTAGCTGAGATGTCCAAATCTCTGGGGCTTTAGAGACCTTGACCCGAGTGTGATGGGTCCACCCGTGTTCAGCTGTCTTGACTGCTGTTTCTGTGGTCAGTAACACTTGGAAAAGTCCACACCACTTTGCCACCAGTGGTGCTTCTTTCCACTCCTTAACCAGGACCCAATCTCCTGGCTGAATGTTATGAACAGCAAAGTCCAAAAGCAGGGTCTGTGCCAGCTGAGCTTCCTGTTGAAGAGATTTCACAAGAGACAGTATCCCGGCCACATATTGTTTTAAATATACATCACTTATTGTCACTCCCCCACTAGGCTGAGAATTACAAGGGTAAGAAATTCTAAACATCAATTTAAAGGGAGATAATTGAATATCTCATCTGGGTCTGGCCCTCATTCTAGCTAAAGCCAATGGTAAAAGCTGCACCCATGGCATCTTAGTTTCTATCACCAGCTTCAAAAGGTGTTTCTTCATTTCCCTATTTGTTCTTTCTACCCGACCTGAACTCTGGGGGTGCCAGGGGCTATGGAGATTCCATTGTATTCTTAAAGCAGCCATAACTCATTGAAGGATCTTTCCTGTGAAATGAGTTCTCCTATTGTCTATTGCTTCTACTGTTGCCTTTTTCAGCCTAGAAATGAAACTCGAGATAATTTTAGTATAGGAGATAATACAAAAGTGGATCTTTATTGGAGCTCCAGGGGCAGTTATGGAAGAATGTCCCCAGAAGCTCACCCCCACAGGGGTGAATACAGCTTTATACATTTTAGGAAATTAGCATAATTGATAAAAAGCACCAATTAGGTGATGCTATTCCCCCCAGGTCAAGCCCCTTCTCTGGACCCCACTCCCCTTGGTACTAGCTGTAATTCTTTATAAAAATGTGTCTTGAAGACCTTGTTCTCAACCTTAGTTCCCAGGAAGAACCAAGATAGGATAGGGGCCTTGTACCCACCAGGGCTTGGAGCTCTGGAATGTGTTTGGTTTTCCTAGTTGGGGAAAAGGGTAGGGAAAAGTACTGGGAAGACTACAAATATATATAAAAAAAAGGCAAAACCCATCCGGCATCACTACAATCATATATCTTGGAATTTTATGTTCCAAAAATACTTTAATAACTGATCTTGTAGTTGCTGAAACAGTTGGGAATGTTTCTGACCACCCTGTTAGCTGACATACTATTACCAGAAGATATTTAAACTTTGCTATTTGACGCATTTCAGTAAAATTCACCTGGCATCTTTGGAAGGGACGTACAGCCCAAGGCCTCCCTCCCCTGGCAGTTTTCTTTGTAATCCTGTTATATGCTTTAGCACAAATCAAGCAAACTTCAATAGCTCGTTTTTCCAGATCAAAAAGACCTACAGCAGCATACATTTTGAGGAAGGCTTCTGCCAATCTTCGAGAGCCCCAATGACTCCCTTCATGGAGTTGTTTTAATATTTCTAAGGCCAGAGCCTTTGGTATCCACTGTTTACCACTCTTTGTAAACCAATTATCTCCACTTTCCTCTGCCCCACTATTTTAAATTATCTCAAGTTCTTCTGGTGGAAAAGACAGATTCTCTGGCAGAGGTGGAGCTACTGGGAGTAAAGGGAGGATCTTAGAGATTTTTGGCAACAGTGCAGCTTTCCGAGCCTCTTCATCAGCCAGTCGGTTACCTATTGCTTTGTCTGAGCACCCTGCCTGGTGTCTCCTAATGTGTATCTTTGCTACCCCTTTTGGTAAATTCACCACCTCCAATAGGCGAGAAATTAAGCTTTCATGAGCTAACATTTTTCCCCTGCAGGTTAATAAACCTCTTTCTTCCCATAATTTTCCAAATGCATGTATCACCCCATATGCATACTTAAAATCAGTAAAAATATTTAGTATCTTTTCCCGATATAGTTCACAGGCTCTTACAAGTGCATACAGCTCTGCTGTCTGAGCTGACTATGTGGGTGGCAACCTCCCCCCTTCTTTTAATCCCTTTCTCTTAATGATAGTGTATCTTGTAACTTACTTTCATTTTACTACCCTCGAAGACCCATCAATAAATACATTTTCTTCCTCAGGCCAGGGAGTGTCTCATAAATCTTCCCTAGCCCAGGTCTGGAGATCTCTCACTTGAATGCAGTCATGGGTTTCTTCTCAGCCCCCCTCTTCAGGGCCATTCAGATAGAAGGCTGCGTTAAACCCTTCCCCCACTTCTCAATTCCAAATCCTCCTGTTCCATTAAACAAGATTCATACTGTAATAACCAAGCACTGGTCATCCACTTAGAGGCTCTTTTGGTTAACAAAGCTTTAACTTGATGCAAAACTTTAACAGATATCCTCCTGTTGTCAGGTTTTTGGCCTCAGTTACCATCATGGCTGTGGCTGCGCAATTCTGCAGACAATGAGGCCAGCCTCTGGCCACTGAGTCTAACAGTTTAGAAAAATAAGCAACAGGCTGCCATGTTCCCCTGTGGTTTTGTACCAAAATTCCTTTAGCATGGCCCTGCTTAACATTCACATATAGTTAAAATTCCCTTTTTGAGTCTGGAAGAGTTAAGACTGGGGCATTAATCAATTTGTCTTTTAATTTTCTAAAGTTTTGCTTTCCTTCTGGTGTCTATACCCCAACATTAGGATTGTTTTGTGTTAAAATATAAAGGTCTGGCTAAAACAGAAAAATCCTCAATCCATGTTCTGCTGTACCCCACCAACCCTAAAAAGTGCCATAACTCTTTTTTAGTCTGAGGTAATGGTACTTGTAAAATTCCTTGTATTCTTTCTGGATCGATACACCATAAACTTCCCATCAAAATGTGTCCCAAATATTTAACCTTTTTCTCTACCAACTGTGCTTTCTTTTCAGACACTCTAAGCCCTTTTTTAGCAAGAAAATTAAACAGCTTCACAGTAGCCTTTTTCAACCACCTTTTCCTCCTTCCCTGATAAAAGCAAATCATCCACATACTGCAACAACTTAACTCCTGAGGGTGGAGTAAACTCTTAATATTTTTTGCAAGGTTTGCCCAAAAAAACCCAGTGACTGTATATCCCTGCAGGAGGACTGTCCATCGCAGTTGTTGTTTTACCATTTTCCCTCCTTCCTCCTGTTCCCACTCAAAGACAAAATACTGTTTACTGTCTTCTGTAGTTGGGCACGCCCAGAAAGCATTCTTCAAATCCAGTACTGAACAATACTGATGTGAAGATGGGATCTGATTCAGGATGGTATAGGGGTCCAGAAAGGTGGAATGCCTTGTTTTGACAATTCTATTTATTATTTTTAAATTCTGCACCATTTTGTAGGTTCCATCTGGTTTCTTAACCAGCAGGACAGGAGTGTTATAGGGAGACATACATGGCTCCAAAAGACCTGCCTTTAGCGGGAGTTGCGGTTTAAATGGACGTTATAGCAGACCTTACTGAGAGTGTCTCTGCCTGTCGCTGTTGAGCAGCTAGCTGAGGAATGACCAAGTTCTCAGACAAGGAAAGAGAGGAGAAGAGCTTTATTGTTTTGAATTCCATATATATAGAGTTTTCAGAGGTGCCCCAGATTGGTCAGCCCGAGACCTCCCCCTAGGCCCAATTGGCCAAGCCCGAACAGACCCAATCCGGAGAAGTCGTTTGCAAAACATCCAAACTTTATCTTGTTTATGAAATATAGCAAAATGTTCCCACGGGAAGAACCTGTGCTAGCCACATCTGCCCAGCCCGGTTCAGCTCCTCAGTCCACCAAACTCTTCCTCCGAGGGCTGGTCACTGTACTCTCACTGGCTGGGGAGCCATAAGGCTTGCTCTGGTTTCGTCTGCTTCCACAACCGTTGTCTTAGAGTGATGTTATGATAATCCTGAATTCCCCATCATTAGCTTGTATGCTCAGAAATGTGATCCTGTAGCTTTAACTGCATTCAGCAGCAGAGAGAAGCGTGGGTTGCTTTGAAAACTTTTTTCCCCAAGCCTCGCTGCAGGGGAGCGAGGAGGAGGAGAAGGAGGACTCTCTGGAGACGGCGGCTGCAACGGCTGTCAAAGTTGCTAGCTCTGTTCCTGTGGGGTTTTTTTTCTCCACCATTTTTTTTTGTTTGGACCCCTTTTTTCCCGATTTGCTTTGTCGCCCAGAAAACCCAAGGAGCCCCGGAGGACGGCAGACGAGAATCCTCCAGGGAGCTACTGGAGTAACTCCGCCCAGCCCCCGGGGGGCCCCAGAGAGGGGAAACTACGTCTGAGGAAAAGGATACTAAAGTTCACCAGCTGTTTACTCAGGTTTAATAACTCCTTTTACCCTGTTTTCCCCTTCCCCTGTGCCTTGCAGGGCACTCTGCATGGTTTTGTTAAATAAATAGGTTTTTTTCACTTTCATCTAAGAAATTCTGTTGTGGGTAGTGGGAGGGGGTGTCAAAGCCCATGGCTCTCAGAAGAGACGTTTGTTCGGAGCGCTCTCCACCTAAAAAATTTTACCATTAATCCAGGACAATATTTGGCACACAATGTGGGGCTAGAGAAAGTGAAAAAAAACCCCAAATGAAGTAGAATGTACACCTGTGATGTAACAAAAACTCCTACGGCTTAGGCCATGAAAATATGCTTCTGCTTTAGCAATGATGAAGCAAAATGACAAGCATGAAACCGTGCGTAATATGACAAAAAAGCTCCAAGTGTATGCAAATGTCGTGCATGGCCAAATGAATGCAAGTATCTCAGCCATAGAAACACATCTGCAAAAACAAAAAAATAAGATAGAAGAAAATCATGAAAAACTCAGTAAAGAAATTAAAGACAGCCTTCTACAAATCTCGGCAGTACAAATCAAAAGTTCTGTTACCCCCCACAGACGCTCCTCAGCTATGAAAACCGAATACACCCCTCGATGTGAGTTGTGGTATTTCCTGTGTAACAGTAGAGAAAACATGAATAGGTGAAATAGACAACCCACTACTGTCCTAGCACGACGAGTGTGTGAATTAAAGGAAGGCAAGCCTCAGAGAAAGACCTCCACCAGAAGGGAAGTAGCTCTACTCAACATGTCTGATTCCCTTGAAGGAACTTCTAATACCCATGCCCACCATGGTTAGAGGGGCCCTGCCTCTAGCCAGGTAGAGGCCAGGGAAAACCGTATTTTTTGGACAGTGTGGATTCGGTGGCCTGGCACATCAGAGCCACAAGAATACAAGGCTTTAGTTGACACTGGTGCACAGTGCACGATAATCCCATCGTGACGTGTGGGGGCAGAACCTGTTTCTATTTCCGATGTGACAAGAAGATCACAAGACTTGACCCTGGTGAAAGCTGAAGTGAGCCTGACAGGAAAGGAGTGGATAAAACATTCCATTGTGACTAGCCCAGAGGCCCCGTGTATTCTGAGTATAGACTTCCCCCAAAAAAAATATTTCAAAAACCAAAAAAATTCAAGTGAGCATTTGAAATAGCTGCTATAGAGTCAGAGGGCATTAAGCAATCGAACACCTTGCCTAAACTGTCAAAAAACCCATCTGCAGTAAGACTCCTGAAAGGGGAAGAGCAACAAGTACCAATTGCAACCTCGATTGTGCACCGCCACAGTACCAAACAACTCATAATGCTGTGATTCCCATTCACAAACTAATCCGTGAGCTAAAGACCCAAATAGTAGTCAGCAGGACCCATTCATCCTTTAAGAGCCCCATTTAGCCCGTGCGCAAATCTGAAGAAGAATAGAGATTGACCGTAAACTATCGTGCCTTGAATGAAGTGACTCCACCATTAAGTGCTGCTGTGCCAAACATGCAAGAGCTTCAGTATGAGCTAGAGTCCAAGGCAGCAAAGTGGTATGCCACTATTGACATTGCTAATGCATTTTTCTCCATTCCTCTGGCAGCAGAGTGCAAGCCTCAGTTTGCTTTCACCTGTAGGAGCATGCAGTACACATGGAACCGAGTGCCCCAGGGGTAGAAACACAGTCCCACCATTTTTCATGGACTGATCCAAGCTGCACTGGAAAAGGGTAGAGCTCCAGAACTTTTGCAGTACATTGATGACATCATTGTGTGGGGGGACACAGCAAAAGAAGTATTTGAAAAAAGAAAGAAAATCATCCAGATTCTCCTAGATGCTGGTTTTGCCATCAAAAAGAGCAAAGTCAAGAGACCTGCCAAAGAGATCCAGTTCCTAGGAGTGAAGTAGCAAAATAGACGGCGTCAAATTCCCACTGAAGTTATCAATAAAATCACCGCAATGTCTCCACCAACCAACAAGATAGAGACGCAAGCTTTCCTGAGAGCCATAGGCTTTTAGAAAATGCACATTCCTGAGTACAGCCAAATCGTGAGCCCTCTTTACCTAGTTACCCATAAGAAAAATGATTTCCACTAGAGCCCTAAACAACAGCAAGCTTTCACCCAGATCAAGCAAGAAATTGCTCATGCAGTAGCCCTTAGCCCAGTCAAAACAAAACCAAAAGTGAAAAATATGCTTTACTCTGCAGCTGGGAGCCATAGTCTGTCCTAGAGCCTTTGGCAGAAAGTGCCTAGTGAAACTCGGAGTCATCCACTGGAATTCTAGAGCTGAAATTACAAAGTGTCTGAAGCCAACTACACCCCAACAGAGAAAAAATCTTGCCAGCTTACGAAAAAGTCCAAGCTGCCTCAGAGGTAATTGGCACAGAAGCACAACTCCTGTTGGCACCTCGACTACCAGTGCTGGAGTAGATGTTTAAAGCAAAAATTCCCTCTACTCACCATGCCACCAATGGCACATGGAGCAAATAGATTGCCCTTATCACACAGCGCACCCGTATAAGAAATCTAAATCGCCCTGAAATTTTAAAAATAATTTCAAATTGGCCAGAAAGTGAAGATTTTAGTCTAATTGAAAAAGAGGAGCTAGAACAAGTGACTCGTGCAAAGGAAGCGCCACCATACAACCAACTGCCAGCAGACGAAACACGCTAATGCTCTTTTCACTGATAGTTCCTGTCATCTTATAGAGACAAAATGAAAATGGAAAGCAGCCGTATGAAGCCCCACACAACGAGTTGCAGAAGCTAAAGAAAGAGAGAGTAGATCGAGACAATTCGCTTTATTCACATGGCTGCACCAGAGGCCAAAGACCTCCCCTGGTGCACAGACCATGTGCATAGACGCACGTGCATAGACACACATGGTGCATAGACACACGTGGTGCATAAACAACAACATGGTGGAGGGTGAGGAGTTTTCTAGAGAAACAGGGGGGTGGGGACAGCACATTGGCCCAGTGACCTCTGGGCACAGGGACAGTACATGGGCGGAGTTAGGGTACAGGAACCAATAGGGAAAACCCGAGGGGGTGGCCAGGACCACGTGGGGTGGGGAAAGGCAAAACAATGGGCCATGGGTAAACACATTAAGAAATGGGTGTGGGGGACCTGCAACCTGCAGCTATTATCACAACAAGCGGGGACTCAATGACAGGCTGTAATCTTTTCCTCCTCTCCCATGAAACAGGGTATTGCTTTTCTGACACCACTTGTTCTGGTTGCTTCAAAGTAATTTGGAGAGGCTCCATATCTATTTTTCCATATTTCTCTGGGGGTGCCCATACTTCTGAGTTTATTTCAGCATAAGCCTTCTCAGACATTTTGCACAAAGATACCATAGTGTTAGCCTCTGTATCATTCTTCACAATACTAATTTGCATTTCTGTTGGAAAATATATCACGTTAAAAATTTTGTATAACTTTGGTCAAAGGTTTTGTTTGTCTTTACCCCGGGAAAAAGAATTTTAGGTTTCTTTCAGGGCATTGTTCTACCAGATGAGGTCTGGTGGACTCAGCATATCAACAGATTGGGAGTGACCCCGAAGATAACCAGAAAGATAAAGGCTATTAACAGAAAATCCATGAGACATCATTGACTATCATAAACATCTACCCCAGATGCCACTTCCAGCAAGGATGAAGGCATCCTGGCCCAGAAAAGACTGATAAGAAAAACTGAAGAATGAAAAATCTAATTAGCATCAGAGGCTAAGAGATTCGGATCCAATGAGAGACTGAATATCGGGGGTTTGCTCAACTTTGGACCAGTGAACACTGACCCAATGCTTTTCTATGTATTTTTACTGTATAAAATATCTGAGAAATTGAGTAAAAGCCACGTATCATGGAATGATTCTCTTTGCACACCCAGGCTATGTGTAGATGAGATGATTTCTGTGGTACATCCTGGCCAGAACAACATCCTGGCCAGATAATAAAGTAATGCCTTGACTCTCTAACATTAAAATGTTGTTGGAGGGTTTTTCTTTTTCCCGCAGATTCAGCGACATTTCCACTTTAGCCATCAAATCCCTTCCCAGTAAATTGCAATCACAATTAGGAACAAACAGAAATTCATGTGTTTCACATTTATCCCCGACGTCTACCAATAGTGGTTGAATTAAATGCACCTGCTCATCCTTTCCACTTAGCCCCTCAATAATCAAAGATCTTTCTGACAATTTTTCCCCCTTAGGGATAAAATTTAAAGTGGATTGAGAGGCCCCTGTGTCTACTAGGAAACACACCTCCTCTCGATCCGGACCCACTTGGAAAGTTATCAAGGGCTCCTGTGTGGTGGGTCCCTGGTATAATGGGAGCCCCTGGCATCCCTAAAAATCTATTTCCATTAATTGCTGGACTTCCTCCTCCTGAAAATTCAGCTGTTTCTGAGGACATTCTCACTTCCAGTGTCCCTCTGCCCTGCAGATAGCACAGTGATTCTTTCCCAACCACTGTTTGGGTTTGCTCTCCCCCGCCAAGGAGGGAGTGCCTCTGTCATTCCCTTGTGGCTGACTCCATCACCTCTGTCCCGGGGGCCCCTTTGGCCCTGCAGTTTATTTTTCTGGGGCTATAATAACTCTGCCATGATATTTTCTTCATATTTTCTTACATACACTTGCTGTATCTTTCTAACCAGTTTATCCAGGGGCTTATTCTGCCCTTCCTCTAGCCCCCACCCGCACTACTGCCTGTGGGTGCTCATTCTCCCACAGTTCAAAATCATTTGTTTCCACAGTGACTCAAACAAAACTTTTAAAAGAAAATCTTAGCCATATTGATCTATATTCTTTTTCAATCAATCCTTTCCAATTCTCCTCTACATACAACCAGATACTCCGACACAACTGAGGACTATCTGTTCCATAAGGTGGCCATTTAAGCCCCTTTGGCAAATCATATTCCGGCCACACAAAATAACAATATTTTACCATTATTTCTTTAGTTACCTCCAGCAGAATGCCTAATGTGTCCATCTTCAGCATTCTCCCCAAAGGACTCTCCAGGGTCATTATAGAATGGTCATCCCTTTTGCTGGGACCACTTCCCAGCTTTAGCCTTGATACCCTCCATGGGTGCCCTGTTTTACCTGTGCTGCCCTCCATGGGTGCCCTACCAGGTTTACTCCCCGAGGATCCCATTTTACTCGCTGGTGAGATTTTCAGTGGTACTTCCCTAGGGACTCTTCACAGGCCCCCCGGTCCGCCATTTGTCTGTCTCCTGGACAGTCTCAGGAACTCAATCGCCCAATGCCAGCCACCAGCAAGGGGAGCTGATTACCGAAACTGGGTGAGGTGCACCTTCAGCTCTGCTCGCTGCCCACCGCCCCCAGATGGTTGAATGCTCCTAGGATGAGTCCCCATTTTTCAGGAAAATTAATCCACAAACACCAGAGGTTTATGTTCAAAAAGGAGACAGAGGAGTCCTGTAACTTTATTTGAATAAAGGGAGAGGTCATGGCACAATTTCCCCTGGGGTCTCTCAAATTGTTAGAGGATGCAGCTTCCTTTTTATCCTAATTTCCCGCCTGCATTTCCCTCTTCCTTTCCCCATTGGCTGAGGTATTTGAGAGATACAGACTTTCCGAATTGCATAATACAGACCCCCTTCTAATGTACATCCCCCCTCCTTTTTTTTTCTTTGTGTTGTTGTTCTTTTTCTCTAAGTCCAGGGATTTAGCATGGCCTTGGGTGAGTAACAGTCTGTGTCAATTAGTGGAGTTCCTATGGAATTTATGGTTCCTCCCATTGCTTCTTTCACCTATCAGTATCTGGCCTTGTCTACCAGCAGGCCCCACAGTTTGTTTGTAAAGACATCTCCCTCTCATTCCTTTCAAGATCTTTGTGACCCACCATACCAGAATGTTATATGAAAAGGACAGGAGGTTTTCCGCAAAGTTTGAAGAATCAATTATGTTGATTAAGCAGTTGGTTAATATACTATAATGTAGCTTTTTAAAAACTGTTCACCTTGCTGTGCCATCCTTTCAGGGGTGAAACCTGATGTGCCTGTCTCTGTTCATGCATGCCTTTAACATGCTGTCCAAAATAAAGGAAGTTTCAAAATAAACTATGCAGAACTTAAGAAATAAAATAAGGAAGTGCTTAAAATGTGTTGGAAGAGAGGCAATAATATTCATCAGGATTTTTGTTTGTTAGTTTGTTTGCTTATTTAATGAAGTGAGACAGATACTTTGTGTTAGAACTTGTGTAACTGTCTGTGAATTTAAGAGACCCATTTAACCTATTTAATGCATGGGTTCCATTAAGGTTTTGTTGTTGCTATTTTTTCAGTGAGGAAACAGGTCTTTGAAATTATAATACAACCAAACTAAATCTTCATCCTGGACACTTTGTTTCATTGTATTTAACTATACTCCTATATCAGATAGTACCTAAGATAAGAAGTGTGAAACTAGAATGATTTAAGTTAACCTGCTTCACCATGCCCCTCAAAAGTGCTTACTTGTGGTACTGTTGGTTTACCTGTGCTTATCTCTCTTTTCTTTCTAGAACATGGTGTCAAGTTTTCGTGTTTCTGAACTGCAAGTGTTGTTGGGGTTTGCTGGACGTAATAAAAGTGGGCGAACACATGACCTCCTGATGAGGTGTCTTGGAGTGATGTTATGATAATCCTGTATTCCCCATCGTTAGCTTGTATGCTCAGAAATGTGGTCCTGTGGCTTTAACTGCATTCAGCAGCAGAGAGAAGCGTGGGTTGTTCTGAAAACTTTTCCCCCAAGCCTCGCTGCAGGGGAGCGAGGAGGAGGAGGAGGAGGAAGAGTCTCCGGAGACTGCAGCTGCGATGGCTGTCAAAGTTGCTAGCTCTGTTCCTGTGGGGTTTTTTCCCACCATTTTTTCATTTGGACCCCTTTTTCTTTTTCTGATTTGCTTTGTCGCCCAGAAAACCCAAGGAGCCCCGGAGGACGGCAGACAAGAATCCTCCAGGGAGCTACTGGAGCAACTCTGCCCAGCCCCCAGGGGGCCCCGGAGAGGAGAAACTACATCTGAGGAAAAGGATACTAAAGTTCACCAGCTGTTTACTCAGGTTTAATAACTCCTTTTACCCTGTTTTCCCCTTCCCCTGTGCCTTGCAGGGCACTCTGTATGGTTTTGTTAAATAAATAGTTTTTTTCTTCACTTCCATCTAAGAAATTCTGTTGTGGGTGGGGGAGGGGGTGTCAGCGCCCTTGGCTCTTGGAGGAGGCGTTTGTTCGGAGCGCTCCCCACCTAGAGAATTTTATCATTAATCCAGGACAATATTTGGCGCCCAACTTATAGGGGCTTGACTACTTGTTTTTCACCTTTTGTAGGGTTAGAGAAAGTGAAGAAAAAACCCCTAATAATTACATTCTGGTTTTAAACACTTTGTATTGGATTACTATCAGTAGTCACCATGCTGTTTGATGGGAGGTTGTTTGATGTAATACTGTCTGTTTGGCACATAGGCCTGTTTCCCTACCAACAGGTAGGGGCAATCTTGTCCCTAATGTATAATTTTCACCAATCAGGGACACGACTCCCGCTTGTTATAGTAATGTGCGTGATACTGACGATCTGTAAGAAGGTATGGGAAACAGTTAAAGATGTACATGCTCTGTTACTTTCCTCCTCTAGTTTTAGTAGCCTGTGTTGGGGTTTTGTTAGTAATATTACCCAACCTGCTAGAGAAGTAGAGGGTGAAGCTTCCTGGCTCCTCACCCATCTCTTTCCCTTTAAATCTGGTATATCATCTTTTGAGAATATTCAGTTTCCCCTGGATGTTAAAGAGACCATTTTCCTGGTAGTACTGGTGCTTTACCTGGTAGTTTCCATGTGTATGATGTTCAACTTTTCAAGAATGAGGGCTGAGAAGTCCAGAGGGGCTGAGCAGGAGCAGGCACCTGACCCAGATGTGGGAAAATTTGAATGGTGTGGAGTATGGGAGGACATAGGTAAAACTTTAAAGAAATTCTCTGACCCAATAGACTGAGAATTTCCCCCTGGACAAATCCCGAGACCAGCTGAGGTGGGGAAGTATCTGAAAGAGAAGTGCAGAGACAACTGCAGTGCGATATGTTGGGCCCTGGCATATGCTTATCGCACACTGTCATATATTATAGAACAGGAAGTAAGGAAGCCTAAGCCAGTGGCAGTTGCTCCTGTTACAAGAAGCAAGAAAACCCAAGTCAAAACTTATCGCCCAGGTGATGACGGGGAGGGATCCTCAAGGTCAGCAACTGAGTCAGAGGTCATTGTAGAATCCATGAATGTGAGAGACCTTCACAGCCTAAGAAAAGATTATGTCCAACGAGATGATGAATCTGTAATTAGTTGGTTAGTCCGTCTTTGGGATGCCGCAGGTGATGTTACACTTCTAGATCCTACTGAGGCAAGGCATTTAGGGACTGTGTCACGTGACCCAGATATCAACCAAACTATACGAGATGGGACTGACTGCAGCAGCCTCTGGAGACGAGCTATCAGAGCAGCGAGGGGAAGATACCTACATCCCAACGATCTCTATATGCAACAAACCCTGTGGAGAACCATAGAACAAGGGGTTCAACGCTTGAGAGAAATGGCGGTGGTAGAGATTGTCTTCTCAAAGGACATAGCAAACCCAGCCCCACTTATGGACCCAGATGGGGTAGAATGCACACCTGTGATGTGGCAAAAACTCCTAAAGCTTGGGCCATCAGAGTATGCTTTGGCTTTAGCCATTATGAAGCGGGATGATGGGCATGAGACCGTGCGTGATATGACCAGGAAGCTCCGAGCGTATGCAGATGTCGTGCATAGCCCAATGAATGCAAGAATCTCAGCTGTAGAAACAAATCTGCAGAAACTAGAAAATAAAATAGAGAAGAATCATGAGAAACTCAGTAAAGAGATTAAAGACAGCCTTCTCCAAATCTCGGCAGTACAGGTCAGAGGTTCTGTTACCCCACGCAGACGCTCCTCAGCTATGAGAACTGGATATATCCCTCGACGTGAGTTGTGGTATTTCCTGTGTGACAGTGGAGAAAACATGAACAGGTGGGATGGACAACCCACTACTGTCCTAGCACGACGAGTGCGTAAATTGAAAGAGGGCAAGACTCAGAGAGGGAACTCCACCAGAAGGGAAGTAGCTCTACTCAACATGTCTGATTCCCTTGAAGGAACTTCTAATACCCATGCCCACCATGGTTAGAGGGGCCCTGCCTCTAGCCAGGTAGAGGCCAGGGAAAACCGTATTTTTTGGACAGTGTGGATTCGGTGGCCTGGCACATCAGAGCCACAAGAATACGAGGCTTTAGTTGACACTGGTGCACAATGCACGATAATCCCATTGCGACATGTGGGGACAGAACCTGTTTCTATTTCCGGCGTTACAGGAGGATCACAAGACTTGACCCTGGTGAAAGCTGAGGTGAGCCTGACTGGAAGAGAGTGGAAAGAACATTCCATTGTGACTGGCCCAGAGGCTCCATGTATTTTGGGTATAGACTTCCTCCGAAATGGATATTTCAAAGACCCAAAGGGACTCAAGTGGGCATTTGGGATAGCTGCTGTGGAGACAGAGGGCATTAAGCAATTGAACACCTTGCCTGGACTGTCAGAGAACCCATCTGCAGTAGGACTCCTGAAAGGGGAAGAGCAACAAGTACCGATTGCAACCTCGATTGTGCACTGCCAACAGTACCGGACAACTCGTGATGCCGTGATTACGATTCACAAACTAATCCGTGAGCTGGAGAGCCAAGGGGTGGTGAGCAGGACCCATTCATCCTTTAACAGCCCCATCTGGCCTGTGCAAAAATCTGAAGGAGAATGGAGATTGACTGTGGACTATCGTGCCTTGAATGAGGTGACTCCACCTCTGAGTGCTGCCGTGCCAGACATGCTGGAGCTCCAGTATGAGCTAGAGTCCAAGGCAGCAAAGTGGTATGCCACTATTGACATTGCAAATGCATTTTTCTCCATTCCTCTAGCAGCAGAGTGCAGACCTCAGTTTGCTTTCACCTGGAGGGGCGTGCAGTACACGTGGAACCAATTGCCCCAGGGGTGGAAACACAGTCCCACCATTTGTCATGGACTGAATCCAGGCTGCATTGGAAAAGGGTGGGGCTCCAGAACATTTGCAATACATTGATGACATCATTGTGTGGGGGGACACAGCAGAAGAAGTATTTGAGAAAGGAAAGGAAATCATCCAGATTCTCCTGGAAGCCGGTTTCGCTATAAAAAAAAGCAAAGTCAAAGGGCCTGCCAAAGAGATCCAGTTCCTAGGAGTGAAGTGGCAAGATGGACGGCATCAGATTCCTACTGAGGTTATCAATAAAATCATCACAATGTCCCCCCCAACCAACAAGAAAGAGACGCAAGCTTTCCTGGGAGCTATAGGCTTTTGGAGAATGCACATCCCCGAGTACAGCCAGATTGTGAGTCCTCTCTACCTGGTTACCCGTAAGAAAAATGATTTCCACTGGGCCCTGAACAACAGCAAGCTTTCACCCAGATCAAGCAGGAGATTGCTCATGCTATAGCCCTTGGCCCAGTCAGGACAGGGCCAGTAGTAAAGAATGTGCTTTACTCTGCAGCTGGGAGCCATGGTCTGTCCTGGAGCCTTTGCAGAAGGTGCCTGGTGAGACTCGGGGTCGTCCATTGGGATTCTGGAGCCGAAGTTACAGAGGGTCTGAAGCCACCTACACCCCAACAGAGAAAGAAATCTTAGCAGCATACGAAGGAGTCCAAGCTGCCTCAGAGGTAATTGGCACAGAAGCACAACTCCTGTTGTCCTGCCCAATCTGAGCCTCTGCATACAGTGGATGGAGACAAGGTCCCAGCAGTACATGCCAGAGGCTTGTTAGGGAAAACTGTCTGGATTAATTCTGCCTCACATAAAGACAAACCCATCTGTGGGGTTGTCTTTGCTCAGGGACCAGGGTGTACTTGGTGGATAATGCCGAAGATGGAGAAACACGATGTGTCCCTCAGGGAGATTTAATTTTGGGTGAGGGCCACATGTAAAGTTGGGATGGCAACATACCACTGTTTACTGAATGACACTATTTGTACATAGTTATGTGTATATATGTATATATGTGTATATGTATATATATGTATATATGCATATATATATGTGCGTGTGTTTAGAGTTGGAAGATGTTAGGGTGGGCTTTAAGCCAACGATATGGAATAAGGGGTGGAATGTCTTGGAGTGATATTATGATAATCCTGTATTCCCCATCGTTAGCTTGTATGCTCAAAAATGTGGTCCTGTGGCTTTAACTGCATTCAGCAGCAGAGAGAAGCGTGGGTTGTTTTGAAAACTTTTTCCCCAAGCCTCGCTGCAGGGGAGCGAGGAGGAGGAGGAGAAGGAGGACTCTCCGGAGACTGCAGCTGCGATGGCTGTCAAAGTTGCTAGCTCTGTTCCTGTGGGGTTTTTTTCCCACCATTTTTTCGTTTGGACCCCTTTTTTTTTTTCTGGTTTGCTTTGTCACCTGGAAAACCCAAGGAGCCCCGGAGGACGGCAGACGAGAATCCTCCAGGGAGCTACTGGAGCAACTCTGCCCAGCCCCCAGGGGGCCCCGGAGAGGAGAAGCTACATCTGAGGAAAAGGATACTAAAGTTCACCAGCTGTTTACTCAGGTTTAATAACTCCTTTTACCCTGTTTTCCCCTTCCCCTGTGCCTTGCAGGGCACTCTGCATGGTTTTGTTAAATAAATAGTTTTTTTCTTCACTTCCATCTAAGAAATTCTGTTGTGGGTGGGGGAGGGGGTGTCAGCGCCCTTGGCTCTTGGAGGAGGCGTTTGTTCAGAGTGCTCTCCACCTAGGGAATTTTATCATTAATCCAGGACATGAGGGCACTGCAATTACTGAAGAGCGGCTGCAGCCCAGCAGTTCAGATAAAAATCCAAGAATCTTATAGGTGTCGTTACCCAAGGGCGATTGAAGGGCTTTCGGATTTATCGGCTATAAAACCTGCAGTTTTTAATTTGGACAGTAGTTCCTTTCCTGTTGAGCCTCACCTCACTGTTGCTGGCATTCACCCACTCTCTTCTTCTGCAGTCACACCTCAGTCTCCTTCCTTGCCTGTCTGTTCTGTGCTTCTCTAAGACACTAAGCCCCACTTTGAGATGCAGCAGCCATCCCCTCCAATTCCATCTGTTCATCCTGATGTTCAGCTGAAAAGCTTACCATTTTATGATGTGCTTGATGTGCTCATAAAACCTACAAGTCTAGGTAAGTGTTTAATAGCTTTGTAGGTCACTTAATTCATGAAATAAGTGTTGCTAATGACAGTACAGTCAACTTAAATGGCTTTTTGCAGCTGGGGAAAAGTGGAGACTCCCTTCCCTTCTCATCTTTACCCTTGCCCTTTCTTCGCCACTTGTTCCCCAAAGTGCCAAGCCACACTTCAGAAAACAGTATTACCTTTTGTAAATATTATATGATTAAAGATCTTTGTCTTTTGAATATTAAATAATAGAGTAGAATAGTTCAGTTGGAAGGTACTTAAAATGATCCCTCAACCAACTGCCTGACCACTTCAGAGCTAGCCAGAAGTTGGAGTAATAGTCAAGGGCATTGTCCAAATGCGCTTTAAACAATGACATGCTTGGGGCATTGGCCACATATCTAAGAAGCCTGTTCCAGTGCTTAACCACCCTCTTTGGTAAATAAATGCTTCCTAATATTTAGTCTGAACCTCTGTTTTTGGCTGAAGGATTTGGACCTGAAGTCTCTGCCTGGTGCAAGTGAGGAATACATCTGTCAGGGTGTGGTAGGTTGACCTTTGCTGGATGCCAGGTGCCCACCAGGCTGCTCTATCACTCCCCAGCAGGACAGGGGAGAGAAAGTAAGATGGAAAACAACTTGTAGGTTGAAGTAAGGCAGTTTATTAAAGCAAAAGTGAAAGTTTGTGTGCACACAAGCAAAGAGAAAAATGTTTATTCTCTACTTCCCATCAGCAAGCAATGTTCAGACACTTCCCAGGAAGCAGGGCTTCAGCGTGTATAGTGGTTGCTCCAGAAGGCAAACACTGTAGAATAACAAATGCTCCCCCCCCCCCCCCCATTCCTCCTACCTCCCTTAGCTTTTATATCTGAGCTGATGTCATATGGTATGGAATAGCTATTTGGTTAATTTGGGTCAGCTAGCCTAGTTGTGTCCCCTCCCAGGATCTTGCCCACTCCCAGGTCCTTGATGGGGGGGAATGTTAAGATACAGTGCTGATGCTGTGCCAGAGCTGCTCAGCAGTAACCAAAACACTGGTGTTATCAACACCTTTCTAGCTCCCAATGCAAAGGACAGTACTGTGAAGGCTGCTGAGGGGAAATGAACTCCAGCTTAGCCAGAACGACCCAATACACAGGGTCAACAGGAAAAGGATTTCAGGGTCAGTAATTAATAAGTTGCAACAACATAAAGAGAACAAGTGCGCTAGCTTGTTAGTTTGCTCTTATCTTGCTGCAACAATTCTGCAGGTTCTGATGTGGCACTGAAATACTTTGTGCTGCAGTGTTCAGTGTTGTACTCACGTTAGTGAAGGTTTCTCAGCCTACAGGTTGTTGCCATACTGTATGTTAAAATGTAGGATGGACCTTTGTCTTCCAAATAACCTGAAATCTCAGTTTAACTTCCTCAAATGTCTCACTCTTCAATGTATTTAATTATTTGGAAATGCATTTTCTGTCTTGAAATTCAACCTGGCTTACCTTACATAGTAAAAAATGTTCCATAACTATTTAGTAGTATTGTTTAGAAACACTTCAGCATTTTGCAAGCTGTTTGCATCCTCTTATACATTTTAGTTTCTTAACTGATCATGGAGCCTTTTAGACTGCACCACAACTCAGATCTTTGTGAGGAGGAGTGGGGAAATGAGATATGAGGAATGGATGATATGCAAATAATGGTCTTTTCTTTCTCTCTTACTGAGAGAGGGGATTTCAGATTAGATATTAGAAAAAATTTTTCACTGTTCATGTAGTCAGGCATTGGAATAGGTTGCCCAGGGAGGTGGTGGAGTCACCATCCCTGGAGGTGTTCAAGAGGCATCTGGATCCAGTGCTGGGTGATGTGGCTTAGGGGTTTAGCGGTTACAGTGGTAGTGCTGGGTTGACAGTTGGACTTGATGATCTTGTAGCTCTCTTCCAACATTGATGATTCTATGATTCTGATTTTAGGAGGATATGAGCATTGACTGAAAATGACTCTTACCATTGATTCATGTGCAAATTTGGACATGAGGCTTCCTTTATTTAATTTTTTTTCATTGATATGGGTAGCTTAGAGTCCCAGTTAGTATACCTGGGTGATTGAGATATGGAACAAACAAGTTTTGTGTGTTTGAGAATTAAGGATTCAAATAACGGGTAGGTCAGAGAGCTAGGAGTATAGTCCACTTCACTGCAACTCTTTTAAAGAGATGAGTGTAGGTATCCTTTTGCACTGAGAACACAAGAGCAGGTGTAGGTGTGGGGTTTCATTTTAATCAACACTCAATTCAATAACAAAATATTTCCATGATCTTTTTTACATGTGCTCAAGTATTATTTTAAAATATAAAATATTGTCTGTGGCATGTGTGTGTGCGCGCATGCATCCATGCACAATGTAGCTGGTTTGACTTGTTTGAGGAACTTGGTGTGTGTTTGCTCTACCTGGGTTCTATTTCATGTTTGTGTCCTTTTTGTGTTTTTTCTAGGCATAGAGATAATCTTTTCTCAATGTCACAGTGTACAAGACAGTCTACTAGCTCTTCCAAATTTGCCTGGTTTAGTTGTGCTATTTTTGCGTTTGTCTTTCTTGTTGCTTACTTTAAATTGTTGGACAACTCCAATGTACTTTTATTTCAGGTCAAGATTTCTAACTTCTCAAGATGAAAGTATAAAAGTAACATGTACATACTATGAACCTTTAATACTAAAATATTACAGCTTCCCATCACTGACAGACAAGTCAGTTTCTGATATTAAAGTTCTATTTATTTATTTATTGCTAAATGCTACTGATGTAATTCCCAGACATCAAGTCTAGCTGACTTCTACGGCCTTAGGGGTTGTGTTCCCTCCCCTCCTTTTCAAAGGTTTAGTTACAATTAGCTGTTTCTGAATTGAGTAATTTTCCATCCGTCCATTAATAACTTCTGGTGTGTGTTCTCTTCTTGTAGTACATTAAAATAGTTGTGTTATATTTTGTTGTGTGTTTGTTCGAACCTTTTTCCTCTGGGAGAAAGGATTATAATGCAGTTTGCCATGCTTCTTTAGTAGTGAAGTGTAATGTGATATTAAGCCATCTGAATATAGTTGAATGAATGATTTGTTCCATTCTTTCTTGTTGATGTTTTTGTTGCATGCAGTTCTACCACAATTTGAATATAAGTGACATAAGCCTCATTGAAAAAAACCAAAACAAAACAAACCCCTCAATTGCAGATCCTTTTTTAATCAGTTAATTACCATGGTTAAACTTCTTTTGTGTCTCTCTCTTTGTAGTACAGAGCAGTATTCAGAGGTTCCAAGAGAATTTTTTTATCTTTGCTTTAACACCTCAGCAGGTCAGAGAAATCTGTATTTCCAGGTAAGAAGTAAGAGTGTGGCATAGTCTAGGTAAACTTTTGCTAAATTTCAGGAGAAAGTGTGGGGTTCATTTTTATGCAGCACATAAAGCTTGCAGATGCTGAATGATAATTCTCACTGAAGTTACGCTGAGTTTATCTTTTCTGTTTTCTTCAGGGACTACTATGCACAGAATTTATGTGCATTTAGGGTAAAACCTACACCATTAAAGAGTTAACAATTACTCTGTTCCAAATATTTGTCACTATTTAGAGAAGTGGTAACCTTTTCTTCCCTGCATGTTTCCTGACTGCAGGAATGGAAGGCTGCTTTTTTGTCACAGGGTTCACGTTGTTGCAAGACTTATGGTGTAAGCCAAGAGGGTTTTTTCTTCTCTGGCAAAATCATACTTTATTGTTACTGTAAACTCTTGAAAGGGGATGCTGATCTTAAAGTCCTGTGTAACTTGCAGTAGGTAAACAGAGGTGTTGCTTATAAGACTTGTTCATAGCTCAATAAAAGAAAAATAAGAGCAAAGTTTAGTGATGTTGGGGCAGGTGTGCCAGCTCTTTCTCCGTATGACTGGAATATGAGACCTCCTGTCTAAATGGATACTTCTTGTGGCTAGCACAGGTCTTTCCCATGAGAACTTTCTCCTGTGTTTTATAAACAAAGATAAAGTTTGGATGTTGTTAAAACAGTGTCTCGAGATTTGGACAGTTCAGGCCTGGCCAATCAGGCCTAGGGGGAGGTTTCTGACTGACCAATCTGGGTGACCTCTGAAAAGTCTATATAGGTTGGATTCAAAATAATAAAGCTCTCTTTTCTATGCCACGCTGAGAATCCGGGATTTCTTCTCTGCTAGCGGCTCAACAGCGACAACTTTTCTTTTTATTTCTCTTTGTCACAGGGACTTCTTGCCTGGGAGCAGGAGAGATTACACAGTCCAAGTTCAGCTAAGGTACCTTTTTCATAGTGTTCTCTTACAACTTTTTAATTGGCTAATGTAACATAAGTCTAGATGTTTGTGGGGACATATGAATGTGGTGGCACTTGAAAATGATGCTTTTTCTTTTTGGGGATATAGGTTATGCCTAGCAGAGACAAGCTGCCCTCAACAAGATAATTACCCTAATAGTTTGTGTATTAAAGTAAACGGGAAGCTGTTTCCATTGCTGGTAAGCTTGTTTGTATGTGACTTGTGGTGTGTGTATCTGTAACATTAGCTTGCTAAAACAGTCAAGCTATTTATTATCACTTTAATTTCTCTGGTTGCTAATGTTAGGTATATAGTTTGTATGTTGGCTGTGTGAGATAGCCATTACTACTGTTAATCATGTTACAGCCACCGCATGGAGTAATTGTGTTTTAGCCATCTATAACAAACCTCATCTATTGCAGTTAACAAAATATGTCAAAACCAAACCAGTGTCTGCATGAAGAATCCTCCTCCTAGGTATTCAAATTGAGTTTGACTTGATTGGTAGTAGCCCTCACTGTTTGGGCTGTTTATATTTGTGATTGGCTTGAGTTCCTTCTTGTTGCAAGGGAATGGTATCGCCTTCTTGTGTACAAGTTTGTACACTGCTCTGCATCTGTCTGGTTAGTGCAGAATTCATTGCGTTAATAAAGAACAGACACGTTTTAGGGTTCCTAGCATTTGCTGACACTAAAACAGAACAGTGTTGGCAGTCATACACTTCACTGGTGTCTGATGTTTAAAAACTAGTACATTGGCAGGGCCATCTCAAGACATTATATATATATATATATATATATACATACACATATATACAAAAAAGGTAAAAACGCCTCATTATTGTTAAAAAATCTCTGTGCAATAGAACAGAGAAACTCCTATGCAACCTGTTCTGAAATAGCTCTGGAAGCTATAGAAGATGGAAAAAGTACTAGTACAGGGGGGTGGGGTTTCAGCAGTGGGTTGGGGAAAATGCTGTGTGGAGAGAGAAGATGTGAAACCTCTTTTTTATAATGTCTGTCACTACCTTGGTGTGTCAGATGTATTGTCCTGTATACTGCCTCCTGCATTTGCAACCCATGACTGCTTTTTTTGCCTCTACTCATCTTAAATGAGACTCTTTAGCTTCTCTTCCTCCTACTTCTTTAACCATTGCATCACTGTTCTGTCTGTTTTCAGTGTGTAAGAGGGTTTCTTTCATGTTTTCTAGTCAGTATTTTTTGCAAATGCCAATTGTGTTCTCTGATAAGCTTGAGAGTTTTCTCCTTTCTTATGAAGATTGTCTTCCTTTCTTTGGTTCCTTGCTTAAAGCAAGGAACCAAAGAAAAATTGGTCTGATATTATCTTGTGGACATCAATGTCTGCTGATGCCTAGTCTTATTATAGTTTATGCCCTGCTATGCTGTGTTATGCTCTTCATTTTGTACATATGTCACAGTCATAGCAAAAATTGTTTGTAATCTTGGATTATTGCTTTGCTTTAGATCTAAATCCTGTAGGTTCTTCCTGCACATCATGATTCTTTAATATATTCAGCAGAACTTTAGGCGAGAAAGTGAATAAATTATTATCTTGGCAACTTCCTTTCCTCTACTCCTTCAGTATGAATTGAATGACAAATGCAATCTCAGTCCAAGTGCTTCTGCCAACATTTCTTGCTGTTTTTTGTCACTGTCTGCATCCCTCTGGTGGTTCCTTTCTGTTGCAGGAAATGCAAGATAACTTCTTTGTCTCAAAGACCACTATTGTCCAACTCAGTAGTGTTGGTGTTAAATAATAAATCAGTGATGCCAGCCTCTTTTGCCAACTTGCACAATTCTTAAGTGAGTACTGTTCTGTCTTTCCCTGGTATACAAGTTCATGCCTCTGCAGATGTCTGTAAATTATTCTTGGTTGTTTCCTTGGCTGCAGTCCTCACCAGAAACTTCAGAAAAATGCTGCCAGTGTACCAGTACTGCTTCAGGTTGTGCCAACTCATGTTAACATGGTATTTCCTTGTATTCATACAACTATCTGTGTCCTCCTTTTATAGTGTTGGTTCTGACTTAAAAGGAGTAAATGTAGAGTCTTGCATGCTGTTATCTTGGTAAGTAACAAGGTTTTTATACATAATGAACTACAGCAGGTGGTTCTCCTGTTGACTTTTTTGTAGGCAAGACAAAATGTGAAAGTTCAAGAGGTAATTTGCTTTTCTTAGGGAACCTACATAAACCACTGCAGGTCTCTGAAAGGTGAAAATCAAATATGTCAGGGAAGGTTGGAAATAGCCAGATATGAAGAGCTATCATGCTTTCTGTTGATAGATTTTTCTGGCTATAGCAGGTGATACCTGCTTTGATTAATAAGGTCCTTGAAACAAGTGTGGAAGACTTAAAGACACAAATAATGTTGGCACTTGCTAACCACTAGATTTGGCAGCCTAACTAAACAGTGCTAGACCATGCTGGTTGAGATAGGCAAGCAGAGCATTCTAAACTCCTGGAAGGCCAGGAAGGGAAGGTTTTAAGTTGTTCTAGGAGTACAAGATTAAATGTGTTCTCAAGGTCATTGTGGAAGAAAACATCAAAAGCTTGACTGAAATGAAGCATGTGCACTGCATAGTCTCTCTCTAAAAAAAAAAAAATAGAAAAAAAGTTGGGAAATACAAGAGAACTTGCAGTCTTGCTCTCTTGAAAGCAAAGCAATTTCATTTTTAGGTTGGAGGCCAGCAGGGTTATTGTGGCTGGTACAGTATGTGGGGAAATACTCTCCTGAATATTGCAGGTATGGTGTGTTTATCCACATAAACTGATAATGTCACCACAGTAGAGAAAGGCCTACTACATCAAAGAAATGGGGATATATACCCTATAAATGGCAGCAGTTCTTATGTCTAATTAAAGAAGTGGCAAATCATTCAATCTTTTAAATATGAAATTATCAGTAGTTTCCTTTCATCTGCTGCCTCTATGTTCTGTGATGAAGTGCACATGGTAAGGTCCCTAGTAGCTGCTGGGTCACTCATCTGGGGTGAGAACCATAAAAGGCAGTGATTA
Organism: Entomyzon cyanotis; assembly: GCA_024500445.1. Lineage (NCBI taxonomy): Eukaryota > Metazoa > Chordata > Aves > Passeriformes > Meliphagidae > Entomyzon > Entomyzon cyanotis. The sequence goes on from JAKEPQ010000736.1 coordinate 739,078, forward strand.
TCCTATGGTATACTTGGCTAGTGAGTGGAAGAGGCTGTTTATTTCTGGGTTTTATTTTCAGACCTAGGGTCTTTCACAGTAACTCTTTTCCCAAGCAATAGGCTGTGAATGTGTGTGTTTCTCTGGGTAAAAAATATATACATGTGAGTGTTTTTACAGCATATCCTTTCTGGGACAGTTTCTTGTATAGAACAATACCATCTTGAACTAAATAAAATCTGGTGGTCAGTTCTGTGTAAGACATAGAGCTGCAATATTTATTGGCATTTTTCTGGTGCAGGGTGAGTTTTTGAAATGAGTGAACTACAGGCTGTCTGTATGAACTCAGAACCGAGATTCCTGGTTCCTGATGAAGATTGGCTTGTTTTCATCATGACAGATGCAGGGTGAGATGAATAAGCTACAGTTAGTCCTTGTGCTGCTTCAGACAGCACAAGTACTTTCTGCTCATGATATGCTGGAGATTATGTGCTTGCCTAGAAGCAAAAGAGAACTGGATGTCTCCTGATTCAATTCAAAAACATCATATAGGAAATAAAACTACAGAGAAAAGTTTTCCAGGTTATGAAATTTTTCATCAAAGCTGAGCAAACAATGTCTAGTTTATTTTGTTTCTGCAGACAACAGCAAAGCCTATTATTCCCTGCCCATGGTGAGGGGGTTGAAACTAGATGACCTTTAAGGCTGCTTCCAACACAAACTATTCTATGATTCTATAATTACTTAAATACAGCTGATATTCCATGTACAGCCCTTCTTCAGGGACCTTGGCAGAGGACAGATGACAACTCATAGCTAACTGGGCCAGGTGTAGTTGATGCAAGGCAAAGCAGGCACCAAGGAGATGTGGAGCTCTTGGAACAAGACTATTGTTTTTTACATAGAATCATTGAAGTGTTTTCTGAGTGTGAAACACTGAGTTAACTCTTCATGACTTGCTGTGTTTGTCACTAATGCTGTATCCTTGCAATGTTCCACTCTCTTTCAGTGTGTGTGTGTGTGAACAGACAAAGCATCAACATTACTTTTTATTCTTTCAGTGAACTTACCTGGACCCAAACGGTGTTTTCTTTCACCTTTTCAGCATTTTGATAAAACCCCTTAAAACAAAAAATGCCTTATAATTGTGGTTGACTTATAGTGTTAGACTGTCAAAGACTGATATTTTTCAGATTGTGTTGGATTTGGTCTCCATCCTAGAAATCATCTAGGTTTACCTGTTTCCCATCTGTTTAAAACTTACAAGTCTGTGTCAGCAGGTTTCAGAATACAGCAGGGAGACTTGGTAACACATTAATTGTCCTTTCTTCCCATAGGGATATGCTCCACCACCAAAAAATGGAATTGAACAGAAGCAACCTGGGCGCCCCTTAAATATAACATCTCTAGTTAGGTTGTCATCAGCAGTGCCAAACCAGATTTCCATTTCCTGGGCTTCTGAAATTGGAAAGGTAAACTGCATGTTGTGTAGGATGTGGGAAGTTGTCTAAATAACCTCATCTAGCATTTCTTCTCTCCTACTTCCTGATGTTGCTGGCAATGCATATACCAGCAAGTGTTTAGTATTAGGTGGCTGAACTTATCAGTGCCAGGAAACAAAGTTTGCTCCAGAATTATGATAGTTTTCAGTAACATATATATGATTCACATACAGATGATAAAGACTTCCTCATAGAATTCACATTAGAAAGCCTGCTGCTAGGGGTTGCCTGAAGCACATGTCAAAAATAACAACCTCATTTTGTGGTGTAAATAGTACAAAACAGTTCAGACATGACAAAATAACAAAAGGAAGACCTACTCACTTCCTTGTAGCCTGATGGTGTGAAAAATGAAATTATGTAGCCATATATTCTAAGGCATGTTTCTTGGTATCTGTTGCAATTGTCCATCAGAGAAGACTTTTTAAACTCATCACTAATCATAGCTGAAAAGAAATTGGTCTTTAAAATGGCTGTGCAGTTGCTTAGAAGTCCACCTATGGATTTTTAAAGAAAGAAAAGGACAGTGGGAAATTTCTGAATTCATCCTAGGTTTAAATAATGGTTGCAGCAGCCCTTACAGCTGTTGCTAAGTCAAGAACTACTCACTCCTCTATCTGTGACTAGTTGTGTAAATGTCATGGTTTAGCAATGTGTATTGGGTCTGACTGAAGTAAAGCTCGCAGCCCTCCCAGTGCTGGGCTTTGCATTAGTAGCTGGAAGGGTGTTGATAACAGACCAGTGTTTTGGCTACTGCTGAGAAGCACTGCCCCTCTGACATTCCTTCCCCCATCAAAAGGATGGGAGTAGGCAAGATCCTGGGAGGGGACGCAACCAGGCTAGCTGACCCAAATCAACCAAAGGGATATTCCATACCATATGACATCAGCTCAGTTATAAAAGCTAAGGGAGAGAGGAGGAAGGAGAGGCATTTTTGATTCTTCAATGTTTGCCTCCCGGAGGAACCATTACATGTGCTGAAGCCCTGCTTCCTGGGAAGTGTCCGAACATTGCTCACTGATGGGAAGTAGAGATTGACTTTTCCCTTTGCTTATACACATGCAGACGCTCATTTATTTTCTTTCACTGTAATAAAACTGCTTTATCTCACCTGCTGGTTGTCTTCCATCTTATTCTCTCTCCTTTCCCATTGGGAAAGAGAGTGATAGAGCTGCTTAGTGGGCACCTGGCACCCAGCCAAGGTCAACCCACTACACAATGGTACTCCCCAATTTAATGCTCTCCCAGAGACTCTCCAAACTATATGCCACTTGCTCCTCCTCTTTCCTCTTCCCCTCCCCTGCTGCGGGCTGGAGTGGAGAATTGGAGGCACAAAAGGTAAAGATCATGGGTTGAGATAAGAACAATTTAATGAGAACAGCAATGAGATTATAAAAGGAACAGTAACAGCAACAATACTAATGACAGAGGATACAAGAAAAGGAACAATTCACACAGAAACCCCCTGACAATAGATGATACCAGATGGCTCCCTTGGCTCCCTCTGCCACACTTATGCCACCAGGCTTACTCAACCTTAAGGAACCCCTTCTCCCTGGAAGAGACTTCCTACTCCTGGCAATGACATGAGGTGCTATAGAATAACCTCCGGGTCCAAGCCATGCCCCTCCTGGCTACTGCAAAAATTAGCCCTGTCCAGAACCAGGACAGTAAATCCTTCTGGATTCTATTATCAAAGTAGCTTACCTCTTTTTTCTTCAGAATCAAAATCTGAACTAGAGACACCACATTTCAACGTGAGACTCCAGTATAAGCTTTTTACACTAATTAAAATTTTAAAAAGAAATTGGAGAGAAAGCTAATGTTCAGAAAATAAATGAAGGGCAGTGCTGACAGCAAAGTGTTTTGGGTTTTTTTCTAAAACAGGTGGACAGAAAGATCTAGGCTGTTTCTTCCCAATCAGAAAGTACAAGAATCTTAAAATTACTACAGTGCTGTGTGTGGTCTTGGCCTCTCCTGCTGACCTCTGCTTTCTTCCTCCCCTCTATCTGCCAAAACATATTCATATGGGAGCAAATTACTTGGAGGTTGTCCCAGCATTCCCCCTTTCCCTGAGATGTAGAACAAGCTTTTTGGTTTAATGTTGGTGCCAGAACTCATGTAGCAGCCATCACTATTCATCCTCAAAGTTGAGACCCTGGGGGCCAGTCTGGCATGTCAGCAGGCTCACATGATAAGGGCTTATTGGCATGGACTTGACTGATAGTGGAGGGTTGCTGAGCAAAGGAGGCATTAACCCCTCAGAGATGGTCAGACTTGAGCCTATAAAATTCTTTCTGTAGGCAATGTATAGTCACTCTTTAAGGAAAAAAAAATACCCCGCCCCCATTTTTCTTAGTGGTATCTCATGCATTAAGATCACTTTATCTGCTCATCTAGGCAAGAGCTGGTTTTCCTATAGGTGGTAAAGGAGAAGCAGGGCAGTAGGTGTTCTTTAAAATTCTTGTGCAGTACCCAGAAAGTATAGGAGCCATAGGAAGGTGGCTGGCAGGGAGTGAAAATAACAGATTGCAGGTTGTGTTTGTTATACATATGAAACCATTATTATTCTGCAGTAGTGTGACTTGCAGAATTTTCTCTTCATTAGTGACCTTGAAGAGAGAGTGAATGCTGAACAAAAGCAGCTGGCAAGTGGTGTGAATTAGGGAAGAGTAGTAAATGCTACAGAATAGGGCCAGCCTCAGAGGAGTGGACATGGCATAACAAGGCTTGGCTTAAAAGTGCAGAGCAAGATAAAGAAAAGGTACAAAGAAATTGGTGCAGCTGTGTGCCTTTAGAAGGTGTTGTGTTTGCACCTGAAAGACCATTGTCTTTTGTCGTGTGGTTGTCTCTCAGCTCCCCACTAACAGATTGACACTGGAAAAAGGGAAGGATTTAGACAAACATGGGAAGTTCTTAAAGACTGCATGTATGAGATGTGCCACTATGTAAATCATCTTTCCGAGAACAGAGCCTAGATTGTCTCTTGGTTGTGGAATTATTTTTTTTAGTTAAGTCATAACTGGAATAGGACAATTGAACTTGATTGGCAGAAGAATTCTTGCAGAGTATTGGACTCTTTCACAGTAATGAAGTTGTCTGTCTGCTTTTCATAACTATTAAGCAAAAGAAAAATCATGTCTGAAAAGTCTATATAAGTTGGAATCAAAATAATAAAGCTCTCTTTTCTATGCCACGCTGAGAATCCGGGTCCTTTTCTCTGCTAGCGGCTCAACAGCGACATCTGGTGACCACCGACGTGTACTGCGCGCAACTGCAGGTACACGGCAGTCTTGCCCCCGGGCCCGACTTCCCCCTCTGCCTGCCCTGAGGCATGGCTGATTCTGATACAGACATGGACCCCCCCGTTCCTGCCGATGGACTCTTGCAGGCTTTTCTGGAGGTCTCTGAGGATGACCCTGCGTCCGATCAGTCGCCACGGGTCGCTCGGGCCTTGTTGGAATGGGTCGCAGGCCACGTGTCCCGGGCCGTTTGGGATGTGGCGCTGGACTGTGATTTTTGGTTCGTGGTCGGCCGCGCTCTGGTCATGGAGTGGATGTGGAGAGACAGGTCTACGGTCCGCTTCCATGGGGTTTGGAGAGACATTTGGGACGCTTTGGAAGGGCAGGCATTCTATGACTCGCAGCTATCAGCTTGCACGGGCGTGGAAGCCCTGCTCTCGGCTGTGGGGCGGAGCGTGAAGGACGCGCCGACCCAGACGGATTCTGAAGTCCCGTCCCTGGCGGCGGATGCAGCCGCGAGGCCTCAGTTTGTTTCTCCAGCTGACCTACCTAGGCGCACTTATGTCCACCCGACAGAGCAGCTAGCCGGGTTGCTGAAGAATGGAGGACCGCGGGTCGGCTATGACACGGCCGCCGCGAAGGTCCCCCCGCCTTTGCCACCGCAGAGTGCGCAGCCTCAGAACCCCCCCTCCCCTGCGGAATGGCGCCGGGATGCCCCTCCCCCATGGGCAGCCGGGATGCGCGGCGGGGGCTGGTGGGGTGGGGGTGGGGAGTGCTGCAGAGGGCCGGGAGTCGCAGCTGCTCGCTTTGGCTGCATGCCAGCCACTTGCGGCTGCGGAGGTTCCGGTTCCGGATCTGCCGGTGGTTTCGGCCGGCTCGGGGGTTTCCGCGCGGGTGGTGGCCAGCTCGGGAGAGGCCGGTGTTTTGCAGAGCCCGGCCGGCGTGGCGGCGGCGCAGTCCCGGGCTGTGGTGGCCGCAGATGCGGCCGATCCCGTGGCGTCGGGGCCATGCGAGCAGGCGCCAGCTCAGCCGCTGGCTGTGGCTGGGGCCTGGCAGTCAGGGTCGCTCCCCGGGGCGGTCGTGGGGCCGGAAGGGGAGCCGCTGGCGGGCAGTGCTTCCGCTGCGGGGGCTTTGACTGGTGTTCCCGCGGGTGCGGGGCCGGCCCGGCTTCCCTGCGGCTCGGCGGACGCGGCGTCCATGCCGGGCGCGGTGGTCTTTCCTCCGCTTTCTTTTTTCCATGATTTACTGGCCGAAGTGGCTGAAATTCGGCAGCGGATGGGGGTCTGTTCATGCAGGCCCCACGGTCCGTGTGGGGCTGGCCAGGGAGTCCATCCCCCGGGACCCCGGATGGGGTCTGGACCTCCTGGCGGCCCGGCGGCCGGCTTGGTGCCGGCGGCGAGGGGGCGCTTTGGCCCCGGGCAGGTGCCGGTTCCCCTGCCGGGTTCTGGGGCAAATGAAGCCCTGGCGCGGCATGCTGGCGCTGTGCCGGTAGGCGTGGCAGACGCGCCCGGCGGCGCGCCGGTGGAGCCGCCGTCTCCCTGCCCCTCCCCCGTCCCGGTCACCGCACAATTTCTTGGCGGGGACGCTGCCTCCGGCCGCTCACCGTCCTTTGTGATGGGGAGTGCTGATTGCAAGCCCTGCTCGGACGGCTTGGACAGTGATGAGGAGAGTTTTCTTCCTCCTGGGCGGAGGCTCGCGTGGGCGACGAAAAAGAAAGGGCATTGGGCTCTGTCGAACCCCTGGAGACGCCGCAACGGCATGGGGGTTTTTCGCCCGCGTGACCCCCTGCAGTTCTGGGAATCTGTCAGGCAGGGTGCGCTGGAGGCAGGGGACTGGGAACTTATAGAGAAGATTGGATTGCCCAAACAGAGGGAGGGGTGCGAATCTGCTGTGGCAGGTTCGGATGGTGGTGGCTTCCCACAAGGGAGTGCTCAGGCTTTTCCAGTGTATGTGCCTGGCCCGGATGCCATGGACACAAGGAACAGCCACTCCACCATCGCATGGCGCATGACAAATGACCTAGCGACCAAAGTCGCGACATTTGGGGTGTCTTCTCCGGCAGTGATGCAAGTTCTTAGAATGATAAATAGTGATTTGCTTGCTCCATTTGATATTATGTATTTGGCTCAGGTGCTGTTTCACCCCGTACAATACAGCGCCTTTGAGGACAATTGGAAAGCGCCGGTCAAGGATCAGCTGAGGAAAAATGTGTCCTTGCCTGCCGAGGACCCTAGGCACATGGTTGGGGCTGATGTCCTCATGGGTAAGGGACCTTTCTCTAACCCCAACGTTCAAGCTGCCTGGGATCCTCGGATCCTGGAGCAAGCCCAACAGCTCGGTATGGGAGCCATTTTGAAAACTATTGAGATGGTTGCCCTGCAAACACGGTATACACAGATACGGCAGGGGCAATCTGAACTTTACATGTCATTTCTTGAGAAGCTGGCAGCAGCCTTGGAAAAGCAGGTTGATGATCCGTCCACAAGACAGATCCTGATGAAACATTTGGCAAGAGACAATGCCAATGACGAGTGTAGGAGGATCATCAATGCCCTACTGGGGGATCCTTCTGTGCAGGAGATGATGCGAGCTTGCGCCAGGGTGCAGTCAGAAAATCAGGGAAAAGTCACCTTGGCTGCATTTTTGTCCTCAGATCAGGGACCCGCTGATCAGGATAAAAAACAACCCAAATCTGGGAACAAACGGAAACGGGTCAAATCTAAACAGAAAGATAATTCAGAGAAGAAGGGAAATTCAGGGACCGAGACTCCTCAATGTAAGAGGTGTAGTAGGCCAGGTCACACTTCAGACTACTGCAGGTCGCTGTACCGTGCAGATGGTCGACCCCTGTCGGGAAACGCGAAGAGGGGTGCAAAAAGGGGGATTTGCCCCCCATCACAACAGTTCCCCCAAAACAGGGTGATGGCCCAGGCTTACCCAGTCAGTGTGGAAGAGGCACCAAAGGCTCAGCCCGAGTCAATGCCTACACCGCAGCAACAGTCGTCTTAGAATCTGACGATGCCCAAAGGGTTCCCTTGGATGTGGACAGTTCCCTGGATCAGGGGACCGGTGCATTGCTCACGGCAGGGCCTGAGGCCACTAGCCAAGGAATCCTGGTTCTTCCAGAGTTCATAAATGCTGGTTTCGAGGGCCAAATTCATGCTACGGTTTCCACTCCTGATCCTCCTGTCACCATTCCTGCACACACTTGCCTTGCTCACTTGTTGCCTTGTGAGTCTTCTGTTCCCAGGGTAGACCAGCAAGTTGGCGGAGGTGACGGCACTGAACTGCCAGGACTTCCGCAGGTCTACTGGGCTGCATCTATCTCCAATGAGTCACCACAGATGACATGTACCCTCATCATGCCGAAAGCACATCCACATTGAGTTCGAGTCCGAGGTTTGATCGATACAGGTGCTGATGCAACGATCCTTTCCGCTGCTTCGTGGCCTCCTACGTGGCCTTTGTGCCCAGTGGAACTGAATATCGCGGGGTTGGGAGGAACAACATAGAGTCGATAGAGTAAGCGACCTGTGTTGGTGAAGGATCCAGAGGGACACTGGAGACTGTTGCAAGATCTTCGGAAAGTCAATGCAGTGATGGAAAGTATGGGGAGTTTACAGCCTGGCATGCCTTCAGCTGTGGCTAGCACAGGTTCTTCCCGTGGGAACATTTTGCTATATTTCATAAACAAGATAAAGTTTGGATGTTTTGCAAACAGTTTCTCCGGATTGAGTCAGTTCGGGCTTGGCCAATTGGGCCTAGGGGGAGGTCTCGGGCTGACCAATCTGGGGCACTTCTGTAGACTCTATATATATGGAATTCAAAACAATAAAGTTCCTTTTCTGCTCTCTTTCCTTGTCTGAGAACTTGGGTCAGTCCTCAGCTAGCCGCTCAACAGCGACATTCACCCACGATGATTCCCACAGAGTGGGAGATCTTGATCGTTGATTTGAAGGATTGCTTTTTTACAATCCCTTTGCACCCCAATGACAGACCAAAATTTGCCTTTACTGTGCCTGCAATTAACAATGTGGAGCCTATAAAGCGATTTCAATGGAAAGTTGACGAGCGGCGTGAGGAAGCTCACGGCAGTCTCAATGTGAGATATAAAGCAAGCTTCATTTATTTCACCAAACGAGAAACTTATATACTGTTACAGATGTTACTAATTATAGTTACGCACGTATCTGCAGCTTGTTCTCACATCTACAGGGTTTTCTCCCTCATTCTTTGTTAATCACAAGTTCACTCCCAGCATACTTCTCACGGTACACTCAAAGCATACAGGCACAGCTGCACCTTCTTGGCACCTTCCCACAAAGCGTTCTCAGGGAAGCGAGCTACTGCGGCCTGTTAGGATTTTTACTGAGGCCTGAGTATGCTGAGGCTTTGTTCAGGTTTATTTAGTTAACACAAGTTTTGCTGGAAAACTGTGTTTTCCAACAGAAAGTGTTACCTCAGGGCATGAAAAATAGCCCGACTATCTGTCAATGGTATGTCGCACAGGCCTTGTCCAGAATCCGTGAGCAGTTTCCTGAGGCACTCTGCTACCATTATATGGACGATATCCTGGTGACAGCAGCCACCCAGGATGAGGTGCGGAGTTTACAGCCTCGACTGCTCGATGCCTTGCATTCCTATGGGTTGCAAGTTGCTCTGGAAAAGGTTCAACAGCCTCCTTGGAAATATCTGGGAGTCAAAATTTTGGATCGAACCATACAGCATCAAGAGGTGCAGTTCTTAGACACTATTAAGACTCTAAATGATGCCCAAAAGTTGCTAGGCATCATCAACTGGTTACGTCCTTATTTGGGACTGGCCAATGCACAACTTTCCCCGCTTTTTAATATTTTAAAGGGGGACTCTGACCTAAACTCACCTTGACAATTGACTCCCGAGGCACGACGAGTGCTGAATGAAGTGCAACAAGCTGTTTCTGCTCATCAGGTTTATCGAGTAGATCCCTCTACTGATATCACTGTTTTCATTACTGCTCCAGACCTCCAACCTACGGGTATCATTGGCCAGTGGAACAAACAATGGGATGATCCTTTGCACATCCTGGAATGGGTCTTTTTGCCCCATCAGACAAAAAAGACAGCACCCACATTGTTCGAATTGATAGCCTGCCTGATAACTAAATGCCGGTATCGGTGTTTACAATTGATGGCAGCAGATCCTGCAACGATTGTTGTTCCGGTATCACGGGACAATTTTGAATGGAGTCTTGCTAATAGTGCTCCTTTGCAAAGTGCACTGCAGAATTTCTCAGGGCAGATTGCTTATCTTCTGCCCAGTCACAAATTGCTGCAGCTGGCAAATTCGGTCAATCTCATGTTGCGGCCGAAGAACAGCCGGGTGCCAGTTCACGGACCCACCGTCTTCACGGATGGTGCTAGGAAAACAGGAAAGGCCATTGTTACCTGGAAGGAGGGATCTGAGTGGCAAGTGCTGAAAGGCCACGAGACAGGCTCTGCTCAACTGGTTGAATTGAAAGCAGTTGCCATGGCTTTTCAGCGGTTCTCTCAGGTGCCTTTGAATCTGGTCACTGATTCTGCCTATGTAGCAGACATAACGAAACGTTTGGATTGTTCACTTCTAAAAGAAGTCAATAATGCGACTCTGTTTTCGCTATTGCGAACCCTGTGGAAGGCGATTCAGGCTCGAGTGCATCCATATTATATTCTGCACATTCGAAGCCACACCAATTTACCAGGCTTTATAACAGAAGGCAATGCCAGGGCTGACATGCTAGCCAACCCTGCATGGGTGGCACCTCAGCCTGACAAAATTGTGCAAGCCAAAGCATCGCACAATTTCTTTCATCAGAGTGCACATAGCCTGCAGAAGCAGTTTCAATTGACGCCAACTGAAGCTAGTGACATTCTCAGTGCTTGTGCTGACTGCCATGGACTCGCTGCTCCTCTGCCATCGGGGGTGAACCCCAGAGGTCTAAAGGCCTTACAGTTGTGGCAGACGGATGTGACACACATTCCAGAATTTGGCCGAGTCAAGTATGTGCATGTGTCTATTGACACTTTCTCCTCAGCTATGTGGGCGACTGCTCATACTGGAGAAAAAAGTCGTGATGCCATTGCCCATTGGAAATTGGCCTTCTCGGTCCTGGGGGTGCCAGCCACTGTGAAAACCGACAATGGTCCTGCCTACGCCTCACAGAAGACGCAGCAGTTCTTACACCTATGGGGTGTAGACCACACATTCGGTATTCCGCATTCTCCTACTGGCCAAGCCATTGTGGAACGTGCTCACAGTACTCTGAAGCGTGTCTTGGAAAGGCAAAGAGGGGGAATGCATGGGGAAACACCACAGAGTCGATTGGAAAAAGCTTTGTACACAATCAATCACCTTACAGTGCCACCGAATTCGAATAATCCTGTGATTTTGAACCATTTTCTCTCATTGCAGTCATCAGGCGAGTTGCGTTTGCCCCGGGCGAAGGTCTGGGTACGGAACCTACTTACTAACACCTGGGAAGGCCCGCATGAGCTTATTGCTTGGGGTCGTGGGTATGCTTGCGTTTCCACAGATACTGGGGTACGATGGCTGCCTGCAAAATGCGTCCGCCCTGACCTGCGGCTCCAGAGACAGAACCAGCAACCTCAAAATGACAACCAGAATGCCGAACACCAACCGAGTGATCCTTCAGATGATGATCAAGAAGCCGGTCCATCCACAAGCAGAGACTGAAATTTATTTATGGAGTCAGAAAGCAAGGACTTTGAATGCATGTTTTGTTGAATTACAGATTTATGCATAGAATTAGGTTTTATATATGCTCTATCTAGGGTATTGCAAGGGGCCTCTTTGACCATCTTAATCAGCGTCTGGTTCGGGTTCTGTTCGGTGGCTGGCCACCTCCAGACAGACCCCTTCTTGAGTTTTGACCAGGCTCTGTTTGGTAACTGGCCATTACCAAACAGATCCTTCATGCTGATCCACTGGGGCTCACAAGCAATGCCTTCTGTTCTTAAACAGAAAGGGGGAGCTGTGGCAAGCACAGGTCTTTCCCATGAGAACTTTCTCCTGTGTTTTATAAACAAAGATAAAGTTTGGATGTTATTAAAACAGTGTCTCGAGATTTGGACAGTTTAGGCCTGGCCAATCAGGCCTAGGGGGAGGTTTCTGACTGACCAATCTGGGTGACCTCTGAAAAGTCTATATAAGTTGGAATCAAAATAATAAAGCTCTCTTTTCTATGCCACGCTGAGAATCTGGGTCCTTTTCTCTGCTAGCGGCTCAACAGTGACAATCATGTGGGTTTTTTTGCTGGATGCTATAACTAGTGTAAATAGTAATCTGTTGCCATAGTGGACGTACTGTATGAAATCAACATTTAATCTTCAATTACTCTTTTTGTAGAATTACTCCATGTCTGTGTATCTTGTTCGCCAGCTCACTTCAGCTATGCTTTTGCAGAGGTTAAAAATGAAAGGTATCAGAAAACCCGATCATTCCAGAGCACTAAGTCAGTCTAATTAATTTGCCTGTCTATACTTTTTCAGTGTGGTTAGTGGCTCTTTAAAACTAGAATTTTTAATACTTAAAAAATTTGCATAATTTTGAGAAGAATGTCCATGCCCAGAGTATCAAAGGTTCCCTTTGCTGTTGCTGAGGCATCACGCACTTTTTCAATGAGGGTCCCTGTGCTGGTAAGGAGCACACAATCTGAAATGTTCTTATGGGAATAGCATGAACACTACTTAATGTGGTGGGCTGTGAAGTGCAGGTAGATGTTCTAAATTCTCTTCACTTGCATGTGATGCTGATTGTACCTCGCTCACTGATAATTATTTTCTCTCTTTTCATGTTAGGTTGAGTTTGCTCTACTAACCATTGTGGCTGTTAGTGCATCTGCTGCACATCAAACAGTGTTGTGATGCACAGTGTTTTCCAGTTGCTTATAGTGAAGCTATTGTTGTTTGGTATTGCTATGAACTAGTTTCCTGGATGCCTAATTTTCTTAGATAGCTGGAAATAAAGGACATGTACCAGTGAATCAAGATTAGCATTTTAAATAATGACTTCTGTGTATAACTTCTTAACTTATTTTAATAGTTAAAGAAAAACTAACTGCAGATCCTGATAGTGAGATTGCCACAACCAGTCTGCAGATATCTCTGCTATGTCCTGTAAGTACATCTGGAAATTACCAGATACAGATTTCTATTTTTATCTTTAGTGCAGAGTTGGGCTGCTTTTAAAAAGACCCACTTTAAAAACTTCACTGGCTTTTGTTGTATACTGATTCATTAATATAAAACAGTGGGGAGAAGGGTGCATCTACAAGCACCTGATTGTAGCAGCATTCACCCAACTATGGTTTACAACTGTGAATGCCTCAGATGTAATGCAGTCAGAATCAAGTTGTTACTGAGAAAGGAGTGGTCAAATAGATAACCCAAATCTATTATTTCTTTGATCTTTTGCCCCTTCCACCAGCACGGCGCCCGTCCAGGGCTGAAGGCTGATAACAGTTCTGGCCTTGTAGATTCCCTTAATCTTATCAAGATAAAAGGGGGCAAAAGAAATCCTTTTGCAATTGAGCACAAGAAATCACTAATAATATTAATGACTTATGAGAAGCAATTTGTATAACCACTCCTATCCTGGGGAATGTAATGAATATTCATGAATTTTACCTATAACACTGTGCCTTTGGAGGTACTGAAGTGTGTGTGTTTGGCGGAGAGAATTCCCCACACATCCAATGCATCGAATAAAGCAAATACCCACTTCTCTGACTTGGTCTCTGAAGTGTCTCCAGGCTCGATTGGGGCGAATCACTACTCGTGTGTATAGTGAGATCTTTAAAAGGAGTAATCTCATATATTGAGGTGTTGAGACTAATTGGCAGGGTGACAGAATAATTAAGGGATACAGTGGTAAATAAAACTTCAGATCTGCTCATCTTGGTGGTATTGCTTATACTGCCAGCTACTATAACAAACAAGAAAAATTGATCATTGTGTAAGAAGGCAACACTGCCTTGGGGTTTCTCTTCCCAGGAAGAAACTGGCCTTGTGTTTGTGACTGGTCTGTTCAGTTAAACATTAAAATGAGTCTAACAAGTAAACTAGTCCTCAGAAAACCCCTTGAAATATTTGATTAAAAGAAAATTATAAAAGTGGTATTTCAGTAAAAAAATTCCTAGAAATAATGTTGATGCAGGTCCATTAGAAATGTTTCTGACAACTCAGTGAAGATTTTGAGGATGGCTTTATTGTTCCTTTAAGTGTACTGTAAGTGCTTTGATAGGGTGGATTTGCTTGCAGCACCCTTAGCACTGGGCATCCTCTGTAGTGAGAAGACAGTTGTTAGCTATCCAGGCCTACTTCACAGTCTTTTGTTCTGACTCTCTTTAAATGCATCTTCTGCAGCTAGGAAAAATGAGACTGACAATCCCATGCCGGGCTGTTATTTGCACACACCTGCAATGTTTTGATGCTGCTCTTTATCTTCAAATGAATGTAAAGAAGCCTACCTGGATCTGCCCTGTCTGTGACAAAAAGGCAACTTATGAGAGCCTAATATTAGATGGGTAAGAGACTGGGTTTGCAGATTACACAATCACTTAACATTTTTCATTATGTACTCAACAGCTACTTTTGTGACTTGTGGTTTAGCCATTTCATACTATTTTCTTTGTCAAAATACTTTAGACTGAGAGGAACTATTAGACTCTGTTAGTTTCTCTTACAGTGTAACGAACTGCATAAGTTTATCTCCTTACTGCATCATCAAACTCGTGAGCATCAGTATATTTCCTCTGAAGAAATCCAAGTCTGATATCTAAGGATGTCTCCCTTTTATGTGACCTTATCTCTGAAGCTATTAACTTCAAAAATTAACTTTTAACTCATTAAAAAGTGTCAAACTTGGTTCAAAGTATGATTATTTCTGCTTCTGTATTGAAATCTATGAATTGCAGTAATGTTGAAATGGAATTAGGGGTAGGTTGGGATATTCTTTTAGTTGTCAATGTCTGCAAAGACTATAATTACAGACTTTCAAGTAAGAGGAACTAGGGAGAGAGAACATGCAATGGATAGAAGGTGATCATAACTAGCTTTTCCACTGTGTCTCCTTTTCAGTTAGAATAAAAATTTCACTTAGAATCAAAAATGAAACCACTCAGCCTTCTTTTTCAGGCTCTTTGTGGAAATCCTTAATGAATGTTCAGATGTGGATGAGATCAAATTCCAAGAAGATAGCTCCTGGTGTCCCATGATGTTGGGGAAGATGAAATAGGAAAGCCTTAAGAGTAACTAAGAAACAATAGTATAGCCGACTGAAGGTAATCCCCCTTCTTGATAGAACAATGCCCTCTGCCTAGGCAAGTCCAAAGGTCAGAGCAGACCCTGCCTGCCTGGTAGAGATTCCAAAAAGCAGTTTTTTTAAGGTTTGAAATATGACCCTGTATGGTAATGTGATGATTCTTATAGGTTGTATGTAAATGCTGTAGGGTTTGTGGCTTGTCTTAGATTGGTTAAAGAGAATTAGAATATTCAACAGAGAAGATGATTTATTGCATTGTAAACGGCAAATCGCTTTCTTCTTTCTGCTCTCTTTTGCTCTCTCTCTCTCTTTCTCTCTCTTTTCTCTGGCCTGCTTTGGGCTGCGTCTTGCAGCCCAGCAGACCTCTCATGCCCACACTCTTTTGCAATAAACTCATATGCTCTAAAACCCATCTTTAGAGATCTCTCGTTCCTATTTTACTCTCATAATTAAACCCCACGGAGTTCTTTCCTTACACCATGAGGCCAAAGAAAGAAGCTATGAAAGTCTCAAGTCCACAGTGCCCCAAAATAGAAAGTATGTACATATGAGTACTGGTTGCAAACCAACTTGGATACTTAGATGTAGCTTGAATAATGTGTGAATGTTGGTGTTTGTTTTGTGGAGGGCTTAATACTTCTAACCTTCTTGTCAAATAAACTAAAAAGAAAGGGTTGTGTCTCTAAAAGTATGCATTTTTTGGGTTTTGTCTTTGCTCTTTATAATAGCAGTTAAGAAAGCAAAAGGTTGTTCTTGTTTTAAGTTCTTAAACTGATAAATGAAGACTAAAGCTTGTGTTTTAATATTCTCAACATGACACAATGTCATGGGTTTGATGCTGGCCAAATGCCAGACACCCACAAAAGCGGCTCACTCACTCCCCTGCTGCAGCTGGACAGAGGAGAGAAAATTTAACAAAGGGTTCATGAGTTGAGATAAGGGGGGGGGAGAGATCGCTCGGTAAATACCATCAAGGGCAAAACAGGATCAATTTAGAGATATGAGGTGAATTTATTGCTAACAAAATCAGAGCAGAATAATGAGAAGTAAAACAAGCCCTTAAAAACACCTTCCCCCTGTAGCAATGTGTGTCTCTCTCCCCCTTCTCCCTAGGTGGCTTGCCAGAGGTTTCTCCTTTGTTCTCCTTAGCTCTGTATGTTATTGGTTCTTTTGAATTATGCACTCTCCATTATCAGAAGTCTATTGGTGTGTACCCCTGCCTTTCTCCCCTCAGACTTTCCCAGGTTGGCTCTTTGGAGCTAACCCCCTCCCCCTTTTCCCTTCCCATATAAACCCCTGCCACAGTGTGCTGGTGGTCGCAGTCTCTGGGCTTTCAGACCCTTCACCCTTCTCCTGCTTCCCATCCCCCTTCGCCTCCCCTGGACCCTCTCCCGAAGATCCTAATAAATCTCCCTGGAAGACCTCAGACTGCTTCCGTACGTTTCTCCGTCCCACCTTGGTTCCCGCCAGACTTCTGTCCCCCGAGCCCCGCACCGCTCCTGCATGCTCCGTGGGTCCAGCGCTGCCCCACTTGGTCCGCGCATCCCGGCGCAGCTGTTTGCCTTTCCGTTGTGGCATTGGGGCTGCGTCTGCTTATCGGGGACTCAACACCACATCCCCCTACCCCTCCCTCCGTCCCAGCTCTACCTCCTACCCCAGCAGCACAAGGAGGCAGGGAATGGGGGTTATGGTCAGTTCATAACCTGAGGCTTCTCCCACTGCTCAGGGAGAGGAGTCGTTCCCCTGCTCCACTGTGGGGTCCCTCCCACGGGAGACAGTTCTCCATTAACTTCTCCGACATAAGCCCATCTCACGAGCAACAGCTCTCTGTGAACTGCTGCAACGTGAGCCTATCCCACAGGCAACAGTCCTCCCAAAACTGCTGCAACGGGGGTCACTCTTTCACGGGGTGCAGTCCTTCAAGGACAGGCTGCTCCAGCCTGGGAGCAGGAGCCCTCTCTCCACGGGTGTCCCACAGGATCACAGCCTCCTCCCAGGAATCCACCTGCTCTGGCATGGGGCTCCTCCAGGGGCTGCATGTGGATCTCTGCACCCCCGTGGACCTCCATGGGCTGCAGGGGGACAGCCTGCTTCATTATGGTCAGCACCACAGCCTGCAGAGGAATCTTGGCTCAGGCGCTTGGAGCACCTCCTCCCCCTCCTTCTTCACTGACCTTGGCATCTGCATAGTTGTTTCTCTCACATGTTCTTACTCCTGCTCTTCTCTGGCTGGAATTACAACTGCACCACAAACTTTGTTTTGATTTATTCTTAAATATGTGATTCACAGAGGTGAGGGGTGGAATGTATTGCTTTTGCATGGCCTGGTTTTTGGGGGGGGGACACACAGAGGTGGTGTCTTGGTTTGAAAGACAGGTGTCTGCCAAGAGAGGTTGAACCCTCCCTTAGAACAAAGAATGGGATTTTTCACTCCCTCCGAATTATTTAATTTTGTAAATCAAGGGCTTTCAGGCAAAGGTATGGGAAAAAAGGAATATCAGTTCTTTACTAGTATCTATAAACAAGCAATAACAATAATAGCAACCACAACTAGAACCAGAAACCAATAGCAGATGACTTGTGAGCTGCTGAGCCTTTGCCCGTGTGGTGTAATCACGGTTGCAAGCAGCAGGGGCGCTGTTGAGCTCCCGGCCGGGCAGGGCAGGTGCGATGACTCCCGAGCGGCTGCAGGTGGCGCTGTGGCGCAGGGTCAGGTCAGCGTCCGGCAGCTGTAATGGCGGGCAGGCTGAGAAGGACGCAGGGCAGCGAAACAGCTCGGAGCAGCGAGAAAGCAGGGCGGCAGGGGCGGGTGCCGGCTCTCTCTCTCTCCGGCCAGCCAGCGAGGCAGCAAGGATTTCTGCAGTCACAGCAGACGCCGCGGTCTCGTGCGGCAGAGGGCGGGGGGCAGGCAGCAGAGGCCGCGGGACTCTCCCGGCAGCAGCCGCGAGGAAACGCAGCCCGGGGGAAAACGTGCCCTTCCCCGTGGGGAGAAAAGGTTGAATCAAAGCTCACCCAGTCAGGAGAAGAGAAAAAACAGGACACAGTTGGATTCCCTCTGGTCCCAGCCGAAAAGCAAAGAGCAGTCTCTCCCCTCAGCGTCCGAACCCCGAGAGACCCGTTCCAAGGCCCCGCTCTTCCCTTCACCTGCCCTGCCCAAGCCCAGCTTTTGTCTTTTACAAAAGGCTTGATGGTTCTAAAAACACCCAACTATTTGTTGCTTAGTAACAGGAATGGGGAGAAATTCTAATGTACTCAACCCCCGACAGGTGGCTTTTGTGAGAAGCTGCTAGAAGCTTCCACTGTGTCAAGCAGAGCCAATTCCTGATGGCTCCAAAGATGGACATGCCTATGGCCAAGGCTGGGCCAATTAGAAATGGTGGTAACGCCTCTGTGATAACAATATTTAAGAAGAAATCAAAGCAAAGTTTGTGGTGCAGTTGTAATTCCAGCCTCAACCAGCATCAACCCTCAACACACAGAATACTTATAAAAGAGTTCCTGGCCATAGCATTCTCTGTAGTGGCCAGGAAGATAATCTGGTTCTGTTGCAGATAGAAACTGCTGATGTCAAGAGCATTTAGAAAACGGTGATGTTCTATCATCTTTTTCAGGTTCCAGTGTTTTTAGGAAACCCTGTTCTGTGACAGTGGCCAATGAGGTAAACAAGAAAGTTGACGTTATTGACTTGAAAATAGAAAGCTCTTCTGATGAAGAGGAAGATCCTCCTGCCAAAAGGAAGTGCATATTTATGTCTGAAACACAAGGAAGCCCAACCAAAGGGTTTGTCAATTTTAAAGTTAGTTGTTATTCTGTAATGTCTCACATAAACTGATCTGTAGAGAAATGGATTTGTAATCTCTCTTCAGGATTCAGCTCCACACTTCCAGAGGAGAATTTCTAGCCCTCTTATTGCAGAAGGTTGTATTGATACAGTACCTTTGTACAGGCAAAACACTATTAAATAGTTTTACATATCACAAAAGACTTGTGCTCACTGTTGCTGTGTTTGCAGGGCCATTCCTCCATAGAAAAGGAAGTTGATTAAGATAATGGACAAGATTCTCCCGGGAAAGTAGATTATGCCAAATGGAGGAGCTTTATGCATTCTTGCTAAGTTAGTGTTATCTTAAGGCTTTTTTCTCACTGTTATACCCTTTATCTAATCTGCTCTGGTGCCCAGGAAATGAGGCTGCATTGTGTTTTTCACCCATCCTGTCAATCTTGGAAGGGAGGTGCTTTGCTGTTTTGAATCAAGACAAGCTTTTCCTCCTCTGTTACACTCTGGAATGTCTTGGACACTGTTGTTGGCCATGGTTATCCATCAGTCCTACAACTTGGTTAGCACATCTAACGACTTCCCAAGTACTCTGTCAACTGCTCCATCTTTGTTGTCATGCCTGACTTCAAGAGGCAGGCTTAACCAAGTTCTTTACTGTTGTGGCACCTGTCTGTCCCAATCTGTGCACCTTGGCTGCAGGTACTGTTTGTGACTTCCATAACATTCTTGCTCATGGCCCGAAGGGCACAGGAGACCTGCAGGGAGTGAGGGGCACTGGTTAGGCTCACCAGTGAGCACTGCTCCACAAGGTGATTCCAAGCATCAGGTTTTAGTAATGACTTGTTAGTGTTTCATGAGGTGTGTGTCTTTGTCTCTCACCGTAGTGGCTAATGTACTAAAATAATAGTAATACAAACAAACCCCTTCTGTTTTGTCAGCTCTCGAAGTAATGCGCAGGTGTACTGTCTAGTTCACAGGAATGTGTGATTTTTGGTGAGCAAATAGTTGGTCATCTTCAACCACTTTCAGCAGTGATACTGAAAATCTGTTGCTTTTTGTGAGGATTGTGGAGGAGTCCCCCTGCAAGAGACTTGTTTTTTTATTTTTATAAGAAAAAACAGCTACAAATACATCTCTTAATGAAGTTTCAGAAGGCACCAAGACTTGCTTCCATGCTCCTGTGCTTGTTTGAGATGGCTACTTGCAACCATAATTGTAGAGGGACTGAATTTTCTTGTCTCTCTGTGACGGGTGTATTTTCCTTGCTGTTTGGGTATGGATATGGCATGTTTTCTTTCTTCAAATCCAAATCAAAGCCAGGCTTTTGGGGAATAGCTATCTCTCCTGTAAACAGTGTTGCCTGAATGCTAGTTTTGGCAAAACTGTGGGGTTTCTTCTTATTGGCAGAAACAATGTAGGCTGAAGTATAAGAGATGCTTGAGAAGGAAGGGTCTGAAATCCAAGATTTTGAATTCAGAAGTAACAAGGCAGCAGTCTGGGAAGGAAGACATGAGTGTATAACACTCATGACTGGTGGGCTGGAGGGAGCAATGCAGAGCAGCTGGGAACAGGATTCTGGGTGTTTCCATCTGACTTGGAGTTTATGAAATATTTTATGCATATGGCTGGTGCCTGACTGCCTATGGTGTCATCTTTAACAGCACCATGAAGTAATTGGGCAGCAGGTGAGGATGCAAAAGGGTTTTAACTAGTCGCATGCTCTTGGAGAGCTTAACTTAGCTTGGGCTCAGGCTGTGA
The DNA here is from genome assembly GCA_024500445.1 of Entomyzon cyanotis. Lineage (NCBI taxonomy): Eukaryota > Metazoa > Chordata > Aves > Passeriformes > Meliphagidae > Entomyzon > Entomyzon cyanotis. The sequence goes on from JAKEPQ010000736.1 coordinate 759,636, forward strand.
GTAAAGGTGGGTTTTGAAATTTAACTCTCACATGTGTAATCTGTGCTTCAGGGGCTGAATAATGGTCAGTTGCACCCTTGGCATGACAGGTTGGCACTGAGGAACAGTTATGTAGAGAAATTAAACCAAGCACTCTCCTCCTGGCTCTGGCTACCTGCACATCCCTCCCAGAGTGCTCCACAGATAGATACCCATTACTTTCTCTGAATGGTACACTGTTAAAAATTACTCCAGCACTGTACTTTGTTTTAATGCCAACTTTCTCTTATGTCACAGCTGCTGTTGAGATCCAAGATAGGGTCATGTTATTATGAAGACTGTTATGAAAGAGGAAATTAAGAGTTGGAATACTGTGTAGTGAGTAGCCACACTATAGTTGTATTATAACATAGTGACCCTGTGAATGAGTGCGCAGTGGTGCATAATTTCTCTTCTGTAACTAACAGCCAGGTTGTTTGTAATTTCCCATGCCATTTGAAAAAGGGTTCTTGTGTATCACCCACCTACTGTCAGAGTGCCCAGAGTGACAACGGTTGATGCTGCTGCTATTCCACCTTCTTTAACAGACTACCCAGTACCATTCCATGTCCCGGGTTAATGATAAAACTCTCTCTCCTCCGAGAGCTAAGGGCTCTGACACCCCCTCCCCCAACCCACAACAGAACCTCTTAGATGGAAGTGAAGAAAAAAACTATTTATTTAACAAAACCACGCAGAGTGCCCTGCAAGGCACAGGGGAAGGGGAAAACCAAGGTGAAAAGGAGTTGTTCAACCTGATTAAAAAGTCCTTTTCCTCAGACGCAGCCCCTCTCCTCCTCACCCCCCCCCCCGGGGCCGGGTGGAGCTCCCTGAGAGCTCTGCTGTCCTCTGGCCCTCCTGGGTCTCTGGGTGACAAAGCAGATCGAAGAGAAGGGGTCCAAACGAGAAAGAAGAAAAAATGAAAAAAAGAACGGGAACAGAGCTCACTCCGACTGCCGTCCAGCACGCAGTCTCTGCCAAGCGACGAATCCTCCCCCCGGAGCGAGGCTTGGGGAAAAAGTTTTCAAAACAACCCGCGTTTCTCTCTGCAGCTGGGTGTAGTTAAAGAGACAGGACCACACATTTTTTTTCTTGGGCATATAAGCCAACAATAGGGGATAAAGGATTATCATAACATCAATCCAAGACATTCCACCCCTTATTCCATAGTGTTGGCTTAAGGCCCACCCTAACATCTTCCAACTTTAAACACACACACATATATATACACATATATACATACATACACATATACATATATACACATCACTATGTACAAATAATGTCATTCAGTAAACGGTGGTATGTTGCCATCCCAACCTTACATGTGGCCTTCACCCAAAATTAAATCTCCCTGAGGGACACATCGTGTTTTTCCATCTTCCTGCATTATCCACCAAGTACACCCTGGTCCCTGAGCAAAGACAACCCCACGGATGGGTTTGTCTTTATGTGAGGCAGAATCAATCCAGACAGTTTTCCCTAACAAGCGTCTGGCATGTACTGCTGGGACCTTATCTCCATCCACTGTATGTAGAAGCTCAGATTGGGCAGGACCTGCTTGGTTGATGGAGCCTCGGGTATTGACTAACCAGGTGGCCTCTGCTAAATGTCGCTCCCAATTCTTATAAGTTCCCCCACCCAGTGCTTTTAGGGTGGTTTTCAACAGTCCATTATACCGTTCCACTTTGCCAGTGGCTGGTGCATGATAAGGAATGTGGTACACCCACTCAATGCCATGGTCTCTAGCCCAGTTGTTTATGAGACTATTTTTAAAATGAGTTCCATTATCTGACTCAATTCTCTCAGGGGTACCATGCCTCCACAGGACTTGGTTTTCAAGGCCCAGGATGGTGTTACGAGCAGTGGCATGAGGCACAGGGTAGGTTTCCAACCACCCCGTGGTGGCTTCTACCATTGTGAGCACATAGCGCTTGCCATGGCGGGTTTGAGGCAGTGTGATGTAATCAATCTGCCAGGCCTCACCATACCTGTATTTTGACCACCTTCCACCATACCACAGGGGTTTCACCCGCTTGGCTTGCATGATGGCAGCACACATTTCACAATTATAGATTACTTGGGAGATACAGTCCATGGTTAGATCCACCCCTCGGTCTCGTGCCCACTTATAGGTGGCATCTCTGCCCTGATGGCCTGAGGCATCATGGGCCCATCAAGCTAGGAATAAATCTCCCTTATGCTGCCAATCCAAGTCTACCTGGGACACCTTTATCTTTGCAGCCTGATCTACCTGTTCGTTGTTTTGGTGCTCCTCACTGGCTCGGCTCTTGAGGACATTGGCGTCTACATGGCGGACCTTCACAGGCAGTCTCTCTGCCCGGCTAGCGATGTCTTTCTACTCTTCAGCTGCCCAAATTGGTTTTCCCCTATGCTGCCAACCAGCCTTCTTCCACTTTTCCAGCCAACCCCATAGAGCATTGGCTACCATCCATGAATCAGTATAAAGGTAGAGCTTTGGCCATTTCTCTCTTTCAGCAATGACCAGGGCTAACTTGAACGGCTTTGAGCTCAGCAAATTGACTCGATCCACCCTCTTCTTCCCTAGCTTCTGCAACCCGTCGTGTGGGGCTCCACACAGCTGCTTTCCATTTTCGTTTTGTCCCTACAAGACGACAGGAACCATCAGTGAAAAGAGCATAGCGTGTTTCGTCTGCTGGCAGTTGGTTGTATGGTGGGGCTTCCTCCGCACGAGTCACTTGTTCCAGCTCCTCTTCCTCAATCAGACTAAAATCTTCACCTTCAGGCCAATTTGTAATTATTTCTAAAATCCCAGGGCGATTCAGATTTCCCATACGGGCGCGCTGTGTGATAAGGGCAATCCATTTGCTCCATGTGCCATTGGTGGCATGGTGAGTAGAGGGAACCTCTGCTTTAAACATCCACCCCAGCACCAGTAGTTGAGGTGCCAGGAGGAGTTGTGCTTCTGTGCCAATTACCTCTGAGGCAGCTTGGACTCCTTCGTATGCTGCTAAGATTTCTTTCTCTGTTGGGGTGTAGGTGGCTTCGGACCCTCTGTAACTTCGGCTCCAGAATCCCAATGGACGACCCCGAGTCTCACCAGGCACCTTCTGCAAAGGCTCCAGGACAGACCATGGCTCCCAGCTGCAGAGTAAAGCACATTCTTTACTACTGGCCCTGTCCTGACTGGGCCAAGGGCTATAGCATGAGCAATCTCCTGCTTGATCTGGGTGAAAGCTTGCTGTTGTTCAGGGCCCAGTGGAAATCATTTTTCTTACGGGTAACCAGGTAGAGAGGACTCACAATCTGGCTGTACTCGGGGATGTGCATTCTCCAAAAGCCTATAGCTCCCAGGAAAGCTTGCGTCTCTTTCTTGTTGGTTGGGGGGGACATTGTGATGATTTTATTGATAACCTCAGTAGGAATCTGATGCCGTCCATCTTGCCACTTCACTCCTAGGAACTGGATCTCTTTGGCAGGCCCTTTGACTTTGCTTTTTTTTATAGCGAAACCGGCTTCCAGGAGAATCTGGATGATTTCCTTTCCTTTCTCAAATACTTCTTCTGCTGTGTCCCCCCACACAATGATGTCATCAATGTATTGCAAATGTTCTGGAGCCCCACCCTTTTCCAATGCAGCCTGGATTCAGTCCATGACAAATGGTGGGACTGTGTTTCCACCCCTGGGGCAATTGGTTCCACGTGTACTGCACGCCCCTCCAGGTGAAAGCAAACTGAGGTCTGCACTCTGCTGCTAGAGGAATGGAGAAAAATGCATTTGCAATGTCAATAGTGGCATACCACTTTGCTGCCTTGGACTCTAGCTCATACTGGAGCTCCAGCATGTCTGGCACGGCAGCACTCAGAGGTGGAGTCACCTCATTCAAGGCACGATAGTCCACAGTCAATCTCCATTCTCCTTCAGATTTTTGCACAGGCCAGATGGGGCTGTTAAAGGATGAATGGGTCCTGCTCACCACCCCTTGGCTCTCCAGCTCACGGATTAGTTTGTGAATCGTAATCACGGCATCACGAGTTGTCCGGTACTGTTGGCAGTGCACAATCGAGGTTGCAATCGGTACTTGTTGCTCTTCCCCTTTCAGGAGTCCTACTGCAGATGGGTTCTCTGACAGTCCAGGCAAGGTGTTCAATTGCTTAATGCCCTCTGTCTCCACAGCAGCTATCCCAAATGCCCACTTGAGTCCCTTTGGGTCTTTGAAATATCCATTTCGGAGGAAGTCTATACCCAAAATACATGGAGCCTCTGGGCCAGTCACAATGGAATGTTCTTTCCACTCCCTTCCAGTCAGGCTCACCTCAGCTTTCACCAGGGTCAAGTCTTGTGATCCTCCTGTAACGCCGGAAATAGAAACAGGTTCTGTCCCCACATGTCGCAATGGGATTATCGTGCATTGTGCACCAGTGTCAACTAAAGCCTCGTATTCTTGTGGCTCTGATGTGCCAGGCCACCGAATCCACACTGTCCAAAAAATACGGTTTTCCCTGGCCTCTACCTGGCTAGAGGCAGGGCTCTTCTAACCATGGTGGGCATGCGTATTAGAAGTTCCTTCAAGGGAATCAGACATGTTGAGTAGAGCTACTTCCCTTCTGGTGGAGTTCCCTCTCTGAGTCTTGCCCTCTTTCAATTTACGCACTCGTCGTGCTAGGACAGTAGTGGGTTGTCCATCCCACCTGTTCATGTTTTCTCCACTGTCACACAGGAAATACCACAACTCACGTCGAGGGATATATCCAGTTCTCATAGCTGAGGAGCGTCTGCGTGGGGTAACAGAACCTCTGACCTGTACTGCCGAGATTTGGAGAAGGCTGTCTTTAATCTCTTTACTGAGTTTCTCATGATTCTTCTCTATTTTATTTTCTAGTTTCTGCAGATTTGTTTCTACAGCTGAGATTCTTGCATTCATTGGGCTATGCACAACATCTGCATACGCTCAGGGCTTCCTTGACATATCACGCACGGTCTCATGCCCGTCATCTTGCTTCATAATGGCTAAAGCAGAAGCATACTCTGATGGCCCAAGCTTTAGGAGTTTCCGCCACATCACAGGTGTACATTCTATCCTATCTGGGTCTATAATTGGATCTGGGTTTGCTATGTCCTCTGAGAAGACAACTTCTACCACCGCCATTTCTCTCAAGCGTTGAATCCCTTGTTCTATGGTTCTCCACTGGGTTTGTCGCAAATAGAGATCGTCGGGATGTAGGTATCTTCCCCTCGCACCTCTGATAGCTCGTCTCCAGAGGCTGCAGCAGTCAGGCCCATCTCGTATAGTTTGGTTGATATCTGGGTCACGTGACACAGTCCCTAAATGCCTTGCCTCAGTAGGATCTAGAAGTGTAACATCGCCTGCGGCATCCCAAAGACGGACTAACCAACTAATTACAGATTCATCATCTCGTTGGACATAATCTTTTCTTAGGCTGTGAAGGTCTCTCACATTCATGGATTCAACAATGACCTCTGACTCAGTTGCTGACCTTGAGGATCCCTCCCCACTGTCATCTGGGCGATCAGTCTTAACTTGGGCTTTCCTGCTTCTCGTAACAGGAGCAACTGCCACTGGCTTAGGCTCCCTTACTTCCTGTTCTATAATATCCGACAGTGTACGATAAGCATATGCCAGGGCCCAACATATTGCACGGCAGTTGTCTCTGCACTTCTCTTTCAGATACTTCCCCACCTCAGCTGGTCTCGGGATTTGTCCAGGGGGAAATTCTCAGTCTATTGGGTCAGAGAATTTCTTTAAAGTTTTACCTATGTCCTCCCATACTCCACACCATTCAAATTTCCTCACATCTGGATTAGGTGCCTGCTCCTGCTCAGCCCCTCTGGACTTCTCAGCCCTCATTCTTGAAAAGTTGAACATCATACACATGGAAACTACCAGGTAAAGCACCAGTACTACCAGGAAAATGGTCTCTTTAACATCCAGGGGAAACTGAATATTCTCAAAAGATGATATACCAGATTTAAAGGGAAAGAGATGGGTGAGGAGCCAGGAAGCTTCACCCTCTACTTCTCTAGCAGGTTGGGTAATATTACTAACAAAACCCCAACACAGGCTACTAAAACTAGAGGAGGAAAGTAACAGAGCATGTACATCTTTAACTGTTTCCCATACCTTCTTACAGATCGTCAGTATCACGCACATTACTATAACAAGCGGGAGTCGTGTCCCTGATTGGTGAAAATTATACATTAGGGACAAGATTGCCCCTACCTGTTGGTAGGGAAACAGGCCTATGTGCCAAACAGACAGTATTACATCAAACAACCTCCCATCAAACAGCATGGTGACTACTGATAGTAATCCAATACAAAGTGTTTAAAACCAGAATGTAATTATTAGGGGTTTTTTTCTTCACTTTCTCTAACCCCACAAAAGGTGTAGAACAAGTAATCAAGGCCCTACGTTGGGCGCCAAATACTGTCCCGGATTAATGATAAAACTCTCTTTCTTCTGAGAGCTAAGGGCTCTAACACCCCCTCCCCCACCCACAACAGAACCTCTTAGATGGAAGTGAAGAAAAAAACTATTTATTTAACAAAACCACGCAGAGTGCCCTGCAAGGCACAGGGGAAGGGGAAAACCAAGGTGAAAAGGAGTTGTTCAACCTTATTAAAAAGTCCTTTTCCTCAGACACAGCCCCTCTCCTCCTCGCCCCCGGGGCCGGGTGGAGCTCCCTGAGAGCTCTGCTGTCCTCTGGCCCTCCTGGGTCTCTGGGTGACAAAGCAGATCGAAGAGAAGGGGTCCAAACGAGAAAGAAGAAAAAATGAAAAAAAGAACGGGAACAGAGCTCACTCCGACCGCCGTCCAGCACGCAGTCTCTGCCGAGAGACGAATCCTCCCCCCGGAGCGAGGCTTGGGGAAAAAGTTTTCAAAACAACCCGCGTTTCTCTCTGCGGCTGGGTGTAGTTAAAGAGACAGGACCACACATTTTTTTTTCTTGGGCATATAAGCCAACGATAGGGGATAAAGGATTATCATAACATCAATCCAAGACATCCACCAATATCCAGTATTTCATCCGACTTGCCAGGTAGGTGATGGTTATTTTTCATGTGTATTCTGACAGCATTATTAACTTGCAGGGTGGGTAAAAATTGGAGAATTGATCAACTTTTTTTTTTTTAATTGAACAAGACTATATGGAGTATTGCACTGATGTGATGTCTAGACAAGCCCAGTACAGGCTTTTTTCCAGTTTCAGATTGCATTTCACAACAGTGATGTGACAAACATTGCTTCTGGGGTACAAATTGGCACTTCAGAACGGCAACCAGAAACACTTCTTGCTATGTTCAGTTAGACTTTGCGTAAACATCCAATGGTTATGTGTTGTAGATGCAAGGGAGAGTAGCTACTTCTTTAAGTTAATAGATGTGTGATGGCACTGACTCATCCAAACCCTAGATGTAGATATTCTGCTAACTGATCGTAGTGGTGCTCTGTCTAGACTGTATGAAAAAGGTGTTAAGGTGAGCTACAATCTGTAAGCTGACATTTATTGACTTTCTTTACCTAGACATACCCTAAATGCCTATGATGTATTCTTCAACACTGCTGCTAAATATCAGACAAAAGGTGGGGATACTGATTGTTTTCTATCCTGGCTTCTTGAAAAGAACACTGTATATAGTGACTCTGGGGGGTTTCTTTGCTGGCTGTAACAAACCCAGAGCCCAGGAAATGGTGACTTGTGGTGACAGATGTCACATTGGCCTCCTGTACTTCCCCTCTCCCCCTTTCATTGCCTGTATTTATTTCTGCCCTGAAATATCGCCGGGTTTTTTTCCTCTTCTTTCAGCACGTTTGGCAGTGAAATGGATATAATTCCCTGTGTTTCTATGTGCATTGTTTCCCTTACTGCTCCCTTCTTCCACTTCTCCCTTGTTAAGAAATCGGTCGTCTTCCCAAATTGGGTAGGAGAGAAAGCTCAGAGAACAGAAATCTAGAACTGTTGTCCATCTCTATTGACTGAAGTTCTAGAATGTGCAAGACCAAAAAAAGCTGTCAATTCTGTAAAAGCAGCTAAGCTTAAATCTCCTCCAAAATTTTTCTATAATGGAGAAAGGAGAGATGTCACTGCCCAGAACAGATTTGGAGGTGAGAGGAGAGGGAGGGAGGAAGTAAAATTTTTTTCTGTTGACATAGCAAACACAAGGCCAATATTTAACAACAAAACAAAAAAGGCCATAGTTTCTCATTGGTTTCATAATTTTAATCATCTTGCCCTAAATGCTTACACGCTACTGGTATATTATATGGACACTAGTTGTCACTGATCTTAGAGGATATACCTTGAACTACTTGTAGTTTCCTCTTCTTTGTTCCTTTTATTTGTCTAGACACAAAATGGGGATGATATTAGAAATGTTTTTTTATTGGCTGCCCATGGGTGGAGGAAGAGATCTGCTGCTTGTTTTTGGACTTGTGCATGTTGTGACTTTACTTCATTCCAGCATCTTCAACGTGGTGACACTCTTCATGTCCCAGTTTGGCCAAGTCAGGCACAATATGCAGTGAAACTTGCATTATGAACCAACAGCTCCAAATGGCAAGCTCCATCTAAGCAACCACATTCAACCACCTTGCACTATTGATGCCTTAAATGCTGATAAAAATTTGAGACACAGACACACAGTATAGGAAAAGGGTATTACCTTGGTTTAATAGGATTCCAGGTGCACCACGACGACTCGAGCCGCGACGATATCCCCCGTATACAATTTATGGACCCCCTAGATTAGCATACTTATCTAAAAGTCTCCAATGAGAAGTCTAACAAATGAAGTAATTGCCCCCTTATTAAAATTGCCCCCCCCCCGAAAGATTACTACTTAGTTTACAAAAAACATGTCTCAGTGATGGGGCTCTGTTCAAGGTTGGTGCGTCATGCTTTTGAGATTGTGGGGATGTTTCGTTTTCCCCAAAGAATTCTGAGCAGGACAAGGGTACAAGGGTTATAAACATGTGGTGCTAAGATACAGGGAGTGAAAAGTACAGGAATGGGGAAGGGTAAAAGGATATATAAAAGAGTGTAAAAGTATAATGGAAAAAGGACAAAAAAACCCCATCAGGCATCATTTCCCCCCTTTTTGGAGACTAACAAGCTTTTACCTTGTCTAGTCTCTAAACTACACTACCTACAACATTGGGTTTACACAACTAGCTATGGTAAAAATAATAACTACAATTACAATCATTATAAATGTTTCTTTCACCCAGGCCCAGTCTGGCAACCATGAAGTGAGGGCATGGAAGATCTGATCAAATTTCAAGGTGTAATGTTTTGAACCCACTTCATGTAGAATTTGAGTTCCTTTCTAAATTTCTTCTCAATCTTCTCTGATTTTAAATGGCCAGTTATCACATTCATCTAGAGGTGGTAACTGGGTGCAGATCTAGGAATTGCTCATATTAAGAGCTCTGGATATATTTGTTTTGGATCACAGTGTTGTGTAACTTTTGGCTGAGCCCTGAGTCATGGTTACCAATTGGGCAAACAACAGACATGTAAAGAACAATTTAAACTACATCATTTTGATTTGCATCAGTCTCTGTTTTTTGATGGTCTCAGGGGCAGAAGCTTTCTTCATCCTGGAGTAGTGGATTCACGATCTTTTCCCAGCAACCTTTCTCAGAAGTGAGGGTGGTCAGCAAAACTTGGAGTGGTCCCTTCCACTTAGCTTGGAACTTGCTGGTCCACCATTTGATGAAGACCCAGTTTTCAGGCTGAAACAGGTTGGCAGGGGTGTCCAATCCTATAGCTTTGGACAGCACGACGAATTTCTGGAGCTTCTGCAAAATGGAGCTTAAGGCTGTTAAGTATTTCTGTAAATCAATTTTTCCCCTCGTGTGGATTTTTCCCGAAATGTGTGGAACTTGATATGATTTGCCATATAGGCTTCCATAGGGACTTATATTGTCCCTCCACCTTGGTTGTATGCGGACCCTCCGTAAGGCTATAGGCAAAGCTTGAACCCATGTCATAGATATTTCTTGACAGATTTTACCAATCTGGGCCTTGAGGGTCTCATTTATACATTTAACTTTGCCACTTGCTTGGGGCCTGTATGATGTGTGCAGGTCCCAAGTAAGTCCCAGAATCTTGCTAACTTCCCCAATCACTGTTGCAACAAGGTGTAGTGTTCTATCTGATGACATCCTTAAAGGAACCCCAAACCCCAGAACTACATGGTCAAGCAAGGCTTTCACCACCTCCTCCACTGCACCGGTGCGATAGGGACAAGCTTCAGGCCATTCATTGAACACATCAACCAATACCTGCACATATTCATAATATCCTTCCTCACGTGATATTTCAGTAAAATTTATTTGCCAGTAATCTCTTGGGAGATGCCCTGCCTTGGTCACTCCTAACTCTACTCTCTTGCTTGTGTCAGGGTTGTTTTTGCAACAGGTTTCACACTTGCTCGTTAGAGATTGCACAATATCAGTTGTTCTCCCTATTACTACTTTTTCTAGATGTTTTGAAAGGTTTTCTGTTCTCCAGTGTGCACTCTCATGTTCCTTCTGTGCTATTTCTCGAAGGATCAGGGGTGGGACTACAACCTGGCCTATCAGTGTAAGAGGCCACCCACCTTCTTTAATTTCAGCTTTAAAAACTTTAATTAACTTTTGGTCACTCTGTTCATATTTTGGAGTAAACCCTGTTAAATCTACTTCTTTCTGTGGCACTACTGCAAAAATGCTTTTTTTTGCTATCTTTCTTGTTGTTTTGTTAGCAAAGCAATTTCTTACTTCAGGAGTTGTCTTCCCCTTTTGATGACTTCTGCAATGAAGGACAGCTACTTCTGTAGGCTTCCAGGTGCTCTACAGGAGTGCAAGGGTTTGTTTTGCATGCTTGATGTCATAACTTTGAGAAGTCAGCAGGCCACGTCCTTCCCAGATAGCTCTGTGGGCATGAACAACACTGAAGGCATATTTGGAGTTAGTCCATATGTTTACCTCCTTTCCCTCGCTCAGTTCTAGAGCTCTGGTCAGTGTAATCAGTTCCCAATCTGGCTTCTTCAGAGGCACATTCTTCAGGTCTGGTCTGCTGGAATAGGTCTCCTCCATTGTCTGCAAACAGTCATGCTCAGACAGGTCATTAAGTAATGTGCATGATAAAAACATTGCAGGGTTTACAACAAATATTGTTTTTAGGGTGACATTGTGTCCCCCTTTTTCTCCAGGCCAGAGATCATGGTGTGGGGTACATACATGAAAATGTGCTGCCCAAGGGTGAATTTCCAAGCTTCCTGCATTAGGATGACAGTTGCTGCCACAGTTTTCAGACACCCAGGCCACCCTTGGCCAACATTGTTTAGTTGTTTTGAGAAACAGGCCACAGCTCTTTGCTGATTTCCAAGGTGCTGTGCCAGTACTTTTAGAGTAACATTCTGCTGCTCATATGTAAAAAGTTCAAAGGGCTTTGTTATGTCTGGCAGCCCTAGAGCTGGAGCAGATATTAAGGAATGTTTTAGTTGTTTAAATTCAGCTTTTGCTTTCTCTTTCCAGTTGGTGGTTTCTTTCTCAGCTGCTTTAAGGGCTTTATATAAGGTTTTTTCTTGTTTTCTCCAGTCCTCTAGTTCTTTTGACAGCTGATGTTTAAATATGGTTGGGCTATTTTTAAACCCTTGGAGTAACTCTGTCCAGGTGAGCTGAGTTTCTCCTCTTGTCTCAGGATTTTCCCACTCAGATGTAAAGAATTCTTGACTACTTTTACTTATAGAAATCCAGGAAAAGGCATCTTCGAGATTTAAAACTGTGAACTTCCCTAGTTCAGTTGTTGGTGTGGTCTGAAAAATGTAGGGGTTTGGCACGACTGAATCTATGTCCTCCATGTCCTCTGTGGTTTTGTTAATTGCCTTTAAATCATGCACTAATTTGTAACTTTTACTATCATCTTTCTTTACTGGCAGAATGGATTTTCTCAGTTCACATTTTAAAGGTTGAAAGAAAGGCCGTGTTTCACTTATCCCTGTGACACTGGTTACTTTTACAATACCTCGACTCAGTTTCCCCTCAGCCTGCCCCAAAGGTGCCTCTAGGACAGTCTCTTTCTTTCTTGGTTCATCTCTTTTAGATCTGGTGTGTTTAGCTACTGGACTAGCAGCCCCTATTATAGCCTCTCGGGTTACCATTCCTTTCTTCTTCCCAGTAAGCCCGCTGGCTGCTGTGGTTACAGCCCCCATCCCAGTCTCCTTCTCTCTTTTGGAGCTATCTGTCTTGAATTTATCTGGCTGGATTTCAATTGCAGTTATTTTTCCCTCAGCTCTGTTACTGACCGCGCGGCAAAGCAGCTGCTGCCTCCCGCCCCCCTTTCCTGGCCTGGGAGGGGCCAGGTACAGCAGCAGCAGCATTTCCCTCCCCGCCTGGACCTGCTTCGGAACCCCCCCTGCCTCTGCCCTCAGTGCGCCCCGGGGAGGGTGGCCGCGGAGGGGGCAATGGCCACCCATCCCCCATCCCTAGTTCTACCGTGGCAGAGGGGAGGGGAGCCAGCGGTGGCCACCGATCCCCCACCCCCAGTGCCATATCGGCCCGGGGCAGACAAGGGGGCTGCCGACAGCGGCGACGACGGAGGACAGAGCCAGCCTCCCGCCACCTCTTCCGATCCAGCTGGCTCTTGTAGCGACAAGGGGTAAGATATTCCTTTCCACAAGGCAGGCAGTCTTTTTTAATTTGTTTGTACACTTTTTCCCGATTCAAGAATATAGAAAACAACTCTGCATCCTTTAATTCATCAAACCTGCCTTGGACCTGAAACTCTACTAATAGTTTTGTGATTAATTGATCTTCTAAAATGCTTAGATTGAGCCATTCCTCTCCCCCCCCGGTTCCAACACAGGCCATCCCCACAACGACAGCCTAGATAATTTTCCCATGTACTGGGGGGTGTTCTTTCCCATTAGATTGTGCCAGTTTTTTAAAACCAGACCTAGTGGGGAATCTTGTGGGATTTTTGGGTTAGTAGATGACGCACCACCCATGTTTCATTTAAAAACAGAAAAGAAACAGCTGGAAAGAAAGCACTTAGCCTAAAGACTGGCGTGAGAACTGAACCCGCGGTTCCATGCCCCAGCAGAGTAAAGAAAGCAAGCTTAAAACAGCACGCGCGCAGATTAAACCTGTGGCGAGGTTTAACTACCACCCTTCAGTAGTTGAACCCACACCCCAACCTGTGGGCCACAGCTCCCTCTGAGCTATAGCCCCCCGTGAGCCACTACGCAGCTCCAGTGAGCCGCTACGCAGCTCCTGTAAGTAAAAGGCGTCCCTTTCTCCTCACAGCCCCCCTGCAGGAGTGGAGTAGGTTGCGATAACCTCTCTCTTACGGCCCCCCCGGCCACACGCCCACCCTTGGAGATCTCCCCAGATGCTAGCAATAAAAACATAAAAAACCCTTTTGATCTCACCTCTCCTGCTGTGTGTCTGTGGTAGGTTGTTTCGGAAACTCCCTGGGTTTTTCAATCCCACTGCCTCCCTCCCGTATAGTGCCGGCGAGTGGGGGGGGGGGTGCAGCGGGGTGTTTCTCGATCCAGAATTGAAACTCGGGGTCTCCTCTTCTCCTGCCTGGCTCGCCAGAACTGATGCCTTAAATGCTGATAAAAATTTGAGACACAGACACACAGTATAGGAAAAGGGTATTACCTTGGTTTAATAGGATTCCAGGTGCACCATGACGACTCGAGCCCTGACGATATCCCCTGTATACAATTTATGGATCCCCTAGATTAGCATACTTATCTAAAAGTCTCCAATGAGAAGTCTAACAAATGAAGTAATTGCCCCCTTATTAAAATTGCCCCCCCCCCCGAAAGATTACTACTTAGTTTACAAAAAACATGTCTCAGTGATGGGGGCTCTGTTCAAGGTTGGTGCGTCATGCTTTTGAGATTGTGGGGATGTTTCGTCTTCCCCAAAGAATTCTGAGCAGGACAAGGGTACAAGGGTTATAGGGTTGAGATACAGGGAGTAAAAAGTACAGGAATGGGGAAGGGTAAAAGGATATATAAAAGAGTGTAAAAGTATAATGGAAAAAGGACAAAAAAAACCCATCAGGCATCACTATCCAGTGAATAATACGTCATAATGTCATCCTCATTCTTAAAAAGACACACATACTAGATAACTAGTTTTGCTGCTGCCTGAGGTAGTCATTGAGAGTGGTGTGACAGTGGTATATTCCATTTAGAAACTGTGTAACAATTTCAAAATCTGCTCTATAACCACAAAAAAAGTTCCTTAAATTTGTTGTGTATGCATAAAAGAAAGACTCATCAATTTATTATCCTTCTTTCTAGGACTGAATTTTCTTTCACTAATCACAGTTGATTCACAGGTATGTTTCTGAACTGTTGTGGTGTTAATTTTCAAGTCTGTTTTTTGTGACATACTACTCAAATAACTATCATATTTATACAGTCCACTTGCTTAGACCTAACCACAGACCAGGAAAATCCATTTTCCCAACAAGAGGTGGTAATGAAAATGCATTAAGGGAGGATTCAGTTTAGCCTTCCTATGGTAAATCCAGGCATGGAAACTCAGTCTTTATTGGTAGTTTGCCTTTCTAGGCAAAGCAGATACTTGCACAGCACTAACTTGAATACACTCAGGGTGGTGAGGTACTGGCATAGGTTGCCTAAAGAAGCTGTGGATGCCCCATCCCTGGAAGTGTTCAAGGCCAGGTTGGATGGGGCTTTGAGCAACCTAGTCCAGTGGAAAGTGTCCCTGCCCATGGCAGGGGTTTGGAACTAGGTGGTCTTGGTCTCTCCCAACCCAAACCATTCTGGGATTCTATGATCATGTGGTTCATGCTCTTAGCTCATGGTGTCTATCTGTAGGCCAGATTAAGCTCTGTAAATATACCTCACTGGTTGTTATTTCTGTTCTTTTTTATATTAGTAGGAAATTAGGTTCTAAAGAAAATATCTTCATTAATTTGAAGGGCACATGACTGAATACTTTTACAATAAATTCTTCCATGCAACACTTCAACTCCATTGGCTTTGGTTTATATGGAAATTTTGTAGGACAAAAAGAACCAGGTGGTATTTTTCCTTCCCTGGAAATTTAAACTTTACACCATTAGGGAGAATGATTTTTACTGTAACTAGATTCTTATGCAGACAGACTACAGCCTTGAAATGTGAGGGAATATCAGTTCCTTAACTAAGACAAGAGGATCTGAAGCAGACTCTTTTTCACCTCTGTTGCTAGAATAAAACAGTAATAGGTCTCTTAGAGTTGACTTTCTGGTGCCTTAAAAACAAAGGATGAACTTCCTCCTTTTCTTTCCACTTACTGCATCTTGCAATACTCTGTGCCTGACCTTGAGATCTGAACTGCCAAAAGCGGGAATAACAGAAGTTTGTTCATGCGGAAGACTGCAAGCAGGTATGCTGCTATGAACTGTCCATTTTGGACAGTCCAAACAGCTCAGGCTCAATTTCAAACATGCCCGAGATTCGAATCCACTGGGTAAGAGAAAGTAAGGTGTGTCAAAAAATGTGTGCGTGTGTGTGGGGTGTCTGTGGCAAGCACAGACTCTTTCCCATGGGAATTTTTCTCTTCTTCTTCCTGTGTTCTATAAACAAAGATAAAGTTTAGATGTTGTTGAAATGGTCTCTGGAAAGATAAACAGTTCAAGCCTGGCCAATCGGCCTAAAGGGAGGTTTTGAAATGACCCAATCCGGATGATCTGTGAAAGTCTATATAAGTTTTGGAATTAATTAATAAAATTAGAATTTTGCCACATTCGACACAGCCTGATTCTTGCACTCTGCTAGCGGTTCAACAGCGACAGATATCTTATCTTCTTTGACATCTGGCAACCTTGTTCTGTTTCTAAATGGTTAGAATGTTCAGCTCTGAAATGGCTTATCTTTCACTTCAGGAAATTTAAATCAACTTAAAAATTTTTCTTAATCAGACTTGATCAGGGCTCATTTATCACTACTAAAATGTTTAAATACCTGCATGTATTTTTGCAGGTGTATACAATGAAAACATTGATTAGTACAGCTGCTGACATTTGAGGGGATGAAATTATTCTAACCTCCATTGAAGGAGCAGAAAGCATTTTGCTGCCTTTCATGATGAAAGTAGCCTGAAATAGGGAGTTTGGCCCAGTACCTATGGGCAGTGAACATCCTCCAAATGTTAAGGGGTTTTGTGGGTGGGTTTTTTTGTGGACATGATAGTGTTTCTTAATGCATTAATAAATGTTCAAGCTAACTAGTTAATAAGAAAAACAAAAAGGGGAGGATGAGTGAGAAGGACTCATGGCTACTATCTTTGCTTGATTACTTGCTGGTTTGCAGAACTCTGCTTTTTGCTATGCATGTGTTAACAAGGTTCTCATACTAAAATGTTTTGTGCTTGTTGCTCTTCAGAGCATACATTTCCCTTGTGCAGTTAGTCTCTTCATTCTTCATTGTTTCAAGTAGTACTGTCCTCCTATGTTTTTGGATAGTCTCACCTCAACCTTAATAAGCAGCATGCCTGGCAGCATCATTGCATCAACCAGCCACCATGAGAGCAGTACACATTAGCTCCTCCAGCAGGAGCAAGACAGGAGTGATAACCAGAAGCAAAGGCAGTGCTCCTGACATCATCACACTGGACTGAAACAAGGGGCAGCACAGGACTCCCAAAGAAGTTGCACAGAGCTGCTGCTTGTATCTCTGTAAATTCATAATCTCGGAAGTTATTCTGATATTTATTGAAAGGATTTGCCTTCTGGAAAATGGAGTTAATTCATCAACACCAAACAAGTGATAGATTTTTCTTTTCTTGCTCATTGTCGGGGTTTGACCCTGACTAAACGCCAGGCACCTCGACTCTCTCTTGCTACAGAAAAAAACTGTAAAAATACACACCAATCTCGTGAGTCAAATGAGATAGGACACTGGTAGGAGGATGCACAGAAGAAAAAAAAGAGGGCAAACAGGCTCCAACTTAAAGTTGCAAAAAGTGATTTAATTACCTAACAGAGTTGGAGGATAAAATACAAGGCAAAAATAAACTTTTCATACATTATTTTGTTCTCTCCCCCCCTCCCTCTTACGAACCCATCGTATTCACCCCCTTTCCTCTTTTATAACCAACAAGCCCGGGTAGGGAGGCAGGGGGTGAGGTATTTTCTCAGTCCACAGAGCAGATCCATAAATCTATTCATCACCACAATTCTTCTACTACAAATACTCTTTATTTCTACTTATTTCTCTCTCTCTCTCTCTCCCCAGACAGTTTTTTCTGCTCTCACCCCCACCCTCTTAAGAAGCAATCTCTCTGCTCACCCCCCTTCCCTCTTTCCAAACCAGCAACACAGACAGGGGGCAGGGTGAGGGGTTCTCTGGTCAGTCCATCAGGGAGAGGGGTTCTCTACTTAGCCATGGGGTCCCTCCCATGAGAGACAGTCCTCTGGGAACTTCTTTGGCGTGGGTCCAATCTCACGAGCAACATCCCGCCCGAATTCTGCTGCAACATGAGTCTCTTTGTCCATAAGGTGCTGTGCAGACTCTCCCAAGCTGAGGCCAGGCTGCTTCCATCCTAGGAGCAAGGCCTTTCTCTCCTTTGCAAGGCCTTTGCAGTTTTAACTCTTAGATGAGACTCTAACTGGTTCACAGTTTTTTTCCAGGCATCCACCTGCTCTTCTGGCATGGGCTGTGGGTGGATTTCTGCACTCCTGTGGACTCCATGGGCTGCAGGGTGACCTCCTGCTCCCCCATGGCCTTCACCACAGCTAGCAGAGGGTTTTCAGCTCCAGTGCCTGGAGCACCTCCTCCCCTACCTTCTTCACTGACCTTGGCGTCTCCATGCTGTTCTCCCTTTACATATTTTCACCTCCACCTCCTCCTCCTCCAACTACAGAGAAGTGTGTGCCTGCCTTGTTTTGATTTCTTCTTAAATATGTTTTCACAGAGGCGTAACCAGCACCTCCAATTGGCCCAAACTTGGCCAGCAGCATGTCCATCACCTTCAGAGCCATCAGAGATTAGCTCTGCTGGACTTGGTGTAAAAACTTCCAGAACTTTCACTCAGGACACACAGGAGCCATCTTTGTGCCACTCCCCACCCCTCAGACACCTACCCAGGCCTACCACAACAGCTTTTGAAGAGTCTAAATTTCTCCCAGATGTCAAAAAATACTTTACTGATGTTTTAGGCCAATCAAAACCACCACACTCATTAAACAGCTGGCATAGAAAAGGCCCCTTCAGAACATGCATTTATGCTTTTGGTTTGTTCTTGGAAAACTGACCTTGTTTCTGGGTGGATTCCGCAAATGGTTTTTAATTTTGTTGTAAAGCACAGCAATACTGTAAAAACCAACAAAAAGCTTGTTGGAGGTTGGGAAGCCTTGGAATTTTTCTCCATCCTTGTTACTAAGCAACAAATAGCTGGGTGATTAGAGCCATCAACTCTTTTGTAAGAGACAAAAGGGTGTGCTTGGGTGAGGCAGGGGAAGGCAGGAACCGGCCGTTGGAACTGGCACTTGTTCCATCGGACCGGGAGGAAAGGGACTGCTCTTTGCTTTTGGCTGCGACCACAGGAAGGCCAACTGTGCCCTGTTTTCTTCTCCTGGCTGGGTGAGCTTTGATTCAACCTCTTTCCCACTGGGAAGTGCACGTTTCTCCAGCTGCATTTTCTCGCAGTAGCCACCAGGAGAGTCCGGCTGCCTCTGCCGCCTGCCCCGCTTTGCCGCACGAGACCGCGGCGTCTGCTGTGACTGCAGAAATCCTTGCTACCTTGCTGGCTAGCCTGGGAGACCCGGCTCCTGCCCCTGCCGCCCCACTTTTGCCACTCCGAGCTGCCTGTTCCCTCAGCTCTCTGCCATTACCAACTGTGTGAGGCTGACCTGACCCTGCACCACAGCGCCACCTGCAGCCGCTCGGGAGTCATCACACCTGCCCTGCCCGGCCAGGAGCTCAACAGCCCCCCCTGCTGTTTTTCGACCATGATTACACCACACGGGAAAGTCATCTGCTATTGGTTTCTAGTTCAATTTGTGGTTGTTATTATTGTTATTGCTTGTTTATAGATACTAGTAAAGAACTGTTATTCCTTTTCCCATACCTTTGCCTGAAAGTCCTTGATTTCCAAATTAAAATAATTCGGAGGGAGGGGAAATCACATTCTCTGTCCTAAGGAAGGGTTCCACCTCTCTTAGCAGACACCTGTCTTTTCAAACCAAGACAAAGCTTTTTAATAAAAAAAGGTGCTTAACCACTCTAGAACAACAACAACTCGGACAAAGGTGCAGAAGGGTATGCATTGGTGAATTTTTAATATTTCACGGGGGCTGTCATAAACTTCATCTAAGACAATGAAGCTTTGAAATAGCCATGACTTGTGTTGTATATCTCTTGTTCCCCATCTCCTCCTTACTTGGGAACATAGGGGAAGCCAATGTAAATGGGATTGTTTGGTTTGTTTTTTTCCCTAATTTCATGTTCTTCACAAATGCAACAAAATCCTAAAATGTGATGACTTCTTAATGTTCTTTGGGCCGGGGCAGGGACAGACTATCTATGCAAACCCTGCATTACACAGTCTCAGTGCTGTCATGTTGGAATTAGGACACATCCCCACCACCAAAAGCTCCAAACTATGCACAGTTGAATGTAGTTGAATTTCTGGTTGGAGAAATTTAAGAGGTGATAGGAAAAAAAAGCCTTTAAACTCAAATTTAGATTATTAAGTCCTCTTTGAAATTGCCAGAAGATCAAGAAAAGTGTGTGCTTTCTATGGCAGCTGTAAGAAGAAAAAAAAAGGAATTGCTTTCTCCAGTGCAGGATTACTTAATAGGATTTCACACTTGTGATTTCTGTCATTTCAGTAACTGCTGTATTCTGTGTGGTAATACTGCACTCTGACTTGCTGTGGGGGAGGCTTGACTTTTTGGAAGATAGAAGCTGTAACTGCATGGTGTTTCCACCTAACTGGAATTATGCATTTAGGGCTTAATGGTGCTTCATCCCGTTACCTGGCTTGGCTTCCTAATTGTAGCTTTTCTAATTCAAAGGGGACAACTTCCTCTTGTTTTTCTCTGATGAGGATGCAGTGTTTTCTCACACACCTCTGGGGGTAACCTCAGCAGTACTCTATGTGGAAGGGGTTACAGATCAGGAAAATAAAGTAATTTTCAGAGAGCCGGAATAATGGTATTGTCTATGTATGCTGACAGAGCAGTTTTTCCAAGTGTTGTGGTTCTGTTGAGTAACTGTATTTAAGATTATTCCCTGATTACCTGTCGCTGTTGAACCACTAGCAGAGTGCAAGAACCAAGCTATGTTGAATGTGGCGAATTTCTAATTTTATTAATTAATTCTGAAACATATATAGACTTTCAAAGATCGTCCGGATTGGGTCAGTTCAAAACCTCCCCCTAGGACGATTGGCCAGGCTTGAACTGCCTATCTTTCCAGAGACCGTTTCAATAACATCCAAACTTTATCTTTGTTTATAGAACACAGGAAGAAGAAGAGAAAAATTCCCATGGGAAAGAGTCTGTGCTTGTCACAATTACCAGCTTTCACTTTTTCTTAATTTTATGTTATTTTCTTCTTATTTCTTTAGTCAGATCTCTGTTGCTTTTTGCCTTCCATTACTGTTACAGTATTTGAACAAAGTACATAGATGAAAAATATTGAAAAGGGATGTTTTGTAACTTTTGTCTGCCCTGTACTCCCACCTTTAATGGTGCATTACTATTCCTCATTGCCTTTTTTGCATGATCTTTCACAGCAGTCTTCAGTTCACACATTGATCTTAATATTGCATCCAGTTTTTCTTCTCCTTTCCTTAGCTGTTGAATTTTTTGTACCTGTTAAGGATCAGTTTTTAGCATGATTTATTTCCAATAAAGCCATGCTACTCATTAAGTTTTTTCCTAATGCTCGCAGCAGATCAGTGCTTTTTGGATTACAATTGCATGATGACTTGACCAGTAAATAGAGTGTGGAGAGAGGTTCCAGAATCATTCTGAATAAAGCATTTAAAACTGGTATCTGTTGCTGAAGATGCTATTTGTACTCTCTGTCAAACTCAAGTGTTATTCGGCTAACTGCTGAACTGGCTGATGTGATGTAAACATGTCACATGTACATCAGAAAAGATAAGTATAGGTGAGTGCCATTTTTTAGGATGTGCTCTAAAGCATTTATGGTATTATAAAATATGACTG
Organism: Entomyzon cyanotis; assembly: GCA_024500445.1. Lineage (NCBI taxonomy): Eukaryota > Metazoa > Chordata > Aves > Passeriformes > Meliphagidae > Entomyzon > Entomyzon cyanotis. Next base: position 780,854 of record JAKEPQ010000736.1, read on the forward strand.
GTATTTTATTAAATATTGTGCCCTGTTTAGTAGTTACTTATCAGGGCTGAGGTGCAGTTGTGTTCCCCAGATGTTGTGGGCAGGAGTTTTGCAGCTGCATTTACCTTTAAACCTTCTAGACCCATGACAGCAATGTTTGAGCCTTGCCCATTAAGGAGAGAGCTAGATTGTCATAGGCTGGGGTGTGAGGCAATTTTAGGTGAACGATGCAGTTTTTCTGCAATGCTGATGTACACACAGTAGGTAACTATTAGGCTTGTGTAACTTCCAAATCCTTTAATTCACCTGTGTTTGTGGATGATATATATCAAGGGATTGGAGTGCTGCAGTGTAATCATGTCACCCATTCAATATGCTTTCTTCCACAGGACAACAAAGAATTTACTTAAAGCAGGGGTGGGTGGAAAGGGGATTTGGATTTGCAACCACTCTAGCTCTGCTCTAAGCAAACCTGTCCATTGTAGCTAGATGAGTTTTTGATCTATTTTTCTTTCAACGAGTTCTAAAATGCATCAGACTATCGATCCAATAACCTCTAACATGAGAAAAAACTTGAAGAAAAAGTTAGATGACTTCATACCTCTTTGCTTCCACTATGGAAGTATCTGGTTACTGCTTTGAGTGGACTACATCAATGATACCTTCAAACCGACTGCAGAAGGAAAGTAAAGCTTATGAGATTAATACAAGTCCCTCTATGGCACAGATAATCAGCGTGCAATGAAAGCCATGCTGTAAGAGCTGGCCCTTTTTTTCCCCACCCATCCATTTGCTATGTCTTTTTATTCATTTTCTGGAAGTGAGCTAGCTGCTAGCATACTAGTGACAGAAAGGCTATACCTTCCTGAAGGCTATTAGCCTGAGCTGGCTTCTGATTTTCATACTTCCAGGTCAGATAAAGTTGTCTGAAACAATAGTGAGCCATATGGGTGGGACTTTGCCACCCAATGACATCACACCATCACCCAGAGGTTCTGCACCTTTCCAGCAGCAAGAATTCAGACATTTCCAATGTTATCAGGGATTTTCTGTATCTGCATTTAAATCTAGGTGCTGGATGCTAGAAAGCTTACCTGGAACTGCAAGGCTTTCATTATCAGTCTTCAAGAGCAGAGATTATTCAAGTTTGGAAATGAAAGAACATATCTTTTGGCTGAGGGGACAAAACCTGACAGTTCAACAAGAATTTCTACAAGAGCAACAAAGGGAGCTGCTTCCTAGGTTAAAAGACAATTGTAGATTAGGCAAACTAATGAACACCATTAGTCCGAGGCAAGTGATTTTTTTTTATGTGTATTTTTGATAGAGGTAGGAGTGACCACAGACAAGACACAGGCAACATCAACCACATAAGTCAAATAAGCATGTAATTTTTATTTCTTTTTTTAGTAGGTGTCAGGGTTTGACCCTGACTAAACGCCAGGCACCTCGACTCTCTCCAGCTGCAGACATGCAGGAGAGGGGAAAGAAAAAAAACTGTAAAAACACACACTAATTTCATGAGTTAAATGAGATAGGACACTGGTAGGAGGACACACGGAAGAAAGGGCAGACAGGCTCCAAACTTAAAGTTCTAAAGTGATTTAATTACTTAACAGAGTTGGAGGATAAATGCAAGGCAAAATTAAACTTTTCATACACTATTTTGTTCACTCACTCCCTCCCTCTTACGAACCCATTTTTATTCACCCTTTTTTTTTTCTTTTAACCAACAGTTCAGGTAGGGGGGCAGGTTGTGGGGTATTTTTCTCAGTCCACAGAGCAGGTCCATAAATCTATTCATCACCACAATTCTTCTACTACAAATACTCTTTATCTCTACTTATCTCTCTCTCTCCAGTTTCTCTGCTCTCACCCCCTCCCTTTTAAGAAGCAGTCTCTCTGCTCACCCCCCTTCTTTCTTTCTAAATCGACAACATGGGCAGGGGGCAGGATAAGGGGTTTGTTCTCTGGTCAGTCCATCAGGGAGAGGGGTTCTCTACTTAGCCACAGGGTCCCTCCCACGAGAGACAGTCCTCTGGGAACTTCTTTGGCGTGGGTCCAATCTCACGAGCAACATCCCGCCCGAATTCGCTGCAACATGAGTTCTTTTGTCCATAAGGTGCAGACTGTCCTGAGCCGAGGCCAGGCTGCTTCCATCCTAGGAGCAAGGCCTTTCTCTCCCTTGCAAGGCCTTTGTAGCTTTAACTCTTTCAATGAGACTCTAACTGGATCACAGCTTTCTCCAGGCATCCACCTGCTCCTCTGGCGTGGGCTGTGGGTGGATCTCTGCATCTTTGTGGACTCCATGGGCTGCAGGGGGACCTCCTGCTCCCCCATGGTCTTCACCATGGCTAGCAGAGGGTTTTCAGCTCCGGTGCCTGGAGCACCTCCTCCCCCACCTTCTTCACTGACCTTGGTGTGTCTTTGTTCTCCCTTTACATATTTTCACTTCTACCTCCTCCTCTTCCAACTACAAAGAAGTGTGTGCCTACCTTGTTTTGATTTCTTCTTAAATAGGTTTTCACAGAGGCGTAACTAGCACTTTTAATTGGCCTACACTTGGCCGGCAGCATGTCTATCACTTTCAGAGCCATCAGAGATTGGCTCTGCTGAACTTGATGAAAAACTTCTAGAATTTTCACTTAGGACACACAGGAGCTATCTTTGTGCCACTCCCCACCCCTCAGACACCTCTTCAGGCTTACTACAACAGTTTCTGAGGGGTTTAAATTTTTCTTAGATGTTAAAAATACCTTGCTGATGTTTTGGGCCAATCAAAACTACTACATAGTTGATCATACCATAATCACAATATATTAACACTATGTATATTCAGTGTGTCATTCTAAACACTTTCAATTTCCTTCCTGGTTTTATGAGGAAAGAGTATCGGGACAAAACTTGGCAGTGCATCACAACCTGAAACAGAAGTAATTATAATTTATCTAGGAAGTTGTCCAGAGGTGGTATACCCTCCCTCAAGCCATTGTGTTTATGTGTTTCAACCACAACTTACCAAGGTTGAGAATTTGCATCATAAGGCTCTCCAGGCAAAATCTGCCAGTGATCAAAGACTGTAGAAAAGCCTGACCACCAGTGTTAGATCTCATAATCAGTAAAACCTAGTGGGAAGGAAAAAAATTAAAAAGGAATGAACCATCTACAGGAAAAAATAAAACTGGCTTATTGTGAGTTTCTGCATAGATAAAACTCTAAAAACACTCCTCCTAATGGCAGTTAGGAAACTGCTACTTTGCAGATAATTCTTTCAAGCAGGTAAAAATCAGGTCAACTCCAAAAGACTGCAGAAAGACCTCATGTATGTAAGTAAACTGGCAATAAAAAGGCAAACAAAAGTCAATTTAGATAGAAAAGTATATGGGGAAAATTATATTTCGTATGTCTCAGGAACTGACCCAATCAATTTGAGATCTTTGGGTTATGGTAAGCAGTATAGACGTGTTAGTTCAGTAGCAGTCAAAGTGAGAAATCAAGTTCTAGTACCTGTTAGGAAAGGAAAACAAAACGTTAAGTCCAGTGAAAGCCTGTACCTTTAGCAGTTGTGGTTTCCTTTATTATGAACAGCTCTGGTACAGGCTTGTCTTGCAGCAGAGCAGGAGATCGCAATGAGCAGGGCAAATTTCTAGTGCCAGGGGAATGACAGGAGAGTGCCGAGACCCACGTGAAGCTGGCAGCTTGCCCTTGAGCGGCTGACTCAGCATGGGTGGGGCCAGCAAAGTTGGCGGCTGCCCCCACTCCCACGTGGGGCCCCTAGGGAGCACGGTAAACAGAGCATGGCACATCAGTTTGCACAGGCAGGGTGAGCAGGAAGGGTGCTGAGATGCTGCAGCTCAAGCAGCTCAGTTGGTGGTCATCGCCCATGTCAGGAAAGGTCAGGTATGGTGTCCACTCAGACAAAAGTTGCTTCCTCTGTGTGCACTGCAAAGGATGTGGCAACCCAGACGGACCACCCATGAAAGTATGGGGGGGTCCAGGTCTCAGGCTGCAGAGAGTGCCAGAGCCTGGCACTGCTCTCAGATGGCAGCAGGGAGAACAGCTATGTGAGGTGCAATCAGGTGGATGATCTGTTCACCTTGGTGGTGGAGCTGAAAGAGGAAGTAGAAAAACTAAGAAATGTTAGGGACTGAGGAAAAGATTGACTGGTGGATCCGCACTCCACCATCCCTTAGGCAAACGCACCTGCCCTCCACATCACAAGAAGCAATGGAACCCTTGCCCTCTCAGCATCAGGCAGAAGGAGGTGACCCTTAGAGATGGAGAGGAATGGAAACAGGTTTCTGCTTGACATAGCAGATGAATCCCCTCCCAAATTACCTTACCTTCCCAGGTACCCTTACACAACAGGTATGAGGCTCTGGAACTTGAGGACCAGGGATATGAGAATGTGGATGAAGGTCCATCCAAGTTGGAGGGGTCGCCTAGGGTAGGGCAGCCCACCCCTCACATCATGACGGCCTCAGTTAAGAAAAAAAGCAGTAGTCATTTGCTGCAGTGAATTAGCCCTAAATTTATAATTTCTGTTCCAGAATATTCCCCCAGCTAAAACATCCCATTGGTTAAAAGTCATGTACCGTCCCCTGCAATACTGTTATAGGTTTGTAAGCCTGTTCTTCACCCTAAGATCCTTCCTGATAGGTCCTCCGGGGCTGGGCACGCCCCGTTCTCGCCGCCCTTTTAACACCATGCAGAACCGGGCCCGGGGCTTCTGGGTTTTGGATTCTAGGTGACCTCATCCTTTACCTCGTCCTCCGCCCCGTGTTCCTACAATAAACCTTCTAGAATCCCAAGCGCAGGAGTCTACGCCTCTTTCATATTTACTGCTTTCTTAAAGCACTACCGTTCTCCTGGAAGCCGCACTCACCTGATTGCGTCATCGCGGCTGCATGCCCCATCTGTGTTCAGCGCAGCTAGCCGCCTTTCCATTGCTGCTTTTGGGTGGCTGGCAACCTTTCGGGGATCAAAGCAGCAGTCATTGGTGACTCCCTTGTAAAAGGAATGGAAGGCCCAATATGCTGACCAGACCAAACCCATAGGGAGGTGTGCTGCCTCCCTGGGGCCCAGGTAAGGGACATAACCAAGAAACATCCCAGTCTGGTACTGTTGCAAAATGTGGAATATGCAAAATTTGTTTAAGAAAGGATGTTCTTTAATGTTTGATCTTTCAAGCCTAATCAACAAGGAAAGGGAAGTTAATCCATGAAACAGAGAGCAGCTAAAAAGTGATTCGCCCCAATCGAGCCTGGAGACACTTCAGAGACCAAGTCAGAGAAGTGGGTATTTGCTTTATTCGGTGCACCGGGTGTGGGGAGTTCACTCCACAAACACACACCTCAGTACCTCCAAAGACACAGTGTCATAGGTAAAATTCATGAATATTCATTACATTCCCCAGGATAGGAGTGGTTATACAAATCATTTCTCGGAAGTCATTAATATCATTGGCATGTGCACCACGCATGCTCTGTATGTCCTGGTGGTCTTTGGAGACCCCCAAAGACCCCTCCAAGATGAAGGTCCTAGTAGTCTTCATCACAATGCACTTTTCACCTTTTCTTCTGGAGCATGCGTGGTCCTTCATGGGATGATTCAGCAGTTTCTGTGCTGGTTTCAAATGCATGCTTGTACATCTTAGCTGATAAGCCATCAGGCCAGAGCTGTTATCTGCATTCACTCCTCTCTGAGAAGCTGTCAGCTACAGTTTGAATTTGAATTAGAGCTCAGCCTTCAGCCCTGGACAGGCACCATGCTGGTGGAAGGGGGCAAAAGCTCAAAGAAACAAGGATGGTTGAAGTGCAAATAGATTTAGGTTTTCTATTTGACCACTTTTTTCTCACAAACTCCAAGTGATGTCCAGGTGTTAGAAAAACTACTTCATGGTAGAATTGCCTTGTTAAGGTTTAGGGCTCGACATGTGTCCTGGGTTGCAATATAGATGTATTTAAGTATTCTATTACCACCAGCTGTGGGCCGTTACCTGCTATCAGCTGCTAATGACCCACTCCGGATGACAGGCAATGGGCCATCCGTTAGCTGTTATCAGCTGCTAATGACCCACTCCGGATGACAGGCAATGGGCCATCAGGGACCCACCGTGTGACTCATGGACTTATCTCATCCCATTGTGGGATGCTCTGCCCAGGAGGGAGGAGCCAGGTGTTCCCACCTGGATATAACCTGGCCTTGGAACTGCCTGAACTAGCCCTGTCTACTGGGTTCCCAGAGGACAAGAGCTACTACTGGATCTTCAGCTGGAGACTAGACCTTCACAGGATCACCGCTTCAACTGGACTACTTCAGTTGGACTGCTACTACCACCCTAACAGGGTGTTAGGTTGTATCTGACTTTGTCAGTGCTTTTCCTTGTATTATTTCACTTATTTTTAATTTCAATCTTGACTTGTGATCTCCCACTGGTTTGTTTTCAAACCAATACAACATGTTTCAATGATCTCATACCTAGGGGGAGGTTAACAAAGCTTGGGAAGAAAGATGTACCACTGATAGTGGACATAAAGAATGCCGAATTTACGGGCCACAAGGACATTTGGCAGCCCTCCCAAGATAAGGGAGAAACTAATGGAGCCAACACAGCAACTGTGCTGAATCAGCTCTGACTGGATAAAAGGTAATTCTGGCAGGGGGAGATCACAACCACTGACTCACAAACCACTGACCCAAGAAACCCACTGACTCAAAAGAAGAGAAAGACTGAGCATGCAGAATAATTAGCATTAGAAGCAAGGGAATCATTAACCGATAGAAGATAGAATACTAGTTAATAAGAGAACTATTGTCCTAGTTTAAAGGACAAATGTCTGCCAAGGAAGGTGGGAACCTTCCTGGAATGGAAAGACGACACCTCCCTCTAACTTACTGTAGAAATTATGGGGCTTCCAGGCAAAAAATACAGGAAAAGGAATAACAGTTCTTTACTAGAATATATATATATATATATATATAACAGAACAAAACAACAACACAATAACAGAAATTTCCCACCCACTAAGTAGTTTCCCCTTTGGTGTAGTTACGACTGAAATTCATACCTTAAACATTGTTAGGAAGGAGTTTTGCCCATTATAGCAAAAACTGTATAAAGAAGCTGCAACCACAGAAGCCTCCTTGAAGATGCCTGACTGGAACTTTGGACTGTGAGTTAAGCCGCCTAGATAAGATAAAAGGGACACTATCGTTTGATCATCTCAGGCTGAGGGAGAAACTAACAAGGCTGAGAGAAGGGAATGCATCCACAAGAAAGCCAAATGCAGCAGAGAATTTTCCCTGGCTGGGTTTGGGGTGGGGAAAACCACAGAAGCCAGGTTTACACAGACTCCCCCCAAAACGAGGGGGCGGGGGGGGTTAGGGGGTTTTCTGGTGCGTGGCATAACCTCTGGTCAGAGGCACTGAACACCCATCCTCCCTTACACAAATTGGCTCAGCTGTAAAACCCCCAACCCCACAGGCAACATCCACAAGACATTCACGGGAATGGCAGCTGAGGGGATGTCATAATCCATCAAAGATCCCCCCAAAGTGCTCCCCAGAGGCCTTGCACCACAGGACTGCATGTGATGCAAAATGATTCAACAGATCCAGAGTCTGCTGCAAGAGACTGCCCCCTCCCCCTGAGGGAGGTACTGGGGCATTCCCACCTGGCCTGAGCATGTATTAATCCATGGGATTCTATGCTTTTTGGGGGACCTTCACCACCAAGAAGACTATCTGGAGAGGATGATCGGGACGTCGGTGGGATCCACGGAGTGGTGATACTTTCTTTATTCTCTCTTTGTCACTCTTTTCTGTCCCCCCACCTTTCTATTTCTCTCTTTTCCTTTTTCTCTTTCTTTCCTTCTCTCTCATATTTACTACCAAATAAAACCAATACCATTGACCTTGGCATATGGTCTCGTTTGCACCCTAATTCGGGCAGAGGCATTTCTAATAACTTTAAAAATTGGACCGTAACACGATCACAACCGGCAGGGGGTGCTGGTGGCTCTGGCAAGGCAGAGAGGCTGCAATGACCACCTCGTGGTCAGCAGGGGGCGCTCCAATGTGAGACTGGGACCTCCCCGGGGTAATGGCAACGCAGACGGTGCTGGTCTCCCAGTGCCGACAGTTGCCGGTCTCAATCAATGGGGCAGCTGGGACCCTCTCCCCCTCTTGTAAGCAGCGGGCTTACAAGCAGGCAGCAGGGAGAACTCCACTACAGTGCCGAGCCGCTGAGCAGAAGTCCAGCACCAAAACCACCCGAACTGTCTCTGCTCCCATCCCAGCCAGAGTGTCCACACTCAGCTAAAGAGTGTTCAAGCCCTGTTTCCGTCCCTGGATGATGTCAGTAAAATGCTAGAGCTTTTGGCTAGTTCTTTGTGTCTTAATCGCTGACTATTCATCCCCCGGGCATCATCCCCTTCTCCTCCCAGAGTCTTTTCAGGTGACAAATGGAAAAAAATTCACTGAAAAATCCAAACCCACAACAGCTATGTAGCTTGTAGCCAATGAACACTAATTCCCTTGTTTGCTAAAATGTATAAATGGTAAAAAGTTTTAATAGTAGGTGTCCTTGATTTGGGGAATACCACCGAGCACCCAGGCTTGTGCAACTCTGAAATAAATAATCAATGTCTCTCTCAAGTGTGTAATTATTGGCTTGTTGCACACTGGGTAACAAATCCAATTTTTGTGGACAGCAGTATGGCCCACTGACTATTACCCACTATTGGTTTTCCAGGTGGGTATTGATGAAGTCCCAACAAGAAGACTGTGGAGAATCAAGAGGGACCTCAAGGCCTTGGAACAACTGGTCAAGGGATCTGGAGCACAAGTTGTGCTGCCAATTGCAGGGAATGATGGAGCAAGAAACAGGAAAATTATGCAGATAAATACCTGGCTTCAAAGCTGGTGTTACCAGCAGAAATTGGAATTTTTTGATGATGAGTTGGTTTACATGACACTGAGCCTGCTGCCAACAGATGGCATCCACCTGGTCTCAAACAGGGAAAAAGGATCTTAGCTCAGGAGTTAGCAGGGCTCATTGAGAGAGAACTTTAAACTAGTTTTGAAGATGGACGGGGACATAGCCAGGCTTGACAGACATAAGGTGTTGGTCATGCCTTAAAAGCTAGTAAAAATATGAGGCAGAAAAAGCAGTATACGAAAAAGGGTATTACCTTGGTTTTAATAGGATCCCAGGTGCACCCTCGTCAAAGGTGGAAACACGCCGAGGAGCACACCCATGTACAATGCGTATACAATTTTATGAACCTCACAAATTAGCATATCTACTTAAAATCCCCCAATAAGAAACTTAACAAATGAAGTAATTGTCCCCCTATTCTAATTACCCCCCAGGTGATACTACAGCCTAGTTTTCAAAAACATGTTCCAAAGAGGAGGCTCCATCTAAGGTTGGAGCCTCTAGTTTTGCGATAGTAGGGATGTTTTGTCTTCCCCCCCAGAGAACCCCCAAACTAAGCTAAAAGGGTAAAAGGGAGTAAAAGGGTTATAAACGTAGGTCTAAGGTACAAGGAGTGTTTGTGAAGGGTACAAGGAAAGAGAAAGGGTATAAAAATGTATTAAAAGGGTATAAAAAGAAAAGACAAAAGAACATCAGGCATCATTGGAAGGGTACAACTATGGAGACCCCTCTAGTAGCAAAATGAGACTTAAGAGGGGATACCCTGATCAAGCACAAGCAGCCAAAGACATAACCACAACACAGGGCTATGGGGCATTCCTTTGCATCCCTACAGGGATATTGACACAATCAAATACTTTTATAAAGTGCCTGTACATGTAGCAGGGCATCTTGCCCCTCAGAAGAGCTTATCTGTTGCTTGTTAGTTGGTGAAATAACTCAGGGCATTTTGCCCCTTTAAGAGCTTGCTAACGGGTGAAATAAATCAATCAGGACAGCTTGTCTTGTTGTGAGTTATTTCGGGGCCATAGGAGTAATTCTTTTAGCTGACAATAGACATCTTGCTGCAGAAGTGAGATCTGGAAAGATAAGCTGAAATGTTTGACTGACAGACACTTCACATTACATACTATAAAAGCTACACCAAACTTTCACAAAGCAGAAATCTTCTGCATGTTCCCTGGAAATGAGTGGAGCTTTCTCCCCAAAGTTGGGACACCTGCTTTGTGGTTACTCCTCAGAGGTTGAGTGAAAGGACTCTGTGTACACTATCGTCAATTCGGTGGTAGATTACATTGACTCCTAATCAATACTATTTTGTTGCTAGTTTTAATATAGAGACCTGGATGTCGTGCACTGTTTTATGTAATCTCCTAGTAGTTATTTTGGTTTATACTGTGTAGTAAGTAATTCTAAGGCCTTTTTTCTGTTATCTCTTGTCTATTCAATAAATAACTCATTTTATAACAGACCTAATCTGCCATCCTTAGAACTTGCAGGCTGAAGCGATTTTAGGTGCGGGCCACCTAAATTTAAGCTGCTGCCAAAAATCTGAGGTTAAGGCAGGGCTTGTCTGAAGCTCCTACTTGATCCATAACAGTACACCACCTTTCTGTAACCAGCTTTCTAAGCTGCCTGTGAAAGCTTAGTTTTACAGAAGCACAAAATCAACATGCACTGGTATGCATCATTGATAGTGTCACTGTAGTATCTAAGCATGTATCTACAGTCATTACATGCATACTGTGTTACTTATCACCTCAGAGGTTTTTCATCATATCCTCCACTTTCTTTGAATGCTCAACTGAAGCTTTGAAGAACCTTACTTTGTTCCACATAGTGTAAATGTTTATAACAAAGGCTAAAATAAAAACTTCAGAAATATATTTGCAAAGTGCTAAGAAGCATTTGTAAGATTATGACTTTGTAAAGAGTATTAACTGAATTGTTAGTAAACTTTCTCTGGCAATTAAAATATAAGTGGTTCATTCCTGCCACACAGATAAAATTGGTCTGACTTAAAAATGGCTGAGATTTGTGGAATCTAAGAATCAGAATAATGTCCTAGGCAGGAGTCCTTTGTTTCTGTAACTAGATGAAAGCTGCAGTCAATTTTAGCCATAAAACAAGCTAGTACAAGACGATAGCATTTAAACAAAGGTAATGGGGTTTGAAAACTGGTGAGATGTCGCTGTTTCGAGATGGGAATGACACAAAGACATGACTCCAGGCCAAGTAGAAAGGAGGGCAGAAGCCTCGTTTATAGCTACAAAGTCTCTTTTATACTATTTTCTAACATTCGTGCCATATAGCTATTGGTTCTAACCTGTTATTGTACAGCACCATTGGCCAGCTATTCACAGCACACATATGAATAACAGACTCCTTGCAGGTGTTGCATACCAAGTTGTTTTTCTGGTCGTTGTTTTTCTGTTCTTGCTTCTGTTTCTCACAGGTATGAAGCTGCTTGCAACATGGTCGATGTCTGTGATCAAAGGCAGGCTAGTTGTCAGTTCCCACAGTGGGAAGGTCTGTCTTGTAGCTATTTGGTGGAAAAAATAGTATCTGAAGCAACCTGATTCTGACAATTCCTTACTCTATCAGCTGGACCACCAGAGGAGACTTGCAGTTGACTGGTTTTTTATTTTGCAATTCTCAGCTGCAATATTGGAAATACTATTTGTCTTTCTAGTTTCAAACCATCCTTACAAAGATATCCAGCATATTATGACATAATTACTGGTAGAATAACAGAGACTTACATCTTTAATCAGAAAAGAGCAAATTAAATGTTGTATTAGTCAGGAATAGCAGAAAGGTCATGTTTCTTATTGTGTAAGTGACATAAGCAGCAAAATTAGGCACAGAAAGCTAATCTTCTGGCTTCTGGTCCTTTGCCTTAAATTTCAAACCATACCTTCCCTTCAGCAGTTTGCCCCAGGCTAATGTCTGACATTTGATATTTGAATGACACTGAGCAACTGGTGTGAGGTTATACATTTTGTTAGTGAGAAAGTATCACTAGAGGATGATCTGATTTGTGAATTCTCTCCTCTCTCTGAGTTGCTTTCGCTCCCCAGTTGATTGGTCTGAAATAATAACCCCTAAAGAAAAAGTATGAAACAGTGGGGGTGGAAGGGGCCCTAAAGAACGGCTCCTTCAGATTGGTCAGAGATCCGAACTGCCATAAATGTATGCAACTGTTTCATATCAAGTTTGGTATTAGTCAAAATAGTATTTCAACCACAGCAAAGTTTTAAAGTTTTCTTTACCATAATATTACTTTTTGGTCTAGTTTCACCTTTTCCGTAGGAAGAAACTATGACATTGACATTTTCCACAATACGTTGAAATGTCTGGTGAAGTTCCTCAGGCTCCAGCTGCAATTCCAACACAGCACAATCCATTTTGTTCATCATCAGTACTGGTTTGATATGTTCTCAATAGCCTGCCACAGAAGTCTGTCTATACACAAGTCCCTAAAAATATATATAAGCACAATTAAAACATACATTATATATATGCGCAAGATCTCTAATCTACTTGGGACAGTGGTGACTGGTAAATTCAAACTGGGAATTTGGTGGTAGTCTCAGTGCTCCCTGAAACCATCATTATTCAGTTGTATGCATCACTCCATTTTCTAACAGAAGTAGTATGACAGGCAGCTCTATTCCCTAGGATTTTACTGAAAGCTTGACTTTATTTCCTTAGTTACTCTACATTCAACCCACAAGCTGGATACAAAGTCGATATAATCCTCTAAGATACAGGAAAGGCCATGGGTTAAGACTGCAAATAAGAATTCATACCATTAAAAGTTAAGCTTTCAGAGAAACAAGCTTCTTCCATCATTCATGATTTGGTTTTGGTGGGATTTTTTTCTTAGGAGGAAGAAAATAAAATACAGAGGTCTTTCTAATTAGAAGAGCATGTTTACCTGAAAAACAGTAAACAATGAGGGCACTGTCATTAACATGGAGAGCTGCTATTGATGCCTAAAAGCTGGTAAAAATAAGACACAGACACCACAGTATAGGGAAAAAGGGTATTACCTTGGTTTTAATAGGATCCCAGGTGCCCTCTCGTCGAAGGTGGAACCACGCCGACGAAGCACACTGGGTACAACACATATACAATTTTATGGACCTCACAAATTAGCATATCTATCTAAAATCCCCCAATAAGAAACCTAACAAATGAAGTAATTGTCCCCCTATTCTAATTACCCCCCCCAAATGAGGCTACAACTTAGTTTACAAAAACATATTCCAGAGAGGAGGCTCCGTCCAAGGTTGGAGCCTCTTGTTTTGAGATAGCAGGGATGTTTCGTCTTCTCCAAAGAACTCCGAAATATCAGAGTACAAGGGTTGTAAGCATGTGGGGCTAAGATTCAGGGAGTGAAAGGTACAGGGAATGGGAAAGGGTATAAAACTATATAAACTATCACTTAAGAGGAGAAATTAACATGTCCAGGGGAACTAGTTAAGTTAATAAGAAAACCTGAACCATCCCTAAACTGTTTGATGAAGGCCAAATCATTGTCTGAGAGTTCATAATACATAAAAACTGCCCTGTAAGAAAAGAAAACAAATTTTAATAATTTAATAATGTTTCATAATTTATATTGGTCAGGCAACTATACTTGTTCTTTTACAGTGCCAACATTTCTTGATGTACTTAAAGCAAAAACCACAGAAAAACTTCAATATTTCAATTTCTAAAGTTCTTAGGATCTAAAATTCTGCTTTGTGTGTAATTTTTATTCTTATTCAAAATCAACACCTAAAGATAATAGTCACAGCAGACAAAAGTAGTCACAAGTCAGACACTTGTAGAGTCATGCTCCAAATCACTTTACAACTTGTCAATTTAGAAGTTGCAGACAAGTAGTCATAACAAGACAGAGCCCACCACAGTGGCTTGGAGGAACAGGATATTAGTCTGTAAACAATCCAATAAAAAGATGAAGGTTACTACTAAGAAACTTTCTGAAAGCATCTTTTTCCATAGTAAGAAGCAGGTAAGAATGGTTGCTAGACTTCACTTTAAAGCTCTACTCCAACATTGCCCAGATTGCACTCTGAAGACTGTGAGCTTCTGTTCTGTAACACACAGCTTGATTCACACATCAACTTAAAAAAGATCTGGCTAGACACAAGACTTTGAGGAAACCCTTTTTCTGTCTCCAGACTAAAAAGAAAGGAAGAAAAAAAAAGATACAAATTCTTATGTAGACTTGATTGAGATACATCTTTCTTGCTCATCTTTCTGCGTGTCTGTGAATTGTGTTTCTCTGGCTCTGGCTGAAGCAATGATGCCCACTTTACACACCAAGGAGTTTGTCAAGGTTAATTTGCCATGATCAATATGAACAATCAGAGACATATTCCTAATATTGGACTTTTTGTCCATGAATGCTCAGATCTGGTCTGTTGTTCATACTTTCAAGCTTAGTATTTCAAATAGCTGTTCACATTTTTAGCATATTTTTGTAAGTATGAAGAGCAGAGGCATAACTTAAAACACAGCTCAGATTTCATATCACAAAAAGTCAACTACCATAAAAATGAAGAATCCACCTGCAGAGATAGAATAGCTGCCAAATGTTACAGGAGGGCTAGTACACACAACTGCAAGCTGCAGCTCTCACCAGAGCTTACACACACATCCTTTTCCTCTCCTCCCACCACTGTCCCTCACTTTGCCAAGTCTTCCTCCCACACCTGTTCTCCATATCTGAGGATGAGAGCTTTTTCAGGTAAGTCACTCTTCCTGGTTTCAAGAAGAGCATGGGTCTCCTCCTTTTGTAGTCAATCTACCAGCTCTAGAAACTGGTGGGCTGACTCAGTCAAAAGCCTCCTTAAAGACTTTGTTATCCAAGTGAAAAACTTTTAGAGTCCCTCTCACAAATTATATCACAGAAAGAAATTTTTCTTGTTTCTATAATTATTCTATCTCTTGCTAAGAAAAATCCCCCTCCTTCAATTTGCAGAAAAAAATCTGGACCCTCAGAAGCCCTGGTAATTATCTATTAAGCACATGATAACTTAGCAAAGGCAGATGAAATCTTAAGACTCTCAGCCTGTGTCATTCTTTAACGAGTCACCTGTAGGTCACAGGAGTGCAGTTACCGTAGTTATTCTTGCAAATCCCATTAATGCATGAAGTGCTTCATGGAGACAGGGGAAAAGACAGAATTGGGCAGAAAAAATGCTGGGGAATGTTAAACACAAAAATTCCATACATAATAGGTAGTTTATACTTGTTGATCAAGTGAAGAAAAATATACCACAGTAAAAACCCTAAATAGGCTCTTCATCTGTGTTGGAGTTGCAAATGACACAGAAATAATGAAAAATGCATTTCTATTGCTATACCAACAAAAGTTTCTGTCATGGTTTGACACTGGCCAAGCACCAGGCACCCATGAAAGCCACTCACTCTCTCATTCTCCCCTGCTACAGCTGGGCAGAGGAGAGGAAAATTTAATGAAGCGTTCATGAGTTAAGGACTGGGAGAAAACACTTCAAGGGCAAAACAGATTCAACTTTGAGGTACAAAGTGAATTTACTACTGACAGAGGAGGATAATGAGAAGTAAAATAAGCCCTTAAAAAACACCTTTTCTTCCCCCAACCCCTCCCTCCCTCCTGCTGACAGTGCAGGGAGACAGGGCATGAGGGTTTTGACCAGTTCGTCACCTGAGATCTTCCATTGCTCAGGGAGACGAGTCCTTCCCCTGCTGCACCATGAGGTCCCTTCCCATGGGAGACAGAACTCTGAGAACTTCTCCAGTGTGGTTCCAATCTCATGAGCAGCAGTCCTCCTCCAACTGCTGTGGTATGGGTCACTCTTCCACGGGATGCAGTCCTCCAAGCTGCTCCAGCTTGGAAGCAGGGGCCCCCTCTCTCCATGGGTCTCCCACCAGATCACAGCCTCCTCCAGGCGTTCACCTGCTCCGGCATGGGCACCTCCCCCATGGCTACAGGTGGATCTCTGCACCCCTGTGGACCTCCATGGGCTGCAGGAGGACAGCCTGCTTCACCATGCTCATCACCACGGCCTGCAGAGGAATCTCGGCTCTGGCATCTGGAGCACCTCCTCCCCCTCCTTCTCCACTGACCTTGGTGCCTCCATGTTGTTTCCCTCACATGTTCTCACCTCCTCCTCTTCTCTGGCTAGAAAAAAACTGTGCCCCACTTTGTTTTGATTTTCTTCTTAAATATGTTATCACAGAGGCACAACCAACATCTCTAATTGGCCCAGGCTTGGCCAGCAGCATGTCCATCTTCAGAGCCACCAGGGACTGGCTGTGCTGGACATGGTGGAAGCTTCTAGCAGCTTCTCGCAGAAGCCACCTCTGTGGCCCCCCGCTACCAAAAACCAGGCCGTGCAAAACCAACACAGTTTCCAACACAGTCTGGGTGTTAATGAGTGCATCTGAACCCAGGGAACCTGTCTTCTCACAAGGAAGATATTAATTTATAATATTAATTTCAAAAAAGCACAACATTCCAGCCAAGCTCAAAATATAATTATATGCAGGGTGGAAAAATGAAGTTCACTCTCCTGTTAGAATTTGAAGTTTCATAAAAGACAACAGGGGACAAAGGCAATAAAGCAAAAGTAACAGTGCTGGGTGCTTAGCCTTAGCCAGAGGCACACTTGTTACCGATGGTGACATTTCTTGCATACCCTTCCTATTGCATCAGTAAAATACATATTCACAAACAATTATACATATTCAAACATTTCCCCAAACTAGTTTGCATGTTCCAGGAACTCTTTAGCATGGCCCTTCCTCTGAGCTGTCTTTTTAGAGCATGTGCAGTCCTTCTTGAGGTTTGTGTATCACCCCCACCCTGACCCCCTGTTCTGTGGTTTCAGCAGGTGACAGTTGCTGATAGTTGAAATGTCAGTGGCAGGGATCCTTGTCATGCCCGTTCCTCAGCTGTTTTCCAACCAAGCAGGCGGTTTAGTTATTTCAGTTATTGTAAGTTAACCACAAGTACTCGAAAACAACCATATCAGCTATTTCACAACTATGTCTAAGTTAAGTTAGTTGCAAAAAAACAGGCATTCATTATTATTACACAACTATATCTTTATAACAAAGCTACTTCTGTAAGGATTAACATTATACACATAGCATTCATTTTAATATTTGCAAAAAGCCAATACTATAATATGTGTTTCTGTCAAGGAGATAAAACAGGAATTTTTCTACATGAACAGACACACTTTTGATATATATCTTATTACTGCATATTCTCATATTAACTCTGGATTCTTAGTTCAACTTTTTCATTATGCATTTTCTCCAAAAAAATTGTTCTGATTAAAGAAAGGAATACTTCTAATTAAAACAGCTAAGTTCTTTTTAGAGATGAGAAATATCCAAACTAAGCAGCAGCTTGGCCTTTTCCCCCCAAAATGTATTATTTTCCCACTCTCCCATACATTTATAGTTTCTTTCCTACCTCAAAGTCTGCACAAAACAACCAACCCACCCCTGCTTTTTCTGCTAAAGAAAATTTAGTACAAACAAGAAAGCCCGATGGGCTGCAGAAGGCAGGAACCAGCTGGTATCAGCTGTTGCCGGATTCGACCATTCCCCCCACTCCCCCCATCGAGCACCGCCCCCCCTCCCCCCCCCCCAGGGGCTTTTGGTGTCCCTGGGTTCATTAGTTCTCTCGTGGCTGTGAACTCCTGGTTACTGCGTGCTGTGGGGAGATGAAGGAGGGTACTGACTGTGGCCATTACGCTAATTCTCTCTCACTCCTTCAGGCTCGGTCAGCTCTCAGAGAACCATTAGGTGGAGCCCTGTCCTTTCTCCTCAGAGAGACCGGGGCGGAGGGGGGCGGGGGGGGGGCAGGGGGCTGTGCAGAGGTGGCCATAACATCATAGAATATGCGGAGTTGGAAAGGACCCACAAGGATCATTGAGTCCAACTCCTGGCCCTATGCAGGACATCCCAAGAGTCACACCATGTGCCTGAGAGCATTGTCCAAATGCTTCTTGAACTCTGTCAGGCTTGGTGCTGTGACCACTGCCCTGGGGAGCCTGTTCAACTGCTCAACCACCTTCTGGGTGAAGAACCTTTTCCTAATATCCACCCTAAACCTCCCGACTCAGCTTCATGCGGGCCGTGGTGCTTCACTGATCTGCTGCTGCAAGGATGGCCCCAGGAGATTTTTCATCTGAGAATGTTTAGTGAGAAACAAGTGGTCAAATAGATAACCCAAATCTATTTGCACTTCAACCATCCTTATTTCTTTGATCTTTTTACCCCCTTCCACCAGCACGACGCCTGTCCAGGGCTGAAGGCTGAGCTCTAATTCAAATTGTAGCTGACAGCTTCTCAGGGAGGAGTGAATGTAGATAACAGCTCTGGCCTGGTGGCTTATCAGCTAAGATGTAAATAAAAACAGGATTCCCTTAATCTTATCAAGATAAGAAGGACAAGAATCCTTTTGAAGCCAGCACAGAAACTACTGAATCATCCCATGAAGGACCATGCATGCTCCAAAGGAAAAGGTGAAAAGTGCATTGTGATGAAGACTATGAGGACCTTCATCCTGGAGGGGTCTTTGGGGGTCTCCAAAGACCACCAAGACATACAGAGACTGCATGGTGCACATGCTAATGATATTAATGACTTCCGAGAAATTATTTGTATAACCACTCCTATCCTGGAGAATGTAATGAATATTCATGAATTTTACCTATAACACTGTGCCTTTGAAGGTACTGAGGTGTGTGTGTTTGGTGGAAACAATTCCCACACACCCGGTGCATCGAATAAAGCAAATACCCACTTCTCTGACTTGGTCTCTGAAGTGTCTCTGGGCTTGATTGGGGCGAATCAAATTGGCACCCCAGATGGGACCCTAACTCTGCTCGGCTGCCGGATCCAAAGGTAAGCAGATCTCCCAGTCGCGACCCTGAATTTTCAGGGGGAGCTCAGCTGTCCTTTGGCTCATGGCAGGAGTAGACTAAGGACCATCTGCACCAAATTAAGGTATTTGCTACTTTTAAAATAAATGCCTGCAGGTCCGGGGTGCTAGTGCCCGAGAGTGGGTTGAGACTGGGTCTCCCGAAATTAGTCCCGGGCAAGGGGTTGGACCCCGCTCTCAGGAAAAGGTACTTTTAAAGGGTTGGACCCCACTATAGTGAAAGGTACCTTTAAGGGGTTGGACCCCACTGTACTACACCATCATACTGTGATTTTTTGTTCTGTCTGTCGTTATTTTGTTACTGTGTTACTGTGTCATTATTTTCTTACTGTGTGAGTGTGAATGAATGAGACGTGTCTCCAACACGAAGCGATAGTGGAGCTCTATCTGCGTTTCTGTTCTCTGGCGACAGAAACGGCCAGAGAAAAGCGAAGCGAGTGGTAAAGTGTGAATGAGTATAAATCATATATAAACCGTTGGTTTGGAGTATCTGGAGGGGGGCAGATTGTATTATTGGAGGGGAAAGATTGAACTGAGAACACCCAGACCCCCTACACCATTCTAACACAGCTCCATGTGATTTTCTTTTGAAATCCTGTGTTTAGTGTGGAAACTGGACTTTTGTGTGCTTGTAATTGAAGGAATAGAATAAGGGGAGAAGTGGCAGAGAGTAGCGTGACTTTGTGGCTGGTTCCCCGGATCTGAGGGGTTTTGAGAGGAAAAGTCAGAGGAGACGTGCAGGAAAGTGTGCGTGGAAGGAAGAAGAGAGGGAGAATAGACAAAAGGAGGCAATGGGATCATCAGAAAGCAAGGAAATACCCCCAAAAAGTCTGTTGGGATGTGTGTTAGCACATTGGAAACAACTAGGAGCGTTCTCTGGAGGGACTATGAAAAAGAGCACCCTAATTAAATATTGTAACCAGTGGTGGCCACTGTACAAATTAGTTGATGGTGAAAAGTGGCCAGAAAATGGGACTTTATAACACCCTACTACAACTAATGTTATTTTTAAGGAGGGCAAACAAATGGGATGAGACCTCTTATGCTGATTGCTTTTTCACTTTAAGACGTAAACCAGAATGGCAGAAACAATGAGGTATTGATTTAGCACCTCAGGACTCGATGGTCCTTCTTTTGGTAAAAGAGGCGAAAGGGAAAAGCCGCATGATGAGATGCTGCTCTTCTTGCAACATTAGACAGTGGTGTTTAAAGCTCAAAGCTGAGAGAGACCAGGATCCCTTAGAAACCCAGGAACTGATGAACTGCAATGGTGACACCCTAACATCAGGGGCAACATCCCGCAGGTCCTCAACATCCCTGGAGGATAATGAGGATGAAAGGACAAGTGAAGCTAGCTCAGGAATATCATCCAGAACTAGAAGCAAGGCCCTTGTAAAAGAGAAACTGATAGCAACGCTCAGACAAGTAGTAGGGCCAGACGGAGGAATAACAAAAGTTAAAACACCATTTACAGCTTTGGATTTAGATACCTGGAGGAAGGCAGCCAGACTGTATAGAGAAGACCCTGAAAAGGAGGTAGCAAAGAGGTTTGAATTAATTGTTAGAAATCAAGATATTGATTGGGAGGACATAGATTTAATGCTATCAGAATTAACTGAAACAGAAAAGGCAGCAGTAGTATCTGCAGCAAGAACACATGTGCAGGGACAGATAGCTACTGGAATATTACATGGGAATGCAGATAACATCTTTCCTACTTCAAATCTGCAGTGGGATGCGAATGATACGCAAATGTATCCATTTTTGGTTAGATACAGAAAATTAGTACACTGGGGACTGCTAAATGCCATTCCTAAAACCATCAATTGGTCCTTATTATTCAATATTCACCAGGAAACCACTGAGTCCCCAGGCTCATTTATAGAAAGACTGAGAAATAATATGAGAAAACACACTACACTGGACCCAGCCTCTGAAGCCAGGCAACAACAGTTAATATCTTTATTGATGGGTCAGTCAGCACCAGATATACGCAGAAAGTTGCAAAAGATTAAGGGACCAGATAGCCGAGACTTAGAGAAACTCTTAGCAGAAGCATGGGAAGTATATAAGAACAGAAAACAGGCCATCATGGTAGCAGTGGCACAGGCTGAGGAACCAGGCGCCCCCAGGGGTGAGGGAAAGCCTCCACCTAGGGGACAAAGAGGGCAACGCCCAGGCCATAACCAGAGCCTGTGCTGCGGGGGGGCTCTGGCATTGGAAGCAGAATTGTCCTGACCGTGCCACGATTGAGAAGACACAATCATCAGCGCTGCCAGAACCAGTGACTGTAGCACAGCAGTACCCATAATGATGGGGACCGGCAGGTCCCTCCCTAGCAGACCCACTGGTTAAAATTAAGCTAGGGGAATGGGAGGTGGAGTTTTTGGTGGATACTGGAGCCACATTCTCAGTCCTGAATCAAACTTTGAGTCCTATAAGCAGTGATCATGTCCAAGTTATTGGGGCCACAGGGAAAACCAAAAATGCCTACTTTTTGAGACCTTTAAAATTTACATTAGGCAAGAAGATGGGAATACACCAATTTTTATATCTTCCAAATTCACCAAAACCCCTATTATGCAGAGATCTACTAACCTGGTTAGAAGCAAAAATAGAATTCACAGAACAAGGAATGAGACTACAGGTCCCAGAGGAAAAATTAATTATGGCTTTAAGTCTAGCAAATATCCCTGAAAAAGAAGAAATACCCATAGATAGTGAAATAACCGATCAAGTGATCCCCTTGGTATGGGATGTCAAGATTCCAGGAAGATCAAAACAGGCTTCCCCAGTGGTTATTGAACTGCTGGAAGGAGTGCAGCCAGTATCAATAAAACAACATCCACTAAGGCATGAAGCACGGGTAGGAATAGAACCAATAATTTCTAAATTTATTGATCAAGGGTTGTTGAGAGAATGTAGGTCTGCCTACAATACCCCAATTCTACCAGTGCAAAAGCCAAACGGAAGTTACAGATTAGTTCAGGACCTGAGGGCAATAAATGCAATAACAAAAACAGTACATCCTGTAGCGTCTAACCCTTACACCTTGCTTACAAAATTACAAAGTGATTGGGTGTGGTTTTCAGTTTTAGATTTAAAAGACACTTTCTTTTGTCTGCCATTAGCTGAAAGTGATACCTGATGGTTTTTTTGTCCTTTCTCTTTATACTCTTTTTATACCCTTTTTATACATTTTACACCCTTTCCCATTCCCTGTACCTTTCACTCCCTGTATCTTAGCCCCACATGTTTATAACCCTTGCACTCTGATATTAGCGTACTTCGGGGTTCTCTGCAGAAGATGAAACATCCCTGGTATCTCAGAACATGAGGCACCAACCTTGAACAGAGCCTCCTCTCTGGAACATGTTTTTGTAAACTAAGTTGTAGCCTCATTTGGGGGGGGGGATAACTAGAATAGGGGGACAATTACTTCATTTGTTAAGTTTCTTATTGGGGAATTTTAGATAGATATGCTAATTGGTGAAGTCCATAAAATTGTATACGTGTTGTACCCAGGGGCTTGATTGGCGTGGTTCCACCTTTGACGATGGTGCACCTGGGATCCTATTAAACCAAGGTAATACCCTTTTTCCCTATACTGTGGTGTCTGCGTCTTATTTTTACCAGCATTTTAGGCATCAAAAGCAGTCAGGAAATTTTTGCCTTTGAATGGGAAAATGCCAAAACAGGGAGAAAAAGCCAACTTACATGGACTGTATTGCCACAAGGATTCAAAAATAGCCCCACGATATTTGGAGATCAATTAGCTAAAGAACTGGAAGGCTGGACACTGCCACCTGGGGAAGGTACACTTCTGCAGTATGTTGATGACCTACTAATAGCAACAAGGACCCGTGAAGACTGCAAGAATTGGACTGTAAGTCTTTTAAATTTTCTGGGACTAAGTGGATATAGGGTCTCTCCTGAGAAGGCTCAGTTAGTCCTCCAGAAAGTTACATATCTGGGATATGAACTGGCGGGAGGAGAGAGAGCCCCTTGGGAAACAACAGGAAGGAGGCAATCTGTCAAATGCCCCGGCCAACTACAATCAAAGAACTGAAAACCTTTCTAGGCATGACAGGATGGTGTAGGTTGTGGATCCCTCGTTATGGGTTAATTGTGAAACCCTTGTACCTGCTCCTAAAGGAAACCAAGGGGACCTACCTATGCTGGACACCAGAGACTAAAAATGCATTTGTAACTCTGAAACGTGAGCTAATGCAAGCCCCGGCATTGGGTATACCAGATATCACTAAACCTTTTCTGTTGTTCTCACATGAGAGGCAAGGACTAGCATTGGGACTTTTGGCACAGAAGCTGGGACCCTACAAAAGGCCAGTGGCTTATTTCTCCAAGCAATTGGATGTGGTCAGCTGAGGATGGCCCGCCTGCCTGTGTGCAGTGGAAGCTGTGATCCTGAACATAGAAGAAGCCCGCAAGTTCACAATGGGCCAGAAGATAACTGTTTTTGTCTCTCATGCAGTGTCAGCAGTGCTCACGCAGAAAGGAAATCACTGGTTAACCCCATCTCGCTTTCTCAAACATCAAGCTGTCCTAGCAGAATCAGAGGATGTGAGTATCCAGGTAACCAACATCTTAAATCCAGCAGCTTACCTCCAGGGCAGAGCTACCAAAGAACCTGTACAACATGACTGCATTGAAACCATGGAGGCAGTTTACTCCAGCCACCCAGACCTGAAGGACTCTCCGCTGGAAGATGCGGAAAACTGGTTCACTGATGGAAGCAGTTATGTCAGAGATGGTAAAGCGCCTTGCTGGGTATGCAGTTAGAACCACAGATGCCGTCATTGAAGCAAAACTGTCACCTGTGGGGACATCTGCTCAAAAGGCTGAGATAATATCTCTAACTCGAGCCTTGGCACTAACCGAAGGAAAGCCTGTCAACATTTGGACTCCTTCAAGGTATGCTTTTGGGGTAGTACACGCTCACGAGGCTATCTGGAAGGAGAGGGGTTTATTAACCTCACAGAAGAAAGAAGTCAAGCATGCTACTGAAATCTTACAATTGCTAGAAGCAGTGCTGAAACCTTCAAAAGTGGCTATAATGCATTGTAAAGGACACTCCCAGGGGAACACCATCCCTGAACTGGGAAATGCTATGGCAGACAAAACAGCAAAGGCAGTGGCTGGTATGGTTCAAATACAAGCCCTAGCTTTAATCCCTTCTAGCATCCTTATGGGTGAGAAACCCCCACCATACGACACTGATGATTTGAAATTGATACAAAAAGAGAAGGGATAAATACGAACAGATGGGTGGGCTAGAATAAAGGATCTCCTAATCATACCCAGAAAACTGTTAAAGTTATTTATCCAAAGCGAACATTCCAAAACACATTGGGGAGTTAATACCTTACATAACCATTTAAAGAGCAAAGTGATAGCAACAAAATTAAAGGAGACAATCGAGGACATAACTTCCACTTGCGAAATCTGTCTTAAAAACAACCCTAATACCACTGTTAGGCAAAACACTGGAACAATCCTCAAAGGAGCCTTACCAGGGGACGTATGGCAAATTGACTTTTCTGAATTACCTAGAAAAGGGGGATACAAGTACCTTTTAGTCCTCACAGACACTTTCTCAGGTTGGCCGGAAGCCTTCCCTTGTAGAACAAGTAAAGCTAGAGAAGTTATTAAGGCTTTAGTACAAGAAATAATTCCACCATTTGGGGTACCCAGGGAAATTAATTCTGATAGGGGATCACACTTTGTAGCTCAGGTGGTTCAAGGAGTAAGTATTCTACTAGGCATACGCTGGCAACTACATACACCATACAGGCCACAGGCAAATGGACAAGCAGAAAAGATGAATCGCTTAATAAAGCAACAATTAGCCAAAATTTGTCAAGAAACCAACTTATATTGGTGTCAGGCTCTTTGCTAAGAATTAGGGTAAAACCACAGCTCAAGGAAAATCTGAGTTCCTTTGAAATTTTGTATGGAAAGCCCTATGGAAAAAATGTGATTCACAATGACAGTGTGGCTCTGGTAGGGCAAAGCTATTTAATAGATTATGTAAAACATTTAGGTCAAAAATTACAATCAATACGCACTACCGTTGTTAATTGTAAACCCCCACAACCTGATAAACCCTTTCACAATGTGAATCCCGGGGATTGGGTTTATGTTAAGACTCTTTCAAGAAATCCACTCCAGGAAAAGTGGGAAGGACCTTATCAAACGTTGCTGGTGACTCATACAGCAATTAAAGTACAGGGAAAATCGACTTGGATCCATTATACCAGGACCAAACTTGCACCAAGACCAGAGTGGAAGACAAGAAGAACAGGACCTCTGCGCCTTCAAATACGAAAAATCAATACAACATGATCTGGACCATGCTAGTGACACTGGTAATTAGGGCAGGTGCATGGGACCAAAATACGTACCTTCGATTGCTCAAAGGTGTTGTTGAGAATTTTAAGCTGACTGATTGTTGGATATGCTCTCAGCTGCCTGAAAATCCTGCTAGAGTCTTTCCTATGGTTGGGGCAACATTCCCTAATACAACAGAAATCCATAATGCCCTTAGTGCCACAAACCTTTCACATTATGTCAACATATCCTCAGATGAACTTCAATGGAAATTGGTGTTCGAAGAGCCAATAAGTGAGTCCTCACCAGTACCCTGCATACAGCAGTGCCGGGAAAAATCTGTACCTAAAAACTCAGGAGGAAATAAAAGAGATTCCAAATGTGGAAACCTAACATTTATAGGGAATTATCCTAACTGCTCGCAATTCTGGACCTGTGGGGGAGCTTATATGTGGAATAAGAATCAAACCAGGTGAGGACCAAAGCCCAAGGTTTGGCCAGTGCCCCCAGGGCAGGGTTGGTATTGGATACGTGGACACAGTGCCTATGAAGTTTCACCCTTGGGATCGCAAGGTTGCTGTGCAATAGGACCAGTATTTCCCCACATAAGTGTTGTTCCTCAATTACAAGGCTTACTCCGAACTTTTATACGAAGCACCAAAAGGATATCAAACCCCTTAATAGATAGGCCCACCGGATTTCACAGCTGTGCCAGGTGGTTTATTCCCCGGCTCAGAGTAAGTGAACTAGAGAAATCAATAGCGAATCTTTCTGCCACTATAGAGACCATAATGAATGCCACTGCAGATGCCATAAGAGCACAGCAAATCGAGATTAAGAGCATCTCACAACTAGCCATGCAAAATAGACTTGCATTAGATTTATTGTATGCCCAAGTAGGAGTATGTTCAGTTATAAATACAAGCTGCTGCAGTTATGTTGATTTGAATAAACAAATAGAAACAGGTTTGCAGACAATTTTTGACAAAACGCAAACACTGCATCAGATCACTTTAGATGACACTTCTTGGGGGTTTAAAGAGGTATGGGACAAACTTACAGCATGGTTACCCAACTTAACCTGGCTTAAACAATTGTTTGTAACTGTTATTTGTATTTTTGCATTGTTACTTACTGTTTGTATTAGTAGTTATTGTTGTATGATATTATGTACTTGGAATCACGATGCTTATGCTCAATGGCAAAAGTACAAACTTAGATATAAGATAAAGGTACTTACTTTCATGACATACAAGATTTGTAAAGAATTACAAATTATTAAAAAAAAAGGGGGGATTGAAAAAGAAGTGGTCAAAGAGATAACCCAAATCTATTTGCACTTCAACCATCCTTATTTCTTTGACCTTTTGCCCTCTTCCACCAGCACGATGCCTGTCCAGGGCTGAAGGCTGAGCTCTAATTCAAATTGTAGCTGACAGCTTCTCAGGGAGGAGTGAATGTAGATAACAGCTCTGGCCTGGTGGCTTATCAGCTAAGATGTAAATAAAAACAGGATTCCCTTAATCTTATCAAGATAAGAAGGACAAGAATCCTTTTGAAGCCAGCACAGAAACTACTGAATCATCCCATGAAGGACCATGCATGCTCCAAAGGAAAAGGTGAAAAGTGCATTGTGATGAAGACTATGAGGACCTTCATCCTGGAGGGGTTTTGGGGGTCTCCAAAGACCACCAGGACATACAGAGCATGCGTGGTGCACATGCTAATGATATTAATGACTTCCGAGAAATTATTTGTATAACCACTCCTATCCTGGAGAATGTAATGAATATTCATGAATTTTACCTATAACACTGTGTCTTTGGAGGTACTGAGGTGTGTGTTTGTGAACTCCCCACACCCAGTGCACCAAATAAAGCAAATACCCACTTCTCTGACTTGGTCTCTGAAGTGTCTCTGGGCTCGATTGGGGCAAATCATTAGTTTTGATTGATTGTTTCGAACAGGTAGTCAGGCTCAGTGCCATAGCCCTTTATTAGTTACCTTTAAAATTTTGTTAAATGACTGGTTGGTTCCCCATTGAAACATGAAGATGACATTATGTCCCTTTAAAAATAATTTGCCATCATGAAAGACATTAAAGTAATAACAGCACTTAACATTTTTAATACACACTTTCATTCAGAAATGTCTTTTAGAAATATTAGGTAATTAAATTGTCAAGCACAGAGTGAGTGTGTGAATGTCTTTACTGAAAGCACCAACTTCTTGGACCAAAGAACGGGAGAATTTATACAGTAATACTTCCTAAGAATTGAAGGTCAGAAAAGAAGAATATCAAATCAAACTATTATTCTGCCCAAGGAGAACTTACATTATTTTACTCAAATTGATGCCTTCAAAGCTGTTAAAAATAAGATACAGACACAGCAGTATAGAGAAAAAGGGTATTACCTTGGTTTTAATAGCATCCCAGCTGCCCTCTCATCGAAGGTGGAACCACGCCGACGAAGCACACCGGGTACAATGCGTATACAATTATATAGACCTTACAAATTAGCATATCTATCTAAAATCCCCTAATAAGACACTTAACAAATGAAGTAATTGTCCCCCTATTCTAATTACTCCCCCCTAAATGAGGCTACAATCTAGTTGACAAAAACATATTCCAGAGAGGAGGCTCCGTCCAAGGTTGGAGCCTCTAGTTCTGAGATAGTAGGGATGTTTTGTCTTCCCCAAAGAACTCCAAACTAGGCTAAATATTAGAGTACAAGGGTTAAAGACATGTAGGGCTAAGGTACAGGGAGTGAAAGGTACAGGGAATGGGAAAGGGTATAAAATGTATAAAAAGGTTATAAAAAGAACATAAAGAGAAAGGACAAAAGCCATCCGGCATCAAAATGGATAACGTTTAATACAATCAAATATATTTAAGATAACAAAATAGCAAAAGCAAGCACTCAGGAAGGGGTAGAAAGTGGCAATGTGATTAGGAAATTCTGGCCTCCAGGTTTTATTTATTAAACAGCAATTTCAGGTGTCATTAATGGCCACCCAGGAGTTCAGAATTACACATTGCCTCAAAGGCATTACTCATTTTATTAAAGAGCAGGTATTAGTTGCACCATATTCCTCAATACTATAACAGAAGAAAAGCTAGATCTGAGAGCTCCAGGCCTTCTTTGTCCAGACTCTTGACAACTTTGCATTGAATAGGCCGTAAGCCCAATGTGTTTGCTGCCTTATCAGTACCTGTACTCAAAACAAAATTATCTAATTGACCAAAGTACTTTACCTGACTAAAAAAAAAAGACAGAGCTTTTTTTCATTCAGCCCCTGTGACCTTACACCTGCTGTTTTATATATCTCTTTCCCTGAACAAGAAGAAATGTTCACCAGATATTTCGCTGGCAAACTTTTTCTACCCAAAAGCTAATTTTTATTTTAGCGTATCTTCCAGGGATTGTGAAGCAGACATCAAATAACTTCCTTTAATCAACCTGCTTGTGTCACAGCAGAGGAAAAGTATTGTTGTTATGTTATGAAGAGCTGCACAACACTTGTATGGACTTCCTTAGACTGAACTTCAGCTCTGTGCACAGTTCTTTGTCAACATGGAGAATTCTTTATTAAGACTTGGTGACTGATGACAAAACCAGTTTTTCCTCATGCACACACACAATTTTAGGACTGTTTTACACAGCTGGTGCTTAACCATTATCCTATATATATGATTGAAATGAACTTTATTTTCCTCTTTTATTACATTCCAATTTATGCCAATCCATGCAGGAAAACAAACCTTACAGAACTGTTGAAAAGTTTTCAAGTTAATAGGCTCCCTGAAAAAACCCACCAAATGTTTGCTGGCTTGCCATCTTCATGGTTATTTTATTCTTTATATGACTTCCTTTCCAATTAAAAACAACAACTCTTACACAAAGTACCTTTCAGCCTGTACACTACCTACAAAAATCTTCTTACAGGTGCTAATCATTCCTCTTCCCACTTTTTTTTTTTACTAAGACCACAGCCACCTTTTGTGTTTGTGGAGCAATTACTATCCTAATTCTCTCCTCCACGGCATCACCTTCAGCTGTGGATATGGAGAGTGCTGTACTAAAACCCTTTTGTTTGTATCTTCAGTAAAACCAATCAACAGAGTCAACTAAATTGTGCCTGAAGAATGAAAGTTGTGCCTATAGAAATA
Source organism: Entomyzon cyanotis (assembly GCA_024500445.1). Lineage (NCBI taxonomy): Eukaryota > Metazoa > Chordata > Aves > Passeriformes > Meliphagidae > Entomyzon > Entomyzon cyanotis. The sequence continues at coordinate 810,254 of JAKEPQ010000736.1, forward strand.
GTGCAGCCAAAGGACTGTGTGCCACTTGTTATGAATGAGACGGGAGAGCCTAGGTAAGTCCTGCCTTTGACTCAGATTTCTGGTAGTAACTGTTAGGGCAACCAGCACCCCAAATGTCTCATGTTCCTAAGTTCTTTAATAATGGCCAATTAGGTCTATTACAAAATGAATTACTTATTCAATAGATACAAAATTAACAGACATAAGACTTTTAATCAGACTACTTACTACACAGGAATAAAACAAAAAGAACTATTAGTAGATAAAACACAGTGCACAATAAAGGTACCTATTATTAAAGCTAGCTAGTTTGCAAAATAGCGTGTTTCTCAGTCAGGAATTTCTGGCTTATCTCGCCACATCTGTTCTTACAGCCAGTTGTTTATTGGGAGTTCTACCCCTGGAGCCAGACAGGGCGAATAATTCACTAGCAAGTGACAACCTGGATTATCTAATCACTACACATGGGGGGGAAGAATGTCCAGAGCTATGCAACAGCTGATGGACAGAGCAGGTAATCTTCTGTGGTAGGGGGGATGTCCTGCCACACCACTCAGTGCACATTTTAAAGGCAGAATGGAAATTGAAGTGATACATTATTTTTGTACCTGTGTTCTCACTGACTTGATGTTTTTTAATATGCTGTGATATGCCTAGAAGAATCTCACATTATTTCACGTAAGTGAATAATTTTTCCGTGTTTAGAGCGGTGTAAATAAAGAGTAGACTGTAGCAAATTTTGGAGGTTTGGAAAACTTTGAAAAGAGATGTTTATAAAAGTGTAGCTGAGGCTTCATGACAAGAAGTTGGTGCAAACTGTACCCAGTATTGCTTCACCATTGTACTAAGGGTATAAAGAGTCCTTATTCAGTAAGGTGTATTAGAACAGAAAAAAGATTGCTTTGCTAATAATACCTGTGTGGCAGGAGAAGCCATGATGGAATGGGAGGAGCCATTTCCTGCTTCCAGTGTTTCTCAAAGTTTTAAATCCATTTTCACTTACCCTCTTTTGCTCTGGATCTCCTCTTTCTCTGTATTGGTTTGAAAACAAACCAGTGGGAGATCACAAGTCAAGATTGAAATTAAAAATAAGTGAAATAATACAAGGAAAAGCACTGACAAAGTCAGATACAACCTGACACCCGGTTAGGGTGGTGGTAGTGGTCCAAATGAAGCAGTTCAGGTGAAGCAGTGATCCTATGAAGGGCTGGTCTCCAGCTGAAGAGCCAGTAGAAGCTCTTCACCTCTAGGAATCCAGTAGACAGGCCTGATTTAAGCACTTCCAAGGCCAGGTTATATCCAGGTGGGACTGCTTTGCTCCTCCCTCCTGGGTGGAGCATCTCACAATAGGATAACTCCATGAGTCATGTGGTGGGTCCTTGATGGCCTATTGTCTGTTATCAGGAGTAAATCATTAACACGTGATAACAGCTGATGGCCCAAAGCTGGTGGTAATAGAATAGTTAAATATATCTGTATTGTAACCTAGGACATTCTCATACATGTTGTCTTAGAGTGATGTTATGATAATCCTTTATTCCCTATCACTGGTTTATAGGCTCAAAAAAAAATGTGGTCCTGTCGCTTTAACTATGTTCAGCTACAGAGAGAAAAGCGGGTTGTTTTGTAAACCTTTTCCCCAAGCCTCGCTGCGGGGGAGCGAGGAGGGGGAGAGGAGGATTCCTCGCTCTGCAGAGACAGCACGCTGGGATGGCTGTCGGAGTGGGCTCTGTTCCGGTTTCTTTTTCCTTTTTTTTTTATTTTTCATTTTTTCTTCGTTTAGACCCCTTTTCTTCGATCTGCTTTGTCGCCCGAAAACCCAAGGGAGACAGAGGACAGCAGAGCTCTCGAGGAGCTCCGCCCAGCCCCCAAGGAGGGCAAGGAGGGGAGAAGCTACATCTGAAGAAAAGGACTTTTTAATCAGGTTTAATAACTCTTTTCCCCCCCTTGGTTTTCCCCTTCCCCTGTGCCTTGCAGGGCACTCTGCGTGGTTTTGTTAAATAAATAGTTTTTTCTTTACTTCCATCTAAGAAATTCTGTTGTGGGTGGGGGAAGGAGTGTCAGAGCCCTTCACTCTCGAAAGAAAGTAAGTTTTATCATTAATCCAAGACACATGTGCATAAGTTTTTCCTATATAATACCTGATGCATTTTTGTCTAGATTCTGCTCTCTATTCAATTCAGATAGATTTGGCCTGCTTTGTAGTGCATGGAGTACTTGGTTTTCCATGTCTGTAACTGAGCCAAATGCTCCCAATGTCTATACAAATTATTTTTATAACATTCAGTGGTTTGGAGGATGGATATTATGAAAGGTTACTTGTACATAGACTTGGGTAGACAGGCAGGAACTTCTCTAACTATCATCTGAGTTAGCCAAGCAGAAGGCAGCTGAAAGCCAGATAGTCCATTTGCTCTGATTTTGAGCCAATAATGTCTGTCTTTTCTCAGGGACAGTGTTAATTCAGGGGTTGCACTCCATTATCATTACTGTATAGCTTCCATGCCAATGTTGCCTCCAATCCTGAGAATTTTGAGTGCATCTGAAGAGCTCAAGTCTGCCTTGTCAGGAAAATGAATCCACAAACACCAGAGGTTTATGTCCAAAAAAGAGATAGAGGAGTCCTGTAACTTTATTCATGAATAAAGGGAGAGGTCATGGGCATTTCCCATGTGGTCTCTCAAATTTATAGAGGACACAGCCTGTTTCATTTTACTTTCCCAGCCGCAAGTTCCCTCTCTCTTTCCCCATTGGCTGAGGTGCTCTAGAGGTACAGGCTTCCTGGAACGCCTAATGCAGACCCCGCCTAATATACATCCCCCCTAATGCAAACACCCTTAATACACATTCCCCCTTATTTTCTTTTTCTTATGTCTCTGTTCTTGTAGTTTATTAACACAGTCTTGGGTAAGTCAAATTAGGGGAATTCCTAAGGAAATCCTTCCCATTGTTTCTTCTATCTCTCAGTATTGGTCTTATCTTACCAGCAGACTCAGGTCTTTTCTTACCAGCCCTTTGTTTGTAAAGACACTCCCTTATTACTTTCAATCCCTCCCCTTTTTATTTTCTTAGTAATTGTCTTTACAAACTTTAGTTATCATTGACTTGATTGTTCCTGGGTCTTTTTTGGTTTTGTGATAATTTGTAGTGACATGAATTGTTTGTCCTTTTGTAGCCATTTTTGGATTGGTAGGCAAGGCTACTACCTGCATCTCTTTGATCTCATGCTGAATGAGTTGCACTAAGCAAGGTATCATGCATGGTAAAAAGATTAGAGTTGCTAGAGCACATAAGAGGAAAAAGAACATTTGTTTAACCCATAATCCACCATAAGCATGCCCCATTCCCATCTTTTCCACATTTAGACTGTACATGAGCTAACTTTCTTATTCCCTTTGTTATTTGTTTCACTACTTTCAAAATACAGCTTGCTTCCTGGGCCTAATGGTGATGCCTGATGGTTTTTCTTTTTTCTTTTTATACCCTTTTTATACATTTTTATACACTTTCCCTTTCCTTGTACCCTTCACAAACACTCCTTGTACCTTAGACCTACATGTTTATAACCCTTGTACTCTGATATTTAGCTCAGTTTGGGAGTTCTCTGGGGGGAAGACGAAACATCCCTGCTATCTCAAAACTAGGGGCTCCAACCATAGATGGCGCCTCCTCTCTGGAACATGTTTTTGTAAACTTGGCTGTAGTCTAATTGGGGGGGGTTAATTAGAATAGGGGGACAATTACTTCATTTGTTAAGTTTCTTATTGGGGGATTTTAAGTAGATATGCTAATTTGTGAAGTCCATAAAATTGTATACACATTGTACACTGTGTGCTCCTCGGCGTGTTTCCGCCTTTGATGAGGGTGCACCTGGGATCCTATTAAAACCAAGGTAATACCCTTTTTTCCCTATACTGCTTTTTCTGCCTCATATTTTACCAACTTTAAGGCATCAGTTCTTGGCAAGCAAGGCAGGAGAAAAGGGAACCCCAAAACCGAGTTCTGGATCGAGAAACACCCCGCTGCACCCCCACTCGCCAGCACTTTGGGAGGGAAGCGGTGATCCAGGATTGTGAAAACCAGGGAGTTTCTGAAAAACCTACCACAGAAACACAGCAGGAGAGGTGAGAGCAAAGGGCAATGGTTTTATGGTTTTATTGCTAGCTAGAATTTGGGGGAGATCTCCAGAGGTAGGATTGGAGTGTGGCCAAGGGGGGCCATAAAGGGGGGGTTTACAACCTTCTCCGCTCCTGCAGGGGCTGTGAGGACAGTGGGATGCCTCTCGCTATTTTTTACTCACAGAGGGCCATACAGCGGCTCAGGGGGAGCCTGTGGCCCAGAGGTTAGGGGCATGGGTTTGACTACTGAGGGTTGGTGGTTTGAACCTCGCCAGGGTTTTCAGCCATGCACGCATGCTCTTTTAAGCTTTTGCTGTCCTTATTCTGCTGTGGTGTGAGAACCACTGGTTCATTTCTTGCGCCAGACTCTAGGCTAAGAACTTTCTTTCCGGTTGTTTCTTTTCCGTTTATAAACGAAACATGGGTGGTGCATCTTCTGCTAACCCAAAAATCCCTCAGGATTACCTGCTGGGTCTGATTTTAAAAAACTGGCATGTCCTAACAGGGAAAAGAACCCCCCCTGAACACAGGGAACTCACTAGGCTCTCCTTGTGGGTGTGGCCTGTTTTGAAACTGAGTGGGGGAGGGACATGGCCGCGTCTAGGTAGTTAAGACAACCAATTAATCACAGAACTACTGGTAGAGCTTCAGGCCTGTGGCAGGACGCTCCCCCCCCCATCGGTCGCCAGAGATGGATGGCTCAGGTTAGGTTGCTAGCTTAATCTGGGCTATCTAGTAGTGGTGCCTGAAAGTCTAAAGTGAGATGAAGAAAGAATGTGAAAAATTTTTAGTGACCACAAATCAACACTTTTTATCCTATAAAAACACCACGAAATCTCAGCAAAGGTAGAAGCTTTTCTACATGGATACTGAAAACTTCTCCCCTGAGCTTGGACGCAAGCTCTGTAGTAACTTCTTGCAATATTGAGAGCAGACTCTAATGTATCCCAGCACCAAAATTGGATTTTGGTAAGATCCTTGGTTTCCTAAATTGTGTTATTCCGGCTAATTTATAGGTACCTGTTGGGGTTTGACTCTAACTAAACACTAGGCACTTCGACTTTTTCTTGCTGCAAGAAAAAACTGTAAAAATACACACTAATTTCGTGACTTAAACGAGATAGGACACTGGTAGGAGGACGCACGGAAGAAAAAAGGCAAACAGGCTCCAAACTTAAAGTTGCAAAAAGTGATTTAATTGCCTAACAGAGTTGGAGGATAAAATGCAAGGCAAAAATAAACTTTTCATGCACTATTTTGTTCACTCCCCCCCTCCCTCTTACGAATCCATTTTTATTCACCCCCTTTCCTCTTTTTAACCAACAAGCTCGGGTAGGGGGCAGGGTGTAGGGTATTTTCTCAGTCTACAAAGCAGGTCCATAAATCTATTCATCACTACAATTCTTCTACTACAAATACTCTTTATCTTTACTTATCTCTCTCTTTCTTCAGACAGTTTTTTTCTGCTCTCACCCTCACCTTCTTAAGAAGCAATCTCTCCGCTCACCCCCCTTCCCTCTTTCCAAACCAGCAACACAGACAGGGGGCAGGGTGAGGGGTTCTCTAGTCAGTCTAATCAGGGAGAGGGGTTCTCTATTTGCCATGGGGTCCCTCCCACGAGAGACAGTCCTCTGGGAACTTCTTTGGCGTGGGTCTAATCTCACGAGCAACATCCCGCCCGAATTCTGCTGCAACATGAGTCTCTTTGTCCATAAGGTGCTGTGCAGGCTCTCCTGAGCCAAGGCCAGGCTGCTTCCATGCCAGGAGCAAGGCCTTTCTCTTCTTTGCAAGGCCTTTGCAGTTTTAACTCTTTGATGAGACTCCCACTGGTTCACAGTCTTTTCCAGGCATCCACCTGCTCTTATGGCGTGGGCTATGGGTGAATTTCTGCACTCCTGTGGACTCCATGGGCTGCAGGGGGACAACCTGCTCCCCCCATGGCCTTCACCACAGCTAGCAGAGGGTTTTCAGCTCCGGCGCCTGGAGCACCTCCCTCCCCCACCTTCTTCAATGACCTTGGCATCTCTATGTTGTTCTCCCTTCACATATTTTTACCTCCACCTCTTCCTCCTCCAACTACAAAGAAGCGCGTGCCTACCTTGTTTTGATTTTTTCTTAAATATGTTTTCACAGAAGCGTAACTAGCACTTTTAATTGGCCCAAACTTAGCCGGCAGCATGTCCATCACTCTCAGAGCCATCAGAGATTGGCTCTGCTGGACTTGATGTAAAAACTTCCAGAACGTTCACTCAAGACACACAGGAGCTATTTTTGTGCTACTCTCCACCCCTCAGACACCTACCCAGGCCTACCACAACAGCTTTTGAAGAGTCTAAATTTCTCCCAGATGTCAAAAAATACTTCACTGATGTTTTAGGCCAATCAAAACCACCACAGTACCTTTCTTAACTTGCATTATAGTTCAAGCAAGAATTTCTTAACTTGCATTACTTGCATTATAGTTCAAGCAAGCATTTCTTAAATTGCATTTTTAACTATTTTTATAGTTCAAGCAAGCATTTACCCCATAATTGCATTTTAGCTACTATAGTTTTGCAATTATGCATTCATTGTGTGTGTATGTATGTCAATCTGTTCTATGTTTGTATGTTTGTTATTTTCTGTGTCTAATAAATGGCATTTTTAGACTAATCGGCCAAATATCAAAGAATCTTGTGAACGGGACTGAGTCTTGGGGAGTTAGTGATTCGCCCCAATCGAGCCCAGAGACACTTCAGAGACCAAGTCAGAGAAGTGGGTATTTGCTTTATTCGATGCACCGGGTGTGTGGGAATTGTTTCCACCAAACACACACACCTCAGTACCTTCAAAGGCACTGTGTTATAGGTAAAATTCATGAATATTCATTACATTCTTCAGGATAGGAGTGGTTATACAAATCATTTCTCGGAAGTCATTAATATCATTAGCATGTGCACCACACATTCTCTGTACGTCTTGGTGGTCTTTGGAGACCCCCAAAGCCCCCTCCAGGGTGAAGGTCCTTCATGGGATGATTCAGCGGTTTCTGTTCTGGTTTCAAATGCATGTTTAACTGATAAGCCATCAGGCCAGAGCCATTACCTACAATTTGAATTTGAATTAAGAGTTCAGCCTTCAGCTCTGGACAGGCGCCATGCTGGTGGAAGGGGGGCAAAAGCTCAGAGAAACAAGGATGATTGAAGTGCAAATAGATTTGGGTTTTCTATTTGACCATATCTTTCTCAATCCCCCTTTTCTTTTTGTAATTTGTAATTCTTTACAAATCTTGTATGTCATTAAAGTAAATACCTTTCTCTATTTTATATCTAAGTTTGTACTTTTGCCATTGAGCATAAGCATCGCAATTCTAAGTACATAATATTATACAACAATAACTACTAATACAAACAGTAAGTGACAATGCAACAATACAAATAACTATTACAAACAATTGTTTAAGCCAGGTTAAGTTGGGTAACCATGCTATAAGTTTGTCCTATACCTCTTTAAACCCTCAAGAAGTGTCATCCAATGTGATCTGATGCAATGTTTGTATTTTGTAACTGCAGCAGCTTGTATTTATAACTGTCCATTAATCGAAGGTATGCATTTTGGTCCCATGCACCTGCCCTAATTACCAGTGTCACTAGCATGGTCCAGATCATGTTGTATTGATTTTTCGTATTTGAAGGCGCAGAGGTCCTGTTCTTCTTGTCTTCCACTCTGGTCTTGGTGCAAGTTTGGTCCTGGTATAATGGATCCAAGTCGATTTTCCCTGTACTTTAATTGCTGTATGAGTCACCAGCAACGTTTGATAAGGTCCTTCCCACTTTTCCTGGAGTGGATTTCTTGAAAGAGTCTTAACATAAACCCAATCCCCGGGATTCACATTGTGAAAGGGTTTATCAGGTTGTGGGGGTTTACAATTAACAACGGTAGTGCGTATTGATTGTAATTTTTGACCTAAATGTTTTACATAATCTATTAAATAGCTTTGCCCTACCAGAGCCACACTGTCATTGTGAATCACATTTTTTCCATAGGGCTTTCCATACAAAATTTCAAAGGAACTCAGATTTTCCTTGAGCTGTGGTTTTACCCTAATTCTTAGCAAAGAGCCTGACACCAATATAAGTTGGTTTCTTGACAAATTTTGGCTAATTGTTGCTTTATTAAGCGATTCATCTTTTCTGCTTGTCCATTTGCCTGTGGCCTGTATGGTGTATGTAGTTGCCAGCGTATGCCTAGTAGAATACTTACTCCTTGAACCACCTGAGCTACAAAGTGTGATCCCCTATCAGAATTAATTTCCCTGGGTACCCCAAATGGTGGAATTATTTCTTGTACTAAAGCCTTAATAACTTCTCTAGCTTTACTTGTTCTACAAGGGAAGGCTTCCGGCCAACCTGAGAAAGTGTCTGTGAGGACTAAAAGGTACTTGTATCCCCCTTTTCTAGGTAATTCAGAAAAGTCAATTTGCCATACGTCCCCTGGTAAGGCTCCTTTGAGGATTGTTCCAGTGTTTTGCCTAACAGTGGTATTAGGGTTGTTTTTAAGACAGATTTCGCAAGTGGAAGTTATGTCCTCGATTGTCTCCTTTAATTTTGTTGCTATCACTTTGCTCTTTAAATGGTTATGTAAGGTATTAACTCCCCAATGTGTTTTGGAATGTTCGCTTTGGATAAATAACTTTAACAGTTTTCTGGGTATGATTAGGAGATCCTTTATTCTAGCCCACCCATCTGTTCGTATTTATCCCTTCTCTTTTTGTATCAATTTCAAATCATCAGTGTCGTATGGTGGGGGTTTCTCACCCATAAGGATGCTAGAAGGGATTAAAGCTAGGGCTTGTATTTGAACCATACCAGCCACTGCCTTTGCTGTTTTGTCTGCCATAGCATTTCCCAGTTCAGGGATGGTGTTCCCCTGGGAGTGTCCTTTACAATGCATTATAGCCACTTTTGAAGGTTTCAGCACTGCTTCTAGCAATTGTAAGATTTCAGTAGCATGCTTGACTTCTTTCTTCTGTGAGGTTAATAAACCCCTCTCCTTCCAGATAGCCTCGTGAGCGTGTACTACCCCAAAAGCATACCTTGAAGGAGTCCAAATGTTGACAGGCTTTCCTTCGGTTAGTGCCAAGGCTCGAGTTAGAGATATTATCTCAGCCTTTTGAGCAGATGTCCCCACAGGTGACAGTTTTGCTTCAATGACGGCATCTGTGGTTCTAACTGCATACCCAGCAAGGCGCTTTACCATCTCTGACATAACTGCTTCCATCAGTGAACCAGTTTTCCGCATCTTCCAGCGGAGAGTCCTTCAGGTCTGGGTGGCTGGAGTAAACTGCCTCCATGGTTTCAATGCAGTCATGTTGTACAGGTTCTTTGGTAGCTCTGCCCTGGAGGTAAGCTGCTGGATTTAAGATGTTGGTTACCTGGATACTCACATCCTCTGATTCTGCTAGGACAGCTTGATGTTTGAGAAAGCGAGATGGGGTTAACCAGTGATTTCCTTTCTGCGTGAGCACTGCTGACACTGCATGAGAGACAAAAACAGTTATCTTCTGGCCCATTGTGAACTTGCGGGCTTCTTCTATGTTCAGGATCACAGCTTCCACTGCACACAGGCAGGCGGGCCATCCTCAGCTGACCACATCCAATTGCTTGGAGAAATAAGCCACTGGCCTTTTGTAGGGTCCCAGCTTCTGTGCCAAAAGTCCCAATGCTAGTCCTTGCCTCTCATGTGAGAACAACAGAAAAGGTTTAGTGATATCTGGTATACCCAATGCCGGGGCTTGCATTAGCTCACGTTTCAGAGTTACAAATGCATTTTTAGTCTCTGGTGTCCAGCATAGGTAGGTCCCCTTGGTTTCCTTTAGGAGCAGGTACAAGGGTTTCACAATTAACCCATAACGAGGGATCCACAACCTACACCATCCTGTCATGCCTAGAAAGGTTTTCAGTTCTTTGATTGTAGTTGGCCGGGGCATTTGACAGATTGCCTCCTTCCTGTTGTTTCCCAAGGGGCTCTCTCTCCTCCCGCCAGTTCATATCCCAGATATGTAACTTTCTGGAGGACTAACTGAGCCTTCTCAGGAGAGACCCTATATCCACTTAGTCCCAGAAAATTTAAAAGACTTACAGTCCAATTCTTGCAGTCTTCACGGGTCCTTGTTGCTATTAGTAGGTCATCAACATACTGCAGAAGTGTACCTTCCCCAGGTGGCAGTGTCCAGCCTTCCAGTTCTTTAGCTAATTGATCTCCAAATATCGTGGGGCTATTTTTGAATCCTTGTGGCAATACAGTCCATGTAAGTTGGCTTTTTCTCCCTGTTTTGGCATTTTCCCATTCAAAGGCAAAAATTTCCTGACTGCTTTTGATGCCTAAAATGCTGGTAAAAATAAGACGCAGACACCACAGTATAGGGAAAAAGGGTATTACCTTGGTTTAATAGGATCCCAGGTGCACCATCGTCAAAGGTGGAACCACGCCAATCAAGCCCCTGGGTACAACACGTATACAATTTTATGGACTTCACCAATTAGCATATCTATCTAAAATTCCCCAATAAGAAACTTAACAAATGAAGTAATTGTCCCCCTATTCTAGTTATCCCCCCCCCAAATGAGGCTACAACTTAGTTTACAAAAACATGTTCCAGAGAGGAGGCTCTGTTCAAGGTTGGTGCCTCATGTTCTGAGATACCAGGGATGTTTCATCTTCTGCAGAGAACCCCGAAGTACGCTAATATCAGAGTGCAAGGGTTATAAACATGTGGGGCTAAGATACAGGGAGTGAAAGGTACAGGGAATGGGAAAGGGTGTAAAATGTATAAAAAGGGTATAAAAAGAGTATAAAGAGAAAGGACAAAAAAACCATCAGGTATCACTTTCAGCTAATGGCAGACAAAAGAAAGCGTCTTTTAAATCTAAAACTGAAAACCACACCCAATCACTTTGTAATTTTGTAAGCAAGGTGTAAGGGTTAGACGCTACAGGATGTACTGTTTTTGTTATTGCATTTATTGCCCTCAGGTCCTGAACTAATCTGTAACTTCCGTTTGGCTTTTGCACTGGTAGAATTGGGGTATTGTAGGCAGACCTACATTCTCTCAACAACCCTTGATCAATAAATTTAGAAATTATTGGTTCTATTCCTACCCGTGCTTCATGCCTTAGTGGATGTTGTTTTATTGATACTGGCTGCACTCCTTCCAGCAGTTCAATAACCACTGGGGAAGCCTGTTTTGATCTTCCTGGAATCTTGACATCCCATACCAAGGGGATCACTTGATCGGTTATTTCACTATCTATGGGTATTTCTTCTTTTTCAGGGATATTTGCTAGACTTAAAGCCATAATTAATTTTTCCTCTGGGACCTGTAGTCTCATTCCTTGTTCTGTGAATTCTATTTTTGCTTCTAACCAGGTTAGTAGATCTCTGCATAATAGGGGTTTTGGTGAATTTGGAAGATATAAAAATTGGTGTATTCCCATCTTCTTGCCTAATGTAAATTTTAAAGGTCTCAAAAAGTAGGCATTTTTGGTTTTCCCTGTGGCCCCAATAACTTGGACATGATCACTGCTTATAGGACTCAAAGTTTGATTCAGGACTGAGAATGTGGCTCCAGTATCCACCAAAAACTCCACCTCCCATTCCCCTAGCTTAATTTTAACCAGTGGGTCTGCTAGGGAGGGACCTGCCGGTCCCCATCATTATGGGTACTGCTGTGCTACAGTCACTGGTTCTGGCAGCGCTGATGATTGTGTCTTCTCAATCGTGGCACGGTCAGGACAATTCTGCTTCCAATGCCAGAGCCCCCCCGCAGCACAGGCTCTGGTTATGGCCTGGGCGTTGCCCTCTTTGTCCCCTAGGTGGAGGCTTTCCCTCACCCCTGGGGGCGCCTGGTTCCTCAGCCTGTGCCACTGCTACCATGATGGCCTGTTTTCTGTTCTTATATACTTCCCATGCTTCTGCTAAGAGTTTCTCTAAGTCTCGGCTATCTGGTCCCTTAATCTTTTGCAACTTTCTGCGTATATCTGGTGCTGACTGACCCATCAATAAAGATATTAACTGTTGTTGCCTGGCTTCAGAGGCTGGGTCCAGTGTAGTGTGTTTTCTCATATTATTTCTCAGTCTTTCTATAAATGAGCCTGGGGACTCAGTGGTTTCCTGGTGAATATTGAATAATAAGGACCAATTGATGGTTTTAGGAATGGCATTTAGCAGTCCCCAGTGTACTAATTTTCTGTATCTAACCAAAAATGGATACATTTGCGTATCATTCGCATCCCACTGCAGATTTGAAGTAGGAAAGATGTTATCTGCATTCCCATGTAATATTCCAGTAGCTATCTGTCCCTGCACATGTGTTCTTGCTGCAGATACTACTGCTGCCTTTTCTGTTTCAGTTAATTCTGATAGCATTAAATCTATGTCCTCCCAATCAATATCTTGATTTCTAACAATTAATTCAAACCTCTTTGCTACCTCCTTTTCAGGGTCTTCTCTATACAGTCTGGCTGCCTTCCTCCAGGTATCTAAATCCAAAGCTGTAAATGGTGTTTTAACTTTTGTTATTCCTCCGTCTGGCCCTACTACTTGTCTGAGCGTTGCTATCAGTTTCTCTTTTACAAGGGCCTTGCTTCTAGTTCTGGATGATATTCCTGAGCTAGCTTCACTTGTCCTTTCATCCTCATTATCCTCCAGGGATGTTGAGGACCTGCGGGATGTTGCCCCTGATGTTAGGGTGTCACCATTGCAGTTCATCAGTTCCTGGGTTTCTAAGGGATCCTGGTCTCTCTCAGCTTTGAGCTTTAAACACCACTGTCTAATGTTGCAAGAAGAGCAGCATCTCATCATGCGGCTTTTCCCTTTCGCCTCTTTTACCAAAAGAAGGACCATCGAGTCCTGAGGTGCTAAATCAATACCTCATTGTTTCTGCCATTCTGGTTTACGTCTTAAAGTGAAAAAGCAATCAGCATAAGAGGTCTCATCCCATTTGTTTGCCCTCCTTAAAAATAACATTAGTTGTAGTAGGGTGTTATAAAGTCCCATTTTCTGGCCACTTTTCACCATCAACTAATTTGTACAGTGGCCACCACTGGTTACAATATTTAATTAGGGTGCTCTTTTTCATAGTCCCTCCAGAGAACGCTCCTAGTTGTTTCCAATGTGCTAACACACATCCCAACAGACTTTTTGGGGGTATTTCCTTGCTTTCTGATGATCCCATTGCCTCCTTTTGTCTATTCTCCCTCTCTTCTTCCTTCCACGCACACTTTCCTGCACGTCTCCTCTGACTTTTCCTCTCAAAACCCCTCAGATCCGGGGAACCAGCCACAAAGTCACGCTACTCTCTGCCACTTCTCCCCTTATTCTATTCCTTCAATTACAAGCACACAAAAGTCCAGTTTCCACACTAAACACAGGATTTCAAAAGAAAATCACATGGAGCTGTGTTAGAATGGTGTAGGGGGTCTGGGTGTTCTCAGTTCAATCTTTCCCCTCCAATAATACAATCTGCCCCCCTCCAGATACTCCAAACCAACGGTTTATATATGATTTATACTCATTCACACTTTACCACTCGCTTCGCTTTTCTCTGGCCGTTTCTGTCGCCAGAGAACAGAAACGCAGATAGAGCTCCACTATCGCTTCGTGTTGGAGACACGTCTCATTCATTCACACTCACACAGTAAGAAAATAATGACACAGTAACACAGTAACAAAATAACGACAGACAGAACAAAAAATCACAGTATGATGGTGTAGTACAGTGGGGTCCAACCCCTTAAAGGTACCTTTCACTATAGTGGGGTCCAACCCTTTAAAAGTACCTTTTCCTGAGAGCGGGGTCCAACCCCTTGCCCGGGACTAATTTCGGGAGACCCAGTCTCAACCCACTCTCGGGCACTAGCACCCCGGACCTGCAGGCATTTATTTTAAAAGTAGCAAATACCTTAATTTGGTGCAGATGGTCCTTAGTCTACTCCTGCCATGAGCCAAAGGACAGCTGAGCTCCCCCTGAAAATTCAGGGTCGCGACTGGGAGATCTGCTTACCTTTGGATCCGGCAGCCGAGCAGAGTTAGGGTCCCATCTGGGGTGCCAATTTGATTCGCCCCAATCAAGCCCAGAGACACTTCAGAGACCAAGTCAGAGAAGTGGGTATTTGCTTTATTCGATGCACCGGGTGTGTGGGAATTGTTTCCACCAAACACACACACCTCAGTACCTTCAAAGGCACTGTGTAATAGGTAAAATTCATGAATATTCATTACATTCTTTAGGATAGGAGTGGTTATACAAATCATTTCTTGGAAGTCATTAATATCATTAGCATGTGCACCATGCAGTCTCTGTATGTCTTGGTGGTCTTTGGAGACCCCCAAAGCCCCCTCCAGGGTGAAGGTCCTTCATGGGATGATTCAGCGGTTTCTGTTCTGGTTTCAAATGCATGTTTAGCTGATAAGCCATCAGGCCAGATCCGTTACCTACAATTTGAATTTGAATTAAGAGTTCAGCCTTCAGCTCTGGACAGGCGCCGCCGTGCTGGTGGAAGGGGGCAAAAGCTCAGAGAAACAAGGATGATTGAAGTGCAAATAGATTTGGGTTTTCTATTTGGCCATATCTTTCTCACTAGCTACCCTCTGTTGCCAGAAGCCTGGAAAACTGCAGAATCTCATAAGGCTCCTGTCTCCCATGCAAGGCAAAATGCCATAGTCGGCAGGATATTTGGCAACGATTTGAGAAATTAACAGCAAAAGAGCTAACACCTTATTTTACGGAGGCACAAAATCCACATAGCTATGAGTAGCTCTCTATATTGTGTTGTATATAAGTGTCTAGCTTCTTTGTTCTGTTATCTCTTACGTCTAATAAACCATTTTATATTAAACCTAAATCAACCATCATTAACTTGCAAAATGACATTGGGTTTAGAGAGTGCTGGTCACTCTAAATAGATTAACTGCTGATTGTCAAAGGCAATCAGCAAAAAATCTATCAATCCTTTTCTATAAGCAAAATTTGTAACAAACAATTACTAGCAAAAAAAAACTTACAAAAACACAGATGTTACACTCTGCCAGTCAGAAACTGGCCTAAAGTAAGAACAAATAAATAATCTCTCTTGCACTCGCTTTATACCTAAGACTTGCATGTAATTAACAAACAAAAATAATAAAAGAAATTCCAGAGTTAATAACACCACCTAAAAATGAAAATAATGAAATTCAGAAAAACTCTGATGAAATTAATGATTCAAATGTTGAATTAAATCCTCACAAAAGCATAAAATCCCCTATCTCTATAAAGGGAAAAATCTCTTTTGTACAAACAGTGTGTGGGGGGAAGCGGCGAAACAAACTTCTCTGCTTCAAAGAAAAAAACTCTAAGCAAGCTTCCAACCCCCTCTCTCCCCCTCTCTTTCTCTCTCCCTCCTCCTCTCTCTCTCTCATTTCTACATACCTTTCACAAACCTCTAATTCCTAGGTGTACTCTTATTTCTTTCTGTATATTAAAATCTTTTGCGTGTGTATGTAGCATGTGTGAGAATGTATAAATTAAATCATGTTGACATGTATTTCAGGGACGCCCGTATAATATAAAAAGGTGTGAATGTAAGATGAAAGTGAGGTGAGAAGGGATGCCTGTGAAAAACGCCTGTTGAATGCTACATCTTTCTGTTTACCTCTTTCTGTATACCTGTAAGATCCTCTTAAAACTCCTGTGCTCTTTTTGTGCTAGATTTTAGCAGTTGAAAAGTTAAACATGATTTCTTTTTGGTTTACCTGTTTGGTTTAAAGGTAAATTATCTGGAATGCTTTGCCCCACAAAGGCTATTCCCGGAACAGCCAAAGCTAAGTTTTTTACAATGCAAATGAACCATTTATAAGAGAAAGAGAGAGCAATTAGTAGCCCCTTGATTGGTAAAGAGAAAAGCTGAAAAACCAGTTTTTCCTGTATCTTCATTTGCACCTCACTATCTCTCTCTCTACAACAAGCAAAGGAAAATAAACCCACTGCTACATGTATTTTAAACTCTAAGATCAAAGTTGTTTAGTTTTAAGTTTTACTAAAAAGATCTAAATGGTTGTTTTTATAAACTTCAGTCCTAACAAACCCATATAAATTTGATAGATGATGAATTAAACAAATAATTGAGTAAAAAATGAATTAAATTCATGCAACTACATCACCTTACATATCAAAAATAAAACTTAATAAATAAATTAGAGTAAATCTCCAAAACATCTAACAATTGCAAGTACTTGCCATCACAAGCAAGCATGATGATGCGAACTTACCATTTCGGGACCCAGTGACTGTATTGTCCAGTTTCTGTCCTGACCCCCTGTCATAAATTAGGTCTCAATAAATCAATCAGAGACAATTCCAATTCAGTAATTTGTAATTTATACAAGCCAGTGGATACAGGTCAAAGCAGCGCTGGGTGGGCTAGGCAGGCTCCCTTGCTCTGCCTAAGACACACCGCGCAGAGGTTTGTGTGTGCCGGGGTTTTATGCAGTCTCTTTTTCTGGGTTACGTGTTGTTCGCTGGAGATAAGGCTGTGTCTGCGTAGTCTGTTGCTGTTGCTAGGGGGTCCGCCGCTGCCTTCCGAAGGCTCGTACACGTTCGCAGCCTGCCCTTCCCCCTAAACCTTGCTGGTTACTTTAGATTGTGCAAGTTTTGTATAAGCCTTATGTAAACAGGATGCTTAAGTTCTGCTTATGCCAGCAGGAGGTCTTTGGCCTGTGGGGCCCCTGTTTTCCTGTTGCGATTTAGCGAATCAATCCCTATCTATCACAATCCCCCCTTTCTTTAATACCATTTTGTTCGCTAAATCACTTTAAGGCCTCTGTGCTAAGGATCAGTCCTTCGGCCATATCATATTCTTGCTGATCGGGTATTATCTCTAGTTTAGCCTTAACTAGCATTAGGTGTGCTGCTTCCAATCTTCCCTTAACTATACTTAAAAGTCGATTGAATATACATGGTCCAAATTGAAGCACGGAATTGACTCCACAACTCAGATAGTTATGAAGTAGGTATGTGTTTATTCCAGCTGGGGTGCATGGGGGGTAGCCCCTCCAAAGACATGCACACCCTCAGCGGCACTTCACTAAGTTTATATTAGGTTACAGATTACATATGCATAAAGTTAGACAAAGCCCCTATACATATTCAATACCTATCCCCGCTTCGTATTATAATGAGTTCAAAGTTCATTTAAATATGCCCGCGCAAGCGCAGTGTCTCCAGATTAATTGTGGGCGAGGGTCCCAATGATTAATTATGACAGGATCCATACTCTTCATCACGATGAACTGTTCACCCTGTTCCCTTGCGCATGCTCCCTTGGTCCTTGGTCCTAGTCCAAGCCTGAGAACCGACTCGTACCGGTCCTGGGGTCCAAGGGCGGGATGCTTGGTTACACTCAGTGGTTTCTCTCAATTATTTGGCTCTCTTGTCTCCATCCTCCTCGATACCAGGTAGACACAAATTCATTAAGAGAATAATAAATGAATCGCAGCTGGCATATCTTAGTAAATCATTACCCAATCTCTAGCTCTCTAAATCAGTTTAAAAATATTATTATTACTATTATCCAGCTTCTAGCTCTTTTACTTTAGTAATTTCTATTTTACCCTAAATCAAAATGTAAGTGTCAATATTAGTACAACCAGAGGTCCCGCTAGGGTAGATAACAAGGTTGTAAGCCACGGGGATGTATTGAACCAGCTTTCATACCAATTCCGGGCGTTTTCTCTTTCTCTTTTGCGTTTTTCTAATCCTTTACGGAGTTCAGACATAGCATCTCTCACTACCCCTGTGTGATCAGCATAAACACAGCATTCTTCATTTAATGCTACACACAATCCCCCTTCTTGGGCCAGTAAAATTTCTAAGCCCCTTCTATTTTGGAGAACTACTTTTCAGAGAGATCTTAGTGATGTTTCAAGTGCCGTGATTGAGGCCTCGATTTTAGCCAGATCTTCATCAACTACTACCTGCAGAGCGTGAATTCTTTGTCTTGTTTTACAAGAGATGCTATACCTGTACTGGCTCCAGTAGCTCCTAAAGCCAGCAATGTTGCTATGGTAATGGCTGTTATTGGCTCCCGCTTCATAATATGATGTTCTGTAACGGAATGGTGTTCATACACATAATCATCGGGGTAGTAGCTTATGCGTGGTATTATTACAACTTGAATACAATAATCTGTTTCGTTGAAATGCTTGAGTGGAATACACGGTGTCACTCCCACACTGGCACACACCCAGTAGGCGTTTTTAGAGGGAATCAGCCAATCCGCTGGTCTTTCAGCCTTTTTAGCCTGCATTGTTGTGTTACACAAATGTTTTTTATTTTCGGGTACTTGCCCAAAACATCTCCCTTGGCCTGACACCTGTGCAAGGGTTATGCCGGTGCTTAGTTCTCTGCCCTTTTTCCATAGACATTGTGCAGGGTTTGTGCCATTTATTCGTCTGGCTTTCTCTGTGGTACCTAGTGCTTCATAGAAGGGTGGTCTGGTGTTGTAACATAACCAGCAGTGTTCTGTTAGATTGGGGTGTGTATTATTAAGTACATTATAACTAGCTTCCATCAGTTTCCATAGCTCATCTGTTCTTCCTGAGGTGGGTGGGGGTATATTTGTTACTATCGTGAGGGTGTTGTTTTCTGTGGAAATTGTGGTACCTTCATTGGTGGGGACTTCTTTTGCAATTACTGCATTCGGCCCCACCGGTTCAGGGTCACTCGGGATGGGCTCTTTCTTTATAAATATTAGGCTCCTGGGGTCGGTCCCGGGTACATATAGCCTGACTCCCCAAGTTTTTCCTACTACCCATGCTACATCTGTCCCTTGAGTGATATTTATATAAATTCCGTGACACACAGATCCGCTAGGATTTGAGTTCCCAGTGCCAATATAATTGTACTTAGTAGGTGATGTACACCCTTGAGGATACCATCCTGTGGAAATATGTTTGTCACTGTTCCTAGGAGTCCAACTTCCTGCTACAGTTACACACTCCCAATGTGCACAATAATAAGCTGTTGGTTGATTACAGTACCCAAGTCCAGGATTTGAACTTGGGCACATATAGTAATCTGTAGTACGATTCGGATACCAGTATGGTCCTAATGACCCGACTGGGATCTGAAAAGATGGGTTTCCCACAGTAGTTCGTGTTTGTATGATGCGTTGATCTTCCCATCGGATCAGAGACCATTTAAACGGTTCATGAGGATGATGGCTAGCGCTACTCATGATACATTTTAACAAAATTAAGCTACACATATATATACATCGTGTAAGTGATGGTCCCATGGCTGAACGTGTACTTCTTACCTGTATTTGATACCCACTTTGTTGCTTGGGCTCTTGAACCCTTTTAAAGTCCTTCCAAGACTTGGGGCAGCTCGGTCCAGATCTTTTCATAGTCCCATGGACTGTCTTTACTCTCCCAGGTTCGATCCCTCTGCCTCGCCCATCGACTCGGTTGCCGTGAGCCACGGGGGGTCACCATCTTCTCGGCAGCAAGGATATTCCTCGGGGGGCTCCGGGGTAAATGATCTGTTTTTATAACTGTCCCAGTTTTTATGTTTAATCACTGGACCATGGCAGGGTAAGTGAGCCACATTTTTTCTACAGTCTCCTCCAATGATTTCTGCCACCATCGGCCTAGGTTCATTGGAGTGGTAACAATAAAATTCAGGGCGAATCCCATGGAGGTAAATATCCCACCATTCGGGCGTCCCCTGTCGTAATCTCCCCAATTTAACAGCCAATCGTAACAAATGCTCGGTTTGCTTACGTTCTGCCTTATAGCAGGTTGGGCAGACCCCCATAGGAGGCCTTCCTCTGGTGCAATGGGTCCACCACTTTTCTCTACATACTTTGCATACAAAACATACAAAGGGATAGCAATTACAATTAGGGGTATTACATTTGACCACATGGTCCCAAGCATAGCAATCATAGGGTAAATCATACTTAGGGAAAACTCTAATGGGGTATTTCGGGTGTACAGTAACAGGGTTCATGCACTAGAAATTACAGTCTCTTATCTTCAATTCCTCGGGGCGTTCCATGACTTTCCACAAGAGGTCTCTGTTGAACTTCTTTACTCGGCTGGCATGAGTCCAACCCTTTTCGGCAGTCCGGACTGCTGATTCTGTGGTAAGTAACACAACATAGGGACCTTCCCATTGAGGGGTTAAAGATGCCTCTTTCCAGGATTTTATTAAAACTTCATCTCCAGGCTGATATGCATGTATCGGCATCCAGAGAGGTGGTCTTTGGACAGCTAACCCCTTTTGTCTCAGCTTGTCCCGTCTCCCCACCAGATGTGTTATGTAAGTTTGTAAGTGAGTGTCTGATACAGCGGGATGATCTCCAGGAATTTCTAAATCAAAGGGCATTCCATATAACATTTCATAGGGAGAAAGTCCTATATCTGTACGGGGTTGTGTCCTAATATTTAATAGAGCTAATGGTAAACATTTAACCCAACTCATTTTTGTTTCAAGCATTAATTTAGTCAATTGTTTCTTAATTTCCGATTGTAGCCCCCTTCGTCCTTCTTCAGACAAGGGATATTGTTTTACTCTTACCGGACTTCCCGGATTGGTTAGGGTTACTGTAAAGGGTTCTATGTTCAATTTTCCTACAGAATCTGGAGTATACCATACATTCGGATCAATCTGCTTTTCATCTTGAACATTTAGAGAGTAAAGCTTAATGTTTAATTTATGTTGTTTAATTTCCAACCCTATCCCCAGTTCTATCATTAAATCTCTTCCCAATAAATTAAATTCTGCTTCAGGGACTAGTAACAATGATCCCACTCCCAATTTAGAATTTGCTTCAAACAAGACTTCTTTTATTACGGGGACCCCAAAGGGTTCCCCTTTTGCTCCCACCACCTGGACAGTGTCCCGGGATATTTTACACCCTTTAGGCAATTTCTGAATAGTAGAGCGTTCTGCTCCTGAATCCACTAAAAACTCAAACTCTTGTCACTGAGGTCCTACTCTAAGCTTTACCAGAGGCTCTGATGGTTTCCTTGACCCCAGCAAATAGAGCCCCTGACACCTCTAATCTTCCGCAAACATTTTTAGGTCCGCCAGCCTTTGGCGGCAATCTTTCTTCATGTGTCCTTTTTTCTGACAGTAGTAACATACTACTTCACTTCTCCTTTGTGCCTCCTTGTCCCGAGACGCCTTAAAAGGTCGCCGCTCAGGCTGTGGGCTCCGAGGTGGCCGGACCGGTTTTTCTTGTCCACCCCCAACAGCCGCCACCATCATTTTTACTTGCTTTCGATGACTTTCCTCATCTCTCCTCACATACACTTTCTGAGCTTCTCTCAACAACTCATCCAACCCCCGATTTTGCCAATCATCTAACTTTTCAAGCTTTTTCCTAATATCTACCCATGCCTTGGCCACGAACTGAGTTTTCAATAAGGTTTGTCCCACGGGAGAATCTGGATCTATACCAGAATAAAGTTGCAAATTTTTCCGTAATCGTTCTAACCATTCAGTGGGATCTTCATCTTTCTTTTGCTGTTCATTAAAGGCCTTGGTCATGTTCTGTCCCCTAGGGACGGCCTCTTTAATGCCTTGGACAATAATAGTTCTTAAATCCTGCATATGGGCCCTATCGTTAGGGTCCTGGTTGTTTCAATTGGGCTGTGGGAGTGGCCATTTCATATCCCCTATCGGACCCTGGGGATGATTGTTTTCCCAAATCCTCATGCCGGCAGCTCTGATCATCCGCCTCTCCTCCGCCGTAAAGAGGATGCCCAGGATTGACTGAATTTCGTCCCAAGTATATATGTTGGGACCCAGAAATTGGTCTACCCTTTCAGCGACCCCCAGAGGATCTTCTAAAAGGTGTCCCATCTCTTTCTTAAATTCCCTAACATCCCCTGAATTTAAAGGAACTGCTATGTACCCTATGCCAGGTGCCTGACCTCCTCCCGGTTGATTTACCATACCCATGCCAACCTCTCTAAGTGGATATAAACCATTTCGTGCCCTACTACGTGTAATGCGTCTATTGGATTGGGCAGGCTCCTCATCCTCAGACGACTGATTAGTGTCATCTTGGGGTAATAACGGGGCTATTGGTGCATTCTGAGGCGGCGCCGGAGTTGGTGCTGGAGGTACATATGGAGGGGGCATTTCCTCTGAATTCCTTTTCTTAGGATCTTTTCGTTTTAACACAAAAAGTCCTGCCCCTCGTATCGGGGTAATCCAAAGGGCAGCATAATCACTTTCTTCCTGATTAAAAGGTTGTTTGGAATTTACATACAAATTTAAAGCTTGACACATAAAATCATCAAACGACCCAAATACTGGCCAATACAAAGGGTCGGTCCGTATCTGTTTTCCTCCCCAAACTACCATGCAATAATTTATCATTTTACTTTTACTCTTACCCCTCGTACGGGGGTCATCCGCCCAATACTTAATCAAAACCCCTAAGGGACTATCAGGCGGGATATCCGGGAGTTTTGTCTGGGGCTCCCCCCATGGATTCAGAGGGCTTGCTTTTCCTCTGACCCATCTTCCAGAGTGTCTTCAGTCACACACACACTCGCGTCCTCCCGGTCGTGGCCCAGTCCCTCGCGGGATGTGGGAACCGCACTACAAGGGAGTCCACACTCACTTTGCCAAGCCTTCGGCATCTCACACACCACACTCTGGGATAACCACCCCAACCGAACGGATACCCTGTGTTCTCTTAATCTGAACACATACTCACGCGTCCTGCGTCTTTGTCCGGAGCTTCGTGCACAAAGATTATGGGGTTTTCCTTTGACCAGTATCCGAATTTAGGTTCGTCGGTCAGGGTGTTGGAGAAGTACCCCCGCAGGGCCGTTGAAACAATGGGGCGCCTCCCAGTGAGGCGTCTCCAGTGAGGGACCCTGATCCGAGTCACAGCACCATGTTGTCATAAATTAGGTCTCAATAAATCAATCAGGGACAATTCCAATTCAGTAATTTGTAATTTATACAAGCCAGTGGATACAGGTCAAAGCAGCGCTGGGTGGGCTAGGCAGGCTCCCTTGCTCTGCCTACGACACACCGCGCAGAGGTTTGTGTGTGCCGGGGTTTTATGCAGTCTCTTTTTCTGGGTTACGTGTTGTTCGCTGGAGATAAGGCTGTGTCTGCGTAGTCTGTTGCTGTTGCTAGGGGGTCCGCCGCTGCCTTCCAAAGGCTTGTACACGTTCGCAGCCTGCCCTTCCCCCTAAACCTTGCTGGTTACTTTAGATTGTGCAAGTTTTGTATAAGCCTTATGTAAACAGGATGCTTAAGTTCTGCTTATGCCAGCAGGAGGTCTTTGGCCTGTGGGGCCCCTGTTTTCCTGTTGCGATTTAGCGAATCAATCCCTCTCTATCACACCCCCCATGCAAAATAACACCATGTTTGAGCCTTGTTCCAAACAAAGCAAGACCCAGTAAAACCTCACAAACAGATGGCCCTGGCTTACCCCAAATTCTGAGGTGAAAAGTGTATGGGTTACTGATGCTTCAGCCAAATGTATTGATAGAATATGGAAATACAGAGCAGTGGCTCTGAATATTGAAACAGAAGAGGAAGTGATAAAAGGAAAGTTTTAAAAAGTGCACAAGTGAGAGAATTAAAAGCTGTGTTACTAGCAGTAAAGAGAAAAGCAAAGAAAGTGTATGTAAATTCTTCTGCTGTGTGGGCTAGAGTTACACAGTGGTTGTGTCAATGGTTTCACTGAATTAGCAAGTAAATAAGAAGAGCAGTTTGGCAGAAAGAGGATTGAGAGTAGCTATTGACCAAAACTCAGAATCAGAAAATCCAAATAAACTAGGTTAAAACGCATTCGAATGACCACACATTGCAATCATTTTGAAAAGCTACCCAAAATTGGGATTGTACCAATGATGCTGACAAATGCTCGAGGGCTCATGGCCTGGGTGGCTACTGATTCTAATGGCCACCAGCATAAAATAAGTTCCCAATGGGTGTTTCCCACATTTTAAACAAATCTGGTTTTGCTCAGAGCAGAACCCTATTTCCTCGCAAACTGCCCCTGCACTGCGCCCATGTGACAGCAGTGAAAATAGCGACGTGTTTGCAACTACAGGCCAAAAGAGGGAATAACAATTCTCGAGAAAACATATCTATTATTGCTTAAGTTGTATTGGCTTAATTTCTCTATTAACCTTAAATGTTTAAGTATACTTTCACTAGATAAAAGCTAGGTGCACCTGAATGGGAAAGAAAAGCTGCTCAAGCAACAAGAGAAGGAATCTCTTCAAGCAACAAGAAAAGACTGTTTACTACCTATACAGCTAAAGAAATGAATTAAACCTCCTGAACTCCTACAAGCAAAGAAGCCAACTCCAAAGAAACCATACTGGACTGCACAGTAACTAATGAATTTATTGTAACTAAAATATCAATTGTAATATTGTTTACATTTCACTTATGCTTTCAAGTCATTATTTATTTATCTCAACTCCACCGCTAGGCTGAAAATTACAAGGGTAAGGAATTCCACACATCAATCCAAAGGGAGGTAATTGAATATCTCCCCTGGGTCTGGCCCTTATTTTTGCTAAAGCCAATGGCAAATGCCGTACCCATGGCATCTTAGTTTCTATTACCAGCTTCAAAAGGTGCTTCCCCATTTCTCCATTCATCCCCCCTACCCAAACTCTGGGGGTGCCAGGGGGCAGAGAGGTTCTGCTGTACTCCCAAAGCAGCCATAACCCTGTGAAGAATTTTTCCTGTAAAATGAGTTCCCCTATTTGAGTCCACTGCTTCTACAGTCTCGCATCCAGGAATTACTTGTTCCAAAAATACCCCAGCAACCAATCTTAGAGCTGCTGAAGCAGTACAAATGCTTCCGGCTCCCCTGTCAGCTTGACACACCACCTCCAGTAGATATCCCACTTGGGGCATTTCAGTAAAATCCACCTAGCATCCTTGGAGGAGATGCACAGCCTCCCTCTCCTTGCAATTTTCTTTGTATCCCTGTCATTGGTATTAGCACAAATCAAACAACCCTCAATAGCTCGTTTTGTCAAATTAAAAGACCCACAGCAGCATACACTCCAAGGAAGGCCTCCGCCAATCATCAAGAGCCCAATGCCTCTCCCCATGGAGCTGCCCCAACACTTGCAAGGCCAGAGCTCCTGGCATCCACTGCCTGCCATCCCTTGTAACCCAATTATCCTCTCTGTCCTCTGCTCTACTCTTTTAAATTATCTCCAGCTCCTCTGGTGGAAAATACAGTTTCTCTGGCAGTGGTGGAGCTACTAGGAGCAAAGAGGATCTCAGCGGTTTCTGGCAGCAGTGCAGCTTTCTGAACCTCTTCACTAGCTAGTCGATTATCTATTGCTTCTTCTGAGCACCCTGCCTGGTGTCCCCTAATGTGTATTATTGCCATCCTTTTTGGTAAATTCACCACCTGTGTGAAATTAGGCTCTCATGTGCTAACGATTTTCCCCTGTGGGTTAATAAACCTCTTTCTTCCCATAATTTCCCAAATGCATGTATCACCCCATATGCATATTTAGAATTAGTAAAAATATTCACTATCCTGCCTCAATATAGTTCACAGGCTCTCACAAGCACATACAGCTCTGCTGTCCGAGCTGACCATATGGGCGGCAATCTCCCCCTTCTTTTAATTCCCTTCCATTAATAATAGTGTATCTTCAAATTGTTTCTCTTCTATTACCTTTGAAGACCCACCAACAAACACATTCTCTCCCCCAGGCCTGGGAGTGTCCCGCAAATCTTCCCTAGCCCAGGTCTGGAGATTTATCACTTGAATGCAGTGCAGTCATGGGTTTCTCCCCAGCCCCCCCTCTCCAGGGCTGCCCAAACAGGAGGCTGGGTCAAACCCCCCTCATTTTTCAATTCTAAATCCTCCTGTTCCACCAAATAAGATGCACAGTGTAATAACTGCTCTGGTCATCCACTTAGAGGCTCTTTCAGTTTACAAAGCTTCAACTTGGTGTGAAACTTTAACAATTAATTATCTTGCTATTGTCAGCCCTCAGTCCCCAGTTACTATCAAAGCTGTGGCTGCACAGCTCTGCAGACAATGAGCAGCCTCTAGCCACTGGATCTAGCTACTTAGAAAAATTAGCAACAGGCCACCGTGTTCCCCAAAAGCAGCTGCCAAATTCCCCAAAGCATGGGGAACAACACTCCCCCAAAAGCTACTTCCAAATTAACAGTATACTTTACAGAGTTGGCCTCAGGATTTTAACCTGCCAATTCTGGGTTTTCATAACAACAAACCATGCAGAGAGGATTAAAACCCCTTGAGGACTTGAACTAGGCACACATTGTCTATACAATCCTCTCAGAAGTGTTAATTTGAATTTCTAGAACTATGCTCTTGGCTGCCTGGAACAGCCGGGACAGCGGCCGAGAGACACACTTTGTCCACACCTTCCCCTCAGTCAATTTGTATTTCTAAATCTGCCCCCCGGCTGCTTGAAATGGTTCGACCAAGCCAAGCAGACACAAAAAAACCCATCCAAAACAATACTGAATTACATACACTAAAATCAAACAGACACTCAAAAGTTGTTTCAATACTCTTTCAATGAATTACTTTATTTCATGGGCATTTATTTTATGTCCTGACACTCACATAAACTAACACACACACACGGGTATACACGCATTCTGAAATAACTCAGAAGCACTTGAGCAAAACTCTGCTCATAAAAAAACCCAATCACTTGAAGCACGGAATTGACTCCACAACTCAAATAGTTATGAAGTAGGTATGCGTTTATTCCAGCTGGGGTGCATGGGGGGTAGCCCCTCCAAAGGCATGCACACCCTCAGCAGCACTTCACTTGGTTTATATTAGGTTACAGGTTACATATGCATAAAGTTAGACAAAGCCCCTATACATATTCATTACCTATCCCCGCTTCGTATTATAATGAGTTCAAAGTTCATTTAAATATGCTTGCGCAAGCGCAGTGTCTCAAATTAATTGTGGGCAAGGGTCCCAAATGATTGATGACGGCGTGATCAATAGTCTTCCTCAGGATGAACTCTTCACCCCATTCCCTTGCGCATGCTCCCTTGGTTCTTGGTCCAAGTCCAGGCCTGAGAGCCTACCTGTACCAGTTCGGGTTCCAAGGGCGGGATGCTAGGTTATGCTCAGTGGTTTTTCTCAATTATTTGGTTCTATTCTCTCTATCCTTCCCGATACTAGGTAGGCACAAAATCATTAAGCGAATAATGAATTGTATCCAGCAGGCAAATCTTAGTAAATCATTATCCAATCTCTGGCCTTCTAAATCAGTTCAAAAGTTATTATTATTATTATCCAGCTTCTAGTTCTTTTAAATTAATAATTTCTATTTTACCCTAAATCACACTCAGAGTAACCCAGGTAGGAGACTTTAACTCCGAAATACTCTGCAATTGCATTTTAACTAGGCACCGAGACTCAAACTCAAAAATACGCATCCAGGAGACTTTAAAATACATGGAACTTAGGCAGGAGACTTCAATTCCAAAATACCTTGCAATTGCATTTTAACCCAAGTAGCAGACTAACTCCAAAATATGCAGAACCTAAATTCTTGTATACACCAAAGAATTTCAAATTTACTATGCACTCATATTTTCACCAGGCGCTGATGTCACCGAATCTGTGGAAAAAACAAAAACCCTCCCACAACATCTTTAGTGTTAGAGAGTCAAGGCATTACTTTATTATCTGGCCAGGATGTTGTTCTGGCCAGGATGTACCACAGAAATAATTTCATCCACACATAGCCCGGGTGTGCAGAGAGAATCATTCCATGATACATGGCTTTTACTTGATTTTTCAGATATTTTATACAGTAAAAATACATAGAAAAGTATTGGGTCAGTGTTCATTGGTTCAAAGTTGAGCAAACCCCTAGTATTCAGTTTCCTATTGGATCTGAATCTCCTCGCCTCTGATGTTAATTAGATTCTTCATTCTTCAGTTTTCATATCAGTTCTTTCCGGACTAGATGTTTTCACCCCTGCTGGAGGTGGCAACTGGGGTGGCTGTTTGTAGATAGTCACTGATGTCCTGCTGATGTTTTGCCGATAGCTCTTTATCTTTGGGTTACTCCCAGTCTGTTGATATGCTGAGTCTATCAGACCTCATCTGGTAGAACAATGCCTTGGAAAGAAACCTAAAATTCCTTTTCCCGGGGTAAAGACAAACAAAACCTTTGACTAAAGTTATATAAAATTTTTAACCTGGTATATTTTCCAACACTGATACCCAAAATTACTATTATAAGCGCAGTAACACTGCACTTCGGTAATTATTTTAAATAGAGGATAGCCATTTATATATTTATTATTTATTATACCATTTTCTCTGGGGCTGCCCACACTTCGGGGTTTATGTTATTATAAGATTTCTCAGACATTTTACACAAAGATACCATAGCCTTAGCTTCCGTATTATTTTTCAAAATACTAATGTGCATTCCTACTATAGCCATCAAATCTCTTCCCAGTAAATTACAATCACAATTAGGAACAAACAGAAATTCATGCATTTCAAACTGAACGGAATAAGGGAGTATCTTTACAAACAAACAGCTGGTAAGAAAAGACCTGAGTCTGCTGGTAAGATAAGACCAATACTGAGAGACAGAAGAAACAATGGGAAGGATTTCCATAGGAATTCCCCTAATTTGACTTACCCAAGACTGTGTTAATAAACTACAAGAACAGAGACATAAGAAAAAGAAAATAAGGGGGAATGTGTATTAAGGGTGTTTGCATTTGGGGGGATGTATATTAGGTGGGGTCTGCATTAGGCATTCCAGGAAGCCTGTACCTCGAGCACCTCAGCCAATGGGGAAAGAGAGAGGGAACTTGCGGCTGGGAAAGTAAAATGAAACAGGCTGTGTCTTCTATAAATTTGAGAGACCCCATGGGAAATGCCCATGACCTCTCCCTTTATTCATGAATAAAGTGACAGGAATCCTCTGTCTCCTTTTTGGACATAAACCTCTGGTGTTTGTGGATTCATTTTCCTTACAAAATGGGGGCTTTTGTCCGGGATCCTTCCACCGTCCCGGGGGCAGCGGGCGGCAAGCGGAGCTGAAGGTGCGCCTCACCCAGTTTCGGTGATCAGCTCCCCTTGGTGGTTGCTGGGAGTGGGCGATTGATTGGGTATCTGAGACCGTCCAGGAGACAGACGAGCAGTGGACCAGGGGGTTCCATGAAGAGTCCACAAGGAAGGGCCACTGAAAATCTCACCGGTGAGTACAATGGGATCCTCGGGGAGTAAACCTGGGAGGGCACCCATGAAGGGTAGCAGAGGTAAAACAGGCCACCAATGAGAGGGTTGCAAAGGTAAAGCTGGGAAGAGGCTCCAGCTCAAGGGATGATGATCCAAAAATATAAGGACATGGACGCCCAAGGGGGAAGTAAGGGAAAGTCGAGAAGGGGTCTTGACAATACATGCCCAATAGGAGCAACAAGGGAAACTGCTGTGGATTTTGTGGTCTAGGGGTGAGTTGACCCCCTGGTGCCTTTGGGAAAAATAGGTCTGATACCTGCAGTGGATCTTGCAGCTGCGGTGATGTTTGTTTGTGTGTGTGTGTGTGTGCACGAATTACCTGGGCTAATTTGTATTTTGCCGGCATATTTTGTCCCCATGCAGGGACACCCGTGAGATAGATGTAACTAGTTATGTGTTGAAACATGTTTTGAACACCTGTTCAATTTTGGTGTGTATGCTGTTTCTCTGCGTGTGCCAATAGGTATCCCTTTGGGACTCCTGTGTGTGTGTAGCTGATATTTGTGAGCATATTTGTTCTGTAAATTGAAAAATATTTTGGATTTACTGAAAGAAATGTGATTTGTTACCAAGAGAGCCAAAGCAGTCTATGATACTGGCTTTGAAGAAGGATAAAAGTGAGGCACGGATTGACTCCACAACTCAAATAGTTATGAAGTAGGTATGCATTTATTCCAGCTGGGGTGCATGGGGGGTAGCCCCTCCAAAGGCATGCACACCATCAGCAGCACTTCACTAGGTTTATGTTAGGTTACAGGTTACATATGCATGAATGTCGCTGTTGAGCCGCTAGCAGAGAAGAGATCCCGGATTCTCAGCGTGGCATAGAAAAAGCGCTTTATTATTTTGAATCCAACATATATAGACTTTTCAGAGGTCACCCAGATTGGTCAGTCAGAAACCTCCCCCTAGGCCTGATTGGCCAGGCCTGAACTGTCTAAATCTCGAGACACTGTTTTAACAACATCCAAACTTTATCTTTGTTTATAAAACACAGGAGAATGTTCTCATGGGAAAGACCTGTGCTAGCCACACATGAAGTTACACAAAGCCCCTATACATATTCATTACCTATCCCTGCTTTGAATTATAATGAGTTCAAAGTTCATTTAAATATGCTGGCGCAAGTGCAACGTTGCTTAATTAATTGAGGCAGTGGTTGCTAGGGGCGTGGGCAGGTTTGGGAGGAAGTAACCAGGGTATTCCTTGAGATGAACTCTTCGCCTTGTCTCCTTGCGCATGCTGTCTTGGTTCTTGGTCCAAATCCAAACCTTAGAACTAACTTGTACCAGTTCTGGGGTCCGAGAGCAGGATGTTCAGTCACACTCAGTAGTTTTTCTCAATTATTGTGCTTGCTTCTCTCTATTCTCCCTGTTATTAGGTAGGCACAAAATCATTAAGCAAATGATACATTGTCTTCAGCAAGAAGTTCTTAGTAAATCATTATCCAAACTCTGGCCTTCTAAATCAGTTCAAGAAATTATTATCCAGCTTCTAGTTCCCCTAAATTAGTAAATTCTAGCCCCCCTAAATCAATAGAAGTAAATCTCTATGGAATATGGTTGTGTAGAATGTTGTAGTAGAAAGAGGTGTTTGAGGCATGATCCTATGGAAAAAGAGGTTGAATTTTAGTATCCCCTGGAAGGAGGGTGTTGTTAAAAAGGACAGCGAGAGAGAGTCTTGCGACACACTCAATATGAGTTATAAAGCAAGCTCCATTTATTTTACCGTATGAGTGGCTTATATACTGTTATAATGTTTATATTTATTGATTATTAATCTACTGGTTAATTACACAGCTTACAGTTTACATTTTATTGCATTCTATTTTCACACATTGAGGGCTCCTCCTCAGTTCCTCCTCAATATTCCCATGAGATTCTCTCACAGCCCAGAGGCACAGCTGTGCTTCTTAGGTATCTTTCTCATGGCACCTTCCCAGGGTTTTACTGAGGCCTGTTCAGCTTGTTCAGCTAACACAGGTCTTGCTCGCCCTGGCACAGGCCTTTATTCTGCACAAGCCTTTATTTTCCAACAGGAGGGAAAGGGGGGCAGCTTCTGGGAGCCTTCTACAGCACGGGATGGAGTGGGCATGTTGAAGGTGAAGGGATGTTTAGCCTGGTGTCAGGTAGAACCCGAAACAGAGTAAAAGAAAGGAATGGGAGAAGAGGATGGGTTAAGAAAGGAGGAAGAAGAGGAAAAAGAGAAAGAGAAAATGGGTGAGGATTGGGATGTTTTTCAGCACCTTCCCCTGTCTTGTCCTCCAATTTTGCCAGCTGACCCAGAGCCAGCTCCAGGTCCCCTGTATCCTCAACTTCCGGAGCAGCAGGAGTGAGCGCAGAGGTGCAGGGCTGGAAGCACGGGCTGGGGGCATGTGGGAGGTTTGGGGCCGGGCTGGGGCTGTGGGACAGCTGCGAGCTCATCACCAGGCAGTCCCTGACCTTGCCACCCCCCGGGGCAGGGGCGGCAGTGGCCCCCCTGGCCTCCATGAGGCTACAGGGCACCCCGGGCACCTGTGGTGTGTGGCTAGCACAGGTTCTTCCCGTGGGAACATTTTGCTATATTTCATAAACAAGATAAAGTTTGGATGTTTTGCAAACAGTTTCTACGGATTGAGTCAGTTCGGGCTTGGCCAATTGGGCCTAGGGGGAGGTCTCGGGCTGACCAATCTGGAGCACTTCTGTAGACTCTATATATATGGAATTCAAAACAATAAAGTTCCTCTTCTCCTCTCTTTCCTTGTCTGAGAACTTGGGTCAGTCCTCAGCTAGCCGCTCAACAGCGACATCGGTGCTGCTGGCCATGCCCACAGGAGTGCCGGAGGAGGGGCTTTGGACACTGTGGAAGGAATATCTGGAAAATGCAGATGGATTAGGATTGTCTGTTAAGGGTTTTGTTTGTGTCACTGGAATGATTTTGAAATGTGGGAGAATGAGCACCCACCTGCAGTAGTGAGTGGGGGCTAGAAGAAGTTCTTAATTTTAAGAACTTATATAGACTCTCACAGGTTGTTCGGATTGGGCCAATTCAAAACCTCCCCCTAGGCCAATTGGCCAGGCTTGAACCGCCTATCTTCCAAAGACCGTTTCAATAACATTAAAACTTAATTTATAAAAACACAGGAAGAAGAAAAGAAAATTCCCATGGGAAAGAATCTGTGTTGCCGCAGCTCCCCCTTTTTATTTAAGTACCAGAAGGCATTGCTTGTGAACCTCTGTGGATCAGCATGAAGCATCTGCTTGGTAGTGGCCAGTTACCAAACAGAGCCTAGCTAAAACTCGAGAAGGGGTCTGTCCGGCGGTGGCCAGCCACCGAACAGAGCCCAAACCAGATGCTGATTAAGGTGAACAGAGAGACTCTCAGCAATACCCTGGATAGAGCAGCTATAAAACCTAATTCTACATACAAATCTATAATTCAATTAAAACGTGCTTTCAAAGTCCTTGCTTTCTGACTCCATAAAACTTAAATTTCAGTCTCTGCTTGTGGAAGGATCGGCTTCCTGATGGTTGGTGTCTTGGTCATCATCAGAAGGATCACTTGGTTGGCGTTCTGCATTCTGGTTGTTATTTTGAGGTTGCTGGTTCTGTCTCGGGAGCCGCAGGTCAGGTCGAACGCATTTTGCAGGCAGCCATCGTACCCCAGTATCTGTGGAAACGCAAGCATATCCATGACCCCAAGCAATAAGCTCATGCGGGCCTTTCCAGGTGTTTGTAAGTAGGTTCCGTACCCATACCTTTGCCCGGGGCAAGCGCAACTCACCTGACGACTGCAATGAGAGAAAATGGTTCAAAATCACAGGGTTATTCGAATTCGGTAGCACTGTAAGGTGATTGATTGTATACAAAGCTTTTTCCAATCGACTCTGTGGTGTTTCCCCATGCATTCCTCCTCTTTGCCTTTCCAAGACACGCTTCAGAGTACCCTGAGTGGGTTCAACAATGGCTTGGCCAGTAGTAGAATGCGAAATACCGAATGTATGGTCTACACCCCATAGGTGCAAAAACTGCCGCGTCTTCTGTGAGGCGTAGGCAGGACCATTGTCGGTTTTCACAGTGGCTGGCACACCCAGGACCGAGAAGGCCAATTTCCAATGGGCAATGACATCGCAGCCTTTCTCTCCAGTATGAGCAGACTCCCACATGGCTGAGGAGAAAGTGTCAATAGACACATGCACATACTTGACTCGGCCAAATTCAGGGATGTGTGTCACATCCGTCTGCCAGAGCTGCAAGGCCTTTAGGCCTCTGGGGTTCACCCCCGGTGGCAGAGGTGCAGCGAGTCCGTGGCAGTCAGCACAAGCACTGAGAATGTCACTAGCTTCAGTTGGCGTCAATTGAAACTGCTTCTGCAGGCTATGTGCACTCTGATGAAAGAAACCATGCGATGCCTTGGCTTGTGCAATTTTGTCAGGCTGAGGTGCCACCCATGCAGGGTTGGCTAGCATGTCAGCCCTGGCATTGCCTTCTGTTATAAAACCTGGTAAATTGGTGTGGCTTCGAATGTGCAAAATATAATATGGATGCACTCGAACCTGAATCGCCTTCCACAGGGTTTGCAATAGCGAGAACAGAGCCGCATTACTGACTTCTTTTAGAAGTGAACAATCCAAACGCTTGGTTATGTCTGCTACATAAGCAGAGTCAGTGACCAAATTCAAAGGCACCTGAGAGAACCACCGAAAAGCCATGGCAACTGCTTTCAATTCAACCAGTTGAGCAGAGCCTGTCTCGTGGCCTTTCAGCACTTGCCACTCAGATCCTTCCTTCCAGGTAACAATGGCCTTTCCTGTTTTCCCAGAACCATCCGTGAAGACAGTGGGTCCATGAACTGGCACCCGACTGTTCTTTGGCCGCAACATAAGATTGATCAAATTTTCCAGCTGCAGGAATTTGTGACTGGGCAGATGATAAGCAATCTGTCCTGAGAAACTTTGCAGTGCACTTTGCAAAGGAGCGCTGTTAGCAAGACTCCATTCAAAACTGTCCCGTGGTATCGGAACAACAATCGTTGCAGGATCTGCTGCCATCAATTGTAAACACCAATAATGGCATTTAGTTATCAGGCAAGGTATCAACTCGAACAACGTGGGTGCTGTCTTTTTTGTCTGATGAGGCAAAAAGACCCATTCCAGGATGTGCAAAGGATCATCCCATTGTTTGTTCCACTGGCCAATTATACCTGTAGGATGGAGGTCTGGAGCAGTAATGAAAACAGTGATATCAGTAGAGGGATCTACTCGATAAACCTGATGAGCAGAAACAGCTTGTTGCACTTCATTCAGCACCCGTCGCTCCTCAGGAGTCAATTTCTAAAGTGAGTTTAGATCAGAGTCCCCCTTTAAAATGCTAAAAAGTGGGGAAAGTTGTGCATTGGTTAGCCCCAGATACGGATGTAACCAGTTGATGATACCTAGCAATTTTTGGGCATCATTCAGAGTCTTAATAGAGTCTGAGAACTGCACCTCTTGATGCTGTATATTCCCATCCAAAATTTTGACTCCCAAATATTTCCAAGGAGGCTGTTGTTGAACTTTCTCCGGAGCCACTTGCAACCCATAGGAATGCAAGGCATCGAGCAGTTGAGGCTGTAACCTCCGCAACTCATCCTGGGTGGATGCTGCCACCAGGATATCATCCATATAATGGTAGCAGAGTGCCTCAGGAAACCGCTCACGGATTCTGGACAAGGCCTGCGCGACATACCATTGACAGATAGTCGGGCTATTTTTCATGCCCTGAGGTAACACTTTCCATTGAAATCTCTTTACAGGCTCTGCATTATTAATTGCAGGCACAGTAAAGGAAAATTTTGGCCTGAACCTGGTGTGCAAAGGGATTGTAAAAAAACAATCCTTCAAATCAACGATCAAGATTTCCCACTCTGTGGGAATCATCGTAGGTGAAGTCATGCCAGGCTGTATGCTCCCCATACTTTCCATCACTGCATTAACTTTCCGGAGATCTTGCAACAGTCTCCATTTCCCCGATTTTTTCTTAATCACGAAAACCGGGGTGTTCCAGGGACTGGTAGAAGGCTCAATGTGTCCCTGTTTCAGTTGCTCCTGAACCAGCTGACAAAGGGCGACTAATTTGTCTTTTGGCAGGGGCCACTGTGGTTCCCATATAGGATTTTTGGTCAGCCATCGCAGAGATAGCATGGAATTCGGTGCACCCTTGCACACAGTGACCCCTATTAAAAATTTGTCTTGATTTGCACCCCCAAGCTGCCAACACGTCCCGTCCCCAGAGGTTAATTGGAGCTGGAGTGACATAAGGCCGAATGGAGGCCGTGTGTCCCTCTGGATCCTTCACCAACACAGGTCGCTTACTCAGCCGGCTCTGGGTGGTTCCTCCCAGCCCCACGATATTTGGTCCTGCAGGGAATAAAGGCCATGAAGGAGGCCATGAAGCGGAGGAAAGGATCGTTGCATCAGCACCGGTATTGATCAAACCTCGGATTTGAATTTGATGCGGACGTGCTTTCGGCATGATGAGGGTACAAGTCATCTGTGGTGACTCATTAGAGATGTTTGCAGCCCAGTAGACCTGCGGAAGTCCTGGCAGTTCAGTGCTGTTACCCCCGCCAACTTGCTGGTCTACCCTGGGAACAGAAGACTTAAAAGGCAACAATTGAGCAATGTGAGTCTTTTCAGGAATGGTGACGGGGGGTCTGATGTGGAAACCGTAGTGTGAACCTGGCCCTTGAAGTCAGCATCTATGACTTCTGGAAGAACAAGGTTCCCTTGGCTGATGGCCTCAGGCCCTGCCACAAGCAGTGCACCGGCCCCCTGATCTAGGGGACCGTACACATCGAAGGGAACTCTGTGGGCATCACCAGAATCTAAGACTGTTGCTGCGGTGTAGGCGTTGACTCGGGCTGAGCCTTTGGTGTTGCCTCCACATTGACCGGATAGGCCTGTGTCGTCACCCTGTTCTGGGGGAACTGTCGTGAAGGAGGGCAAATCCCCCTTTTTGCACCCCTCTTCACGTTTCCTGACAGGGGTCGACCATCTGTATGGTACTGCGACCTGCAATAGTCTGAAGTGTGACCTGGCCTACCACACCTCTTACATTGAGGAGTCTCGGTCCCTGAATTTCCCTTTTTCTCCAAATTTTCTTTTTGCTTTGATTTGACCTGTTTCCGTTTGTTCCCAGCTTTGGGCTGTTTTTGCCCCTGATCAGGGGGCCCCTGACCAGGCAACAGAAATGCAGCCAAAACGGATTTCCTGTGACTGTCTGCCTGCACTCTGGCACAAGCTTGTACCATGTCTGTGACTGAAGGATCCCCTGGTAGGGCATTGATGATCCTCCTACACTCGTCGTTGGCATTGCCTGAGCGCCCCCTTGTGGGAATCACCCTGACCTGCCGTAGCAGTGTCGCAGCCCTCCCGTCGTTTTGGCAACCCTATTTTCTTTGTAAGTTCCCAGTCTCCTGCATCCAGCGCGCCCTGCTTGACTGATTCCCAGAACTGTAGGGAGTCACATGGGAGGAATATCCTCAAGCCGCTGCGGCGTCTCCAGGGGTTACTCAGAACCCAATGCTTTTTCTTCTTCGCCGCCCGCGCGAGCCTCCGTCCAGGAGGGAGGATCCCCTCCTCGTCACTGTCTGAGTCGTCAGTGTAAGGCTTGCTATCTGCACGCCCCATCACAAATGACGGTGACTGGCTGGACGCAGTGTCCGCGCCGAAAACTGCGCAGTGATGTGATCAGGGGAGGGGCAAGGGGACGGCGGAGTCACCAGCGCGCCACCAGGCGCGTTCGCCAAGCTCGCCGGCACAGCGCCAGCACGCTGTGCCAAGGCTGCTTTAGCCACAGAACCCGTCAGGGGAATCGGTACCTGCCTGTGCCCGAAGTGTCCCCGTGCCGCCGCCGCCATGCTGGCTGCCGCGTCGGCAGGAAGCCCAGACCCCTTCCGGTGTCCCGAGGCGCGGACTTCCGGTCCAGTGCAGCCTGCGCACTGGACTTTTCGTGAGCAGAGCTCCGCCATATCTCGGTGTATTTTGTCCATATCTCGGCGGATTCCTGCCACTTCGGCCAGTAAATCCTTAAAAGCCGAGACGGAGGAGGCTCCTCTGTGTTCCGGCATGGCTTCCGCGGAAATGTCAATCAAATTCCCCACAGCGGAAGCACCGCCCCCCAGAGGCTTTTTTTTCCGGTCCCTGCCTGGCCAAAATGGCGGCTGGACCTGGAAGGCGCGCGGGGACCGCGCTCCGGGCCCGCGCCACATCCCGCGCGCCTGCTACAGCCAGCGGCGCGGTCGGCGCCGGCCCGCCCGGGCCCGGTGCAACGCCGGACTCCCGCACGCCCGCGCCCACTCCCGCCGGCCGCGTGGGGAGCGGGGCATCCAAATCCGCAGGCGTTTGGAACGGAACTAAGGTATGTTGTTTTCCCGCCCACGCTGCGGCTGCGTCACCCGTCTCTACCCTCAGTCCCCGCTGCCGAGATTGCCCGCGAGGGGGACTGGTCGGCTCCATTTTGCAGGGGTGGGGGGGGGGATTTTGGGCCAGCCCATTGCGCGGAGGCAGGGGAGGCGGGGTCTCCCCTCGCTGCCGGCGCCTCAGAGCCAGGTCTCGGCCCCTCTTTCTTCAGCATCGCCGCCAGTTGTTCAGTGGAGTGGACATAAATGCGTTTGGGAAGGTCATTTGGACAGGTATATTGAGTCTTTGTGGCTGCATCCGCTGCCGATTGGGGGAAGTCAGATTCGGTTTGAGTCGGCGCGTCTTTCCTGCTCAGCAACCGAAAGCAAAGATTCTAGACTTTTGAAAGCCTCAATCTCTGCATTGTAAAATTCCTGTCCCTTCAACGCGTTCCAAATTTCTCTCCAAATTCTATGAAAGCGGATTGTTTTCTGGTCTCCAAATATCACCTCTTTGGCCAGAGACTGGCCAGCGGTGAGCCAGGCTCAGCGGAGCCAGGGGCGGAGGGGGAGCCCGGAGCGCTCGGCGCGGGATCGCGGCGGTGCCGCGGCGGGGTAGGCAGAAAGCGAATGCTCGCTGAGCTAGAGCTCGGGGGGGAGGAGAAGGAAGGAGAGCCAGAGCCCTTTCGGAGCCCTTTCCACTGCTGCTACCTCCCGGAGCCACTTTCCTCGCCCGCCGGCTCCCCGGGTCGCTTCTCAGCCTTGCAATAGCGTCTGTCCTGCAGCGGCACCAAACCTGCCCTGGGGGAGCCCTGCCGCCCCTAAGACGCCATCAAGCTCCGAGAACTAGGAATTCTGCCCGAGCACAGGGACGCGGGGGTCCCGGGGCTCCTCTCACGCTGGCACTGCGCGAGGACGGCGTGGGGGGCGACGTAAAAGACTGCATTCAGTTTGCGGCCAGAGCCGAGCGCAGAGGCTGCCGCGGCCTCAGGCCCACGGGCTCGATTGCTCAAGTGTACTTGTTAAACAGTGTAAAAACCTAAAATGACTGTAAATGCCACTAATATGCCAAGGGGTGCCGGGCTCCGGCTGGGACCGAGGGAGCGTCCGTCACCAGATCGGTTCCCAGCGGGGTCCTTCTCCCCAGCCCGGCACGGTGCTGCTGGTACTGCTGGAAGCCGCTGGGCAGAAGCCCCGCGGCGCCGGGCCGGATCTTTCCCTTTCTCCGCTGCACCCTTTTCAGCGCGGGGCGAGCGCTGCCCGCCAGGCAGCAGCTGGGCTGGTTCTCACAGTAGCTGTCCCCGCGCCGGAAGCGCTGGAGCAGGGCGGAGGGCGGCAGCAGCCGCAGGCGTCCCGCACCCTGCCCAGCGGGCAGCCCCGCGCCAGCAGCGCTGAGCACCATGCCAGCCCTACCTCGCCGCGGGCAGACGCCGCCGCCCCGTTCACAGAAGCGAGTGTAGCACCGGGGGCAAGAGTAGTGCCGTAACTGCTCTTGCTTCCCCGATGTAACAAGCGCGAGAATCACGCATGTTTTTGCATCAGTCATCCTGTGCTTTACAACAGCTAAAGCCGTAAAACAGCATTGGCTACAAGCCATCGCCGCTTTAGGCGTGCCAGCAACAATTAAAACCGACAATGGTCCTGCATATCACAGCACCGCTGTAGCTACTTTTTGCAATAAGTGGAATATTCAGTATA
Source organism: Entomyzon cyanotis (assembly GCA_024500445.1). NCBI lineage: Eukaryota > Metazoa > Chordata > Aves > Passeriformes > Meliphagidae > Entomyzon > Entomyzon cyanotis. Next base: position 849,735 of record JAKEPQ010000736.1, read on the forward strand.
TAACAGGTATCCCGTACAACAATACTGGACAAGCTATAGTTGAACACGCTCATCAGTCGCTTAAGCGCTATTTTACTATATTTTTAAAAGAGGGGGAGAAATCCCCTGGGAACATTGTAGCAAAAACCCTTTATGTGCTTAATTGGCTAAATCCTCGCGCCGATGCAAACACTGAAGCTAGCATCTCCATTTTTTCTCATTTTTCTCGAAATCCATCCGATTTTTCAGAACATGATATACCCGTAGATGTATTCAACCCAACAGTTGGGAAGGCCCATATAGACTATTAACCTGGGGAAAAGGTTATGCTTGTGTTGTTACAGGACAAGACTGCCAAGCTGGATGTCACGCCCCAAGGCCCAGAGGAGAAGTAATCAGCGGCTCAAGCGTAAACTAGCTCCTTTGCTGCGGACCCTATATGAAGTTTCAGGGTTCTCCATTTGCTCATTTCCACAAGAGGCCTTACTGTCGGACATCTTTGTTACGCAAGAGCATGCAGTGTGCTTGCTGCAGCCTCAAGTAAAGCGAGAGGCAGAGAGACCATGTGATGAGTGTAGGGCACAGCAAAAGTGGCTGAAAATTTTGTGTGAGGAATGTAAAAAGAAAGTTTGAGTAGGTGAAGCAAAGCAGAAGTGGCTGAAAATTTTGTGTAGGGAATGTAAAAAGTTTTGAGTAAGTGTAGCAGTGTTTATTAGAGAGTGGCTGTGCGTGGCCTGTAGTTCTCGCTTTCATGAGCGAGATAATAACAATACAACGAGCCAGAGCAAATAGAGCCACTGTGATTTTACAAGCCCAGTGCCACTGGAACATTTTTGTACGAGTTAACTATATCTGACAGTCTGGGTATTGATGAGTGGCTCAGTGGCTGAAGTATTACTGGCTAGCTGAAGGACCTCTTTAAGTTAGCATTAATGTTGGTGTTGTTCCTTTTGGTAGGTAAGATTTTGCTGTGCTGTGCCCTACAGTGCTGTAACATGGTTATTTGCCAAGCGTTGGACTTATTTGAAAGAAAGGGGGAGATGTCAGGGTCTTAGTTTGTCTTAACAGCTGGTCTGTCTTAACAGACCTATGAAAGTCTTTGAAGATAGATAAGAGGAAGTATTTTGCTAATGCTGCAAGAAAGCTAGCAGCTGGCCAGAGAAAACCAGATCTTGCCCAAAAGTAGAAGGTTGCTTGCTGGCCAAAGAAAACAGGAAATATTGCCCAAAGTAGGGAATTCCTTGCTGGCCAAGGAATATAGGAAATATTGCCCAAATTAGTAAATCTGCATATACCAATCATATAGTGCATGCTTAGCTTTGTTTATCACCTATAACCAATTATATTGTTGGAATTATATTGCATGGCACATGTACAGACCATATGTAGAGTTCCGTGTCGCGTGTACAGAAGGTAAAAAGCTTTAAAAGAAGCACTGCTGAAGAATAAAGGGGGACGACTTTCTGCATCACATTGGTGTTATGTCGTTCCCGTCTCGCATGGATTTATTTAAACCCTGACAACCAGGTTACAGCATTGTAGAGCACAGCACAGCAAAATCCCACCTACCAAAAGGAACAACACCAACATTAATGCTAGCTTACAGAGGTCTTTCAGCCAGCCAGTAATACCCCAGCCACTGAGCCACCCATCAATACCCAGCCTGTCGGATATAGTTAACTGGTGGGTAAGGGACTGCGACTCTTTTATCTGCTTGTGTATCGATTTTGAAAGATCTGAGAGATTCATGCAGCACATACCCTCAAACTCTTCACATCCGTGCCCCTGCGCTAACAACAAGAAATCTATAGCTGCTCTGTTTTGTAGGGTAGCATGTCGAACAGAATCAACATCAGTCAACAAACTGCTAATAGCTGCTGATGTGGCATTGGTTTGTTTTGCTAGCCAGCACCCTAACTTCCTTAATGTGGCCAGGGCCTGCTCCGATGCGACTCCAGGTGCAAAAATGGAGGATGCAATTATCTCTCCATTGTTCCAGAACTCAACGTTATTGTTGCAGTCAGCCTGAAACTTATGCACGCTTCTTTTGCCTCGGGGATGCTGCCTATTCACGTTGAGAATCATTGACGTGTTTGGTGTTAGGAGGGTTAATCGCCCTATCGAACAGGGGCCTCCCCTGATTTTTGAGGGGACGCCAGCCCATGCACGGTCCCCGCAAATAAAGAAATATCCTAGGGGTATGATGCCTTAAATGCTGATAAAAATTTGAGACACAAACACGCAGTATAGGAAAAGGGTATTACCTTGGTTTAATAGGATTCTAGGTGCACCACGACGACTCGAGCCCCGACGATATCCCCCGTATACAATTAAGGACCCCCTAGATTAGCATACTTATCTAAAAGTCTTCAATGAGAAGTCTAACAAATGAAGTGAAGTAATTGCCCCCTTATTAAAATTACCTCCCCCAAAAAGGTTACAACTTAGTTTACAAAAACATGTCTCAGTGATGGGGCTCTGTTCAAGGTTGGTGCCTCATGCTCTTGAGATTGTGGGGATGTTTCGTCTTCCCCAAAGAATTCTGAGCAGGGCAAGGGTACAAGGGTTATAAACATGTAGGGTTGAGATACAGGGAGTAAAAAGTACAGGAATGGGGAAGGGTAAAAGGATATATAAAAAGAGTGTAAAAATATAATGAAAAAGGACAAAAAACCCATCAGGCATCATTTCCCCCTTTTTTGGAGACTAACAAGCTTTTACTTTGTCTAGTCTCTAAACTATACTACTTACAACATTGGTTTACACAACTAGCTATGGTAAAAATAATAACTACAATTAGAATCATTATAAATGTTTCTTTTACCTAGGCCCAGTCTGGCAGCCATGAAGTGAGGGCATGGAAGATCTGGTCAAATTTCAAGGTGTAATTTTTTGAACCCACTTCATGTAGAATTTGAGTTCTTTTCTAAATTTCTTCTCAATCTTCTCTGATTTTAAATGGCCAGTTATTACATTCATCCAGAGGTGGTAACTGGGTGCAGATCTAGGAATTGCTCATATTAAGAGTTCTGGATATATTTGTTTTGGATTACAGTGTTGTGTAACTTTTGGCTGAGCCTTGAGTCATGGTTACCAATTGGGCAAACAACAGACATGTAAAGAACAATTTAAACTACATCATTTTGATTTGCATCAGTCTCTGTTTTGATGGTCTCAGGGGCAGAAGCTTTCTTCATCCTGGAGTAGTGGATTCACGATCTTTTTTCAGCAACTTTTCTCAGAAGTGAGGGTGGTCAGCAAAACTTGGAATGGTCTCTTCTACTTAGCTTGGAAGGGGTTGCTGGTCTACCATTTGATGAAGACTCAGTTTTCAGGCTGAAACAGGTTAGCAGGGGTGTCCAATTTTATAGCTTTGGACAGCACGACGAATTTCTGGAGCTTCTGCAAAATGGAGCTTAAGGCTGTTAAGTATTTCTGTAAATCAATTTTTCCCTTCATGTGAATTTTTCCCAGAATGTGTGGAACTTGATATGATTTGCCATATAGGCTTCCATAGGAACTTATATTGTCCCTCCACCTTGGTTGTATGCGGACCCTCAGTAAGGCTATAGGCAAAGCCTGAACCCATGTCATAGATGTTTCTTGACAGATTTTACTAATCTGGGCCCTGAGGGTCCCATTCATACATTCAACCTTGCCACTTGCTTGGGGCCTGTATGGTGCATGCAGGTCCCAAGTAAGTCCCAGAATCTTTCTAACTTCTCTGATCACTGTTGCAATAAGATGTGGTTTTCTATTTGATGACATCTTTAAAGGAACTCTAAAGCCCGGAACTACATGGTCAAGCAAGGCTTTCACCACCTCCTCCACTGCACTGGTGCGACAGGGACAAGTTTCAGGCCATTCATTGAACACATCAACTAATACCTGTACATATTTATAATATCTTTTTTCACGTGATATTTCAGTAAAAATTATTTCCCAGTAATTTCCTGGGAGATGCTTTGCCTTGGTCACTCTTAACTCTACTCTTTTGCTTGTGTCAGGGTTGTTTTTGCAACAGGTTTCACACTTGCTTGTAACAGATTGCACAGTATCAGTTATTCTTCTCTCTATTACTACTTTTCTTAGATGTTTTAAAAGGTTTTCTGTTCTCCAGTGTGTACTCTCATGTTCCTTCTGTGCTATTTCTCGAAGGAGCAGGGGTGGGACTACAATCTGGCCTATCAGTGTAAGAGGCCACCCACCTTCTTTAATTTCAGCTTTAAAAACTTTAATTAACTTTTGATCACTCTGGTCATATTTTGGAGCAAACCCGGTTAGATCTACTTTTTTCTGTAGCACTACTGCAAAAATGCTTTTTTCTGCTATCTTTCTTGTTGTTTTGTTAGCAAAGCAATTTCTTACTTCAGGAGTTGTCTTCCCCTTTTGATGACTTCTGCAATGAAGGACAGCTACTTCTGTAGGCTTCCAGGTGCTTTGCAGGAGTGCAAGGGTTTGTTTTGCATGCTTGATGTCATAACTTTGAGAAGTCAGCAGGCCACGTTCTTCTCAGATAGCTCTGTGGGCATGAATAACACTGAAGGCATATTTGGAATTAGTCCATATGTTTACCTCCTTTCCTTCGCTCAGTCCTAGAGCTCTGGTCAGTGTAATCGGTTTTCAATCTGGCTTCTTCAGAGGCACATTTTTCAGGTCTGGTCTGCTGGAATAGGTCTCTTCCGTTGCCTGTAAACAGTCATGTTCAGGCAGGTCATTAAGTAATGTGGATGACAAAAATATTGTAGGGTTTACAACAAGCATTGTTTTTAGGTTGACATTGTGTCCCCCCTTTTTCTCCAGGTCAGAGATCACGGTGTGGGGTACATAAACGACAATGTGCTGCCCAAGGGTGAATTTCTAAGCTTCTTGTATTAGGATGACAGTTGCTGCCACAGTTTTCAGACACCCAGGCCACCCTTGGCTAACATTGTTTAGTTGTTTTGAGAAACAGGCCACAGCTCTTTGCTGATTTCTAAGGTGCTGTGCCAGTACTTTTAGAGTAACATTCTGCTGCTCATATGTAAAAAGTTCGAAGGGCTTTGTTATGTCTGGCAGCCCTAGAGCTGGAGCAGATATTAAGGAATGTTTTAGTTGTTTAAATTCAGCTTTTGCTTTCTCTTTCCAGTTGGTGGTTTCTTTCTCAGCTGCTTTAAGGGCTTTATATAAGGTTTTTTCTTGTTTTCTCCAGTCCTCTAGTTCTTTTGACAGCTGATGTTTAAATATGGTTGGGCTATTTTTAAACCCTTGGAGTAACTCTGTCCAGGTGAGCTGAGTTTCTCTTCTTGTCTCAGGATTTTCCCACTCAGATGTAAAGAATTCTTGACTACTTTTACTTATAGAAATCCAGGAAAAGGCATCTTCGAGATTTAAAACTGTGAACTTCCCTAGTTCAGTTGTTGGTGTGGTCTGAAAAATGTAGGGGTTTGGCACGACTGAATCTATGTCCTCCATGTCCTCTGTGGTTTTGTTAATTGCCTTTAAATCATGCACTAATTTGTAACTTTTACTATCATCTTTCTTTACTGGCAGAATGGATTTTCTCAGTTCACATTTTAAAGGTTGAAAGAAAGGCCGTGTTTCACTTATTTCTGTGACACTGGTTACTTTTACAATACTTTGACTCAGTTTCCTCTCAGCCTGCCTTAAAGGTGCTTCTAGGACAGTCTCTTTCTTGGTTCATCTCTTTTAGATCTGGTGTGTTTAGCTACCGGACTAGCAGCCCCTATTATAGCCTCTCGGAGTTACCATTCCTTTCTTCTTTTTGGTAAGCCCGCTGGCTGCTGTGGTTACAGCCCCCATCTCGGTCTCCTTTTCTCTTTCGGAGCTATCTGCTTTGAATTCATCTGGCTGGATTTCAATTGCAGTTATTTTTCCTTCAGCTCTGTTACTGACCAAACGGCAAAGCGGCTGCTGCCTTTCGCCCCCCCCCTTCCCAGCCTGGGAGGGGTCAGGTGCGGTAGCACTTCTCTCTCCGCCTGGATTTGCCTCTGCCCCCCCCGCTTCCGCCCCTCAGTGCAGCGGGCGGGCTGTGATCGACTCGCCCTTGCTCCGCCCCTGCTTCTGCTCTCAGTGTGCCCTGGGGAGGGTGGCCATGGAGGGGGCAATGGCCACCCATTCCCCATCTTTAGCCCTACCGTGGCAGGGGGGAGGGGAGCCGGCGGTGGCCACCGATCCTCTACCCTCAGTGCTATATCGGCCCGGGGCAGGGACAGGGGCTGCCGGCAGCAGCGGCGGCGGAGGACAGAGCCAGCTTCTCGCCACCTCCTCCGATCCGGCTGGCTCCTGTAGTGACAAGGGGTAAGACATTCTTTTTTGCAAGGCAGGTAGTCTTTTTTAATTGGTTTGTACACTTCTTCTTGATTCAAGAATATAGAAAACAACTCTGCATCCTTTAATTCATCAAACCTGCCTTGGACCTGAAAGTCTACTAATAGTTTTGTGATTAATTGATCTTCTAAAATGCTTAGATTGAGCTATTCCTCTCCCCCTTCTAGTTCTAAGACAGGCCACTCCCCACAACGACAGCCTAGATAATTTTCCCATGTACTGGGGGGTGTTCTTTCCCATTAGATCGTGCCAGTTTTTTAAAACCAGACCTAGTGGGGAATCTTGTGGGATTTTTGGGTTAGTAGATGATGCACCACCCATGTTTCGTTTAAAAACAGAAAAGAAACAGCTGGAAAGAAAGCACTTAGCTTAAAGACTAGCAAGAGAAACGAGCCTGCATTTCTCACGCTTTAGCAGAGCAAAGAAAACAAGTTTGAAAGACCAGACGCGCAGATTAAACCCGTAGCAAGATTCAAACTACTACTTTTCAGTAGTTGAACCCACACCCCAACCTGTGGGCCACAGCTCTTTCTGAGCTACGACCTCCCGTGAGCCACTATGCAGCTCTAATGAGCTACTCCACAGCTCCTGTGAGTAATAACGAAAGGCGTTCTCTTCTCTTCACAGCCCCCCTACGGGAGTGGAGTAGGTTGCGATAACTTCTCTTTTATGGCTCTCCCTGGCCACACTCCCACCCTTGGAGATCTCCCCAGATGCTAGCAATAAAACTATAAAAAACCCTTTTGATCTTACCTCTCTTGCTGTGTTTCTGTGGTAGGTTGTTTCAGAAACTCTCTGAGTTTTTCAATCCCGGACCACTGCCTCTCTCCCGTATAGTGCCGGCAAGTGGGGGGGGTGTGCAGCGGGGTGTTTCTCGGCCCAGAATTGAAACTTGGGGTCTCTTCTTCTCCTGGCTGGCTCACCAGAACTGATGCCTTAAATGCTGATAAAAATTTGAGACACAAACACGCAGTATAGGAAAAGGGTATTACCTTGGTTTAATAGGATTCTAGGTGCACCACGACGACTCGAGCCCTGACGATATCCCCCGTATACAATTAAGGACCCCCTAGATTAGCATACTTATCTAAAAGTCTTCAATGAGAAGTCTAACAAATGAAGTGAAGTAATTGCCCCCTTATTAAAATTACCTCCCCCCAAAAAGGTTACAACTTAGTTTACAAAAACATGTCTCAGTGATGGGGCTCTGTTCAAGGTTGGTGCCTCATGCTCTTGAGATTGTGGGGATGTTTCGTCTTCCCCAAAGAATTCTGAGCAGGGCAAGGGTACAAGGGTTATAAACATGTAGGGTTGAGATACAGGGAGTAAAAAGTACAGGAATGGGGAAGGGTAAAAGGATATATAAAAAGAGTGTAAAAGTATAATGAAAAAGGACAAAAAAACCCATCAGGCATCAGGTAGCTGCAAAGGGTGGTTGGTTGCTTTGGAAACGCTTTTAGACACGTAACCGCACCAGGAGTCATCACGGTAGTCTAGCAAACTAGAATTTACATTAACAGCTGAACCATTGCAACCTAAGGTTTTACAAGAAGAGCTTGACCAATTAAACTTTACGCAGGCATCCATTCAGACTGAGCCCAATAGTTCCAATTCTTGGGGCTCAGTTGGGACAATTGGCAAATAGGGTATCCATGCATCCCAGTTGTTCACCGTGCTAACTATATCAGAGTTGCTGCATGTGGGCACCGTGCCGGGACAGGGCCAGTAGTCCGTCGGTACCCCCACTAAACATGTAGAAAACTGATTACCCGGGGATGACAAGGCTAAGCATATAGCATCTTGACCAGTAAGATTGGCCATAGTTATCCATATGTTAGTTTTCGGTTGAGGGGGTACCCATTGGGCCATTCCTACTGTGATCGCGCTGAGAAGTGCGACAATCCCTGTGACGGCGCCGTGCCCACCTCCTACATGCCCCATCCCACTGGCTCTCAGGAACAGAATGGTTAATTGGTACAAAAATATTCCAGTGGCACTGGGCTTGTAAAATCACAGTGGCTCTATTTGCTCTGGCTCATCGTATTGTTGTTAGTACCTGCCACTTACGTAAAGCTCGCTCCCTAGCTTCAATGCTCTCAAACAACCCTATAAGGTCTTGATTACTTGAAGAAAAATCTCCTATAAACTCTCGCAAGGCTCTCAGCGGATTATCTTGCTCACGAAAGCGAAAACTGCAGGCTATGCACAGCCACTCTCCATCCAACACTGCCACATTTACCCAGCTCTTCTTACATTCCCCACACAAAATTTTCAGGCACTTCTGCCTTGCCCCACACTCATCACATGGTCTCTCCGCCTCTCGCTTTACTTGAGGCCGCGGCGAGCACACTGCATGCTCTTGCGTAACAAAGATGTCCGACAGTAAGGCCTCTTGTGGAAATGAGCAAATGGAGAACCCTGAAACTTCATATAGGGTCCGCAGCAAAGGAGCTAGTTTACGCTTGAGCCGCTGATTACTTCTCCTCTGGGCCTTGGGGCGTGACATCCAGCTTGGCAGTCTTGTCCTGTAACAACACAAGCATAACCTTTTCCCCAGGTTAATAGTCTATACAGGCCTTCCCAACTGTTGGGTTGAATACATCTACGGGTATATCATGTTCTGAAAAATCGGATGGATTTCGAGAAAAATGAGAAAAAATGGAGATGCTAGCTTCAGTGTTTGCATCGGCGCGAGGATTTAGCCAATTAAGCACATAAAGGGTTTTTGCTACAATGTTCCCAGGGGATTTCTCCCCCTCTTTTAAAAATATAGTAAAATAGCGCTTAAGCGACTGATGAGCGTGTTCAACTATAGCTTGTCCAGTATTGTTGTACGGGATACCTGTTATATACTGAATATTCCACTTATTGCAAAAAGTAGCTACAGCGGTGCTGTGATATGCAGGACCATTGTCGGTCTTAATGGTTGCTGGCATGCCCAAAGCGGCGATGGCTTGTAGCCAATGCTGTTTTACGGCTTTAGCTGTTGTGGCTGCCAGCGGAGTAGCCCAAATGGCTCTCAAGCAGGTATCAATGGAGACATGAACGTGCTTAAGGGTACTGAAAGAGGGAAAATATGTATTATCCGTCTGCCAGACTTGTCGGGGCTGTAACCCTCGTGGGTTCGTCCTGAGATCTTGTATAGGGCTTATTCTGGCACAATCAGGGCATGATGCAACAATTGCTCAGGCATCAGCCTTTGATATATGGAACTGACGCTGTAAAGCATGGGATGACTGATGCAAAAACATGTGTGATTCTCGCTCTTGTTGCATCGGGAAGGGTGAACAGTGACAACACTTGCAGAAACTACAGAATCAATGTAGGCATTCCCTTCCACTAAGGGACCTGGCAAGGGAGTATGGCTCTTAATATGAGTAATGAAAAAGGGGTTTATGCGTTGTTGCAATGCCTCCCATAGGAGTCTCATTGTATCAAACAGAACTGAATTAGTTATATGCCCTAACAGTGCTCGGTGTATCCTTTGGACTACCCCAACATCATACAATGAGTGACAAATGATTTTAATTGGGATTTCAAATCGTATGAGAGCCTTTGTCACCGCCTGCAATTCTAGCACCTGTACAGAGTGCTGAGCCACAAAAGTTTCATGCTGCCATTGTCCTTCTTGCTGCCAGGCATACCCAGCAGTGTTGGTTTTACTGCTGGCATCAGTAAAAATGGTTTGGCCCTCCACAGGCTGATTCTGGCATAACATTCGAGGCTCAAGGGGCAAGTGTGTTTTAAACAACAGGTGTTTCGGATAATGATTGTCCAAGGATACACCATGGGTTGCCAGAGCAAAAGGTATACTGTGCAATGTCCAATGGCAAACAAGGTCCAAGGGGTATGGCAAGAGAATCTTGTCTGGTTAGGTTCCAGATATCGTACATAGGCGATCACGTGCTTTTAGCAATAACTGAGCAATAGCCTCGTGTCGTGGTAGGATGCTTTTCTTGAGTTGGCTTGGTAAGAAAATCCACTCTAGGATGGCCAGTGGATCTGGACTGTTTCCTAACCACTGGGCAAGAAGGCCAGAAACTTCTTGATCAGTGTTATATACAATGATCATCACAGGCTGTGTCAGGTCAATGCGTTGGACGGCGTATCGCTCAGTCTTTCGTGTGATTGTCTGCAGGGCATCTTGTGCATCGGGGGTTAGCGATCCTGGTGCCTGAGGCTTGGCATTTTCGCCTTTTAATAATTCAAACAGCAGTTTGAGGTCTGTATTTGTAATCCCACAAGCATTGCGAATCCATTGTATGTCTCCAACAAGCTTCTGCGCGTCTAGCAAGGTGGCAACATTGGGGTAAAGTGATAATTTTTGTGGCCGAATTTTAGAGTCTGTTATGGAAAGGCCTAGGTACTGCCACGGGGTGGTTCGCTGTACTTTCTCTGGTGCGATTGTTAGAAAATATATCAGGTTAAAAAATTTTGTATAACTTTAGTCAAAGGTTTTGTTTGTCTTTACCCTGGGAAAAGGAATTTTAGGTTTCTTCTAGGGCATTGCTCCACCAGATGAGGTCTGGTGAACTCAGCATACCAACAGGTTGGGAGTGACCCCGAAGACTATTAACAGAACATCTGCCAGGACCTTGTGGTTATCAACAAGACATGATGGATATCACAAACGGCTACCCCAGACCACCTCCAGCAGGGCTAAAGACATCCTGGCCCAGAAAAAAGACTGATAAGAAAAACTGAAGAATGAAGAATCTAATTAGCATCAGAAGCGAAGAGATTCAGATCCAATAGGAAACTGAATACTGGGAGTTTGCTCAACTTTAGACCAATGAACACTGACCTAATGCTTTCCTATGTATTTTTACTGTATAAAATATCTGAAGAATCGGGTAAAAGTGTGTATCATAGAATGATTCTCTCTGCACACCCGGGCTATGTGTAGATAAGATGATTTCTGTGGTACATCCTGGCCAGAACAACATCCTGGCCAGATAATAAAGTAATGCCTTGACTCTCTAACATTAAAATGTTGTTACAGAGTTTTTGTATTTTTTCCCGCAGATTCGGTGACACGATAACTAGCCCCCAGGCCTGAAGGTGCGTTTGTAAGGAGTCCAATATCTCATCTATGATTCCTTGAGCAGAACAAAGCACAAGGTCATCCATATAGTGGTAAACAATTAGGTCTTGATGTTGTTTACGCCACGGCTCTAGGGCGAGGTCCACGTACCACTGACAGATGGTGGGTGAGTTCTTCATGCCTTCAGGGAGCACCGTCCATTGATACCGCTTAGCTGGCTTCTGTCGATTGACGGACGGAACAGTAAAGGCAAACTTCTTGCAGTCATCTGGGTGTAACGGGATTGTGAAAAACAGTCTTTTAGGTCCACGACTGCAATATCCCATCCCCTGGGCAGCATAGCCGGTGTAGGCATTCCAGGCTGGAGACTTCCCATGTCTGTCATGACAGCGTTAACTGCCCGCAGATCATGCAGTAAACGCCACTTCCCCAATTTTTTCTGGATGACAAACACAGGGGTATTCCATGGTGTCTTGGAGTGATGTTATGATAATTCAGTATTTTCCATCGTTAGCTTATATGCTCAAAAAAATGTAGTCCTGTCACTTTAACTACACCCAACCGCAGAGAGAAGAGCGAGTTGTTTTGAAAACTTTTTCGGCAAGTCTCGCTGCGGGGGAGGAAGGGGGAGGATGCTCTCTCTGGGAAGACGGCGCGCTGCGACAGCTGTCGGAGTAGCCAGCTCTGTCTCTTTTTTTTTTTCCCCATAATTTTTTCTTCGTTTGGACCTTTTTCTTCGATCTGCTTCATCGCCCCCAAAACCCAAAAGGGTTTAGAAGACAACAGAGCTTCTGGGCAACTCTGCCCAGCCCCAAGGGGGGGACTAAAAGAGGAGAAAGTACATCTGAAGAAAAAAACACTAAAATTACCAGCTTTTTATTCAAGTTTAATAACTCCTTTTACCCTGTTCTTCCCTTCCCCCTGTGCCTTGCAGGGCACTCTGCATAGTTTTATTAAATAAATAGTTTTTTCTTCACTTCCATCTAAGAAATTCTGTTGTGGGTAGGGGAGAGAAGCGTTTGTTCGGAGCTCTCCTTACCTAGAGAATTTTATCACTAAACCGAGACACATGGGCTCTGAGATTCCTGCAAATGTCTGGCTTGCACCTGCTCCTCCACGAGGTGCGTTAGATGTTGGAGCTTCTCTTCTATCAGCGGCCATTGCTCGACCCACACCGGCTCCGAAGTAGTCCATGGAAGTTTTAAGGTGGGTCAAGAGGAGCCAGCAATGACCGCACTCAAAAAGGGGTTACGAGACGACACCCCTATTGAGCTAGGGCATCACGGCCTAAAATCCAGAGAGGTGTAGGCAGGACATAAGGACGTACTTGGGCCACCAGTCCTTCTTTCATGTCAGTGAGGGTCAAATGGTGGCGGCTTACATGTGTGGGGGGTGGCTCCCCCAATGCCCTTGACGTAGCTGCTGACAGGCTCCAGTGGCCAGGCTTCAGGCCAGGTGTCCCTAGGGATGATTGTGACATCGGACCTGGAGTCAAGTAGTATAGCCTTTCTCTGCAGGGTGACACCGCAAGATCCATTAATGTTAACCGTCCAGGTAGGTTTTTCAGTGGTTATTACCTGTGTGAATGCCACTGTTGGGGCTCCAGTGGATCCAAATCCCTTTCGGCCTCGGGAAACATCCTTGGCATTGAGTATACTGGCTCTAAAAGGAACAAGCTGAGCAATCACACTACCCCGTGGGATGGTAACCGGTGGACTCAAGGTGTAAATCATGATGCTTATAGTCCCTTCAAAATCAGCATCAATGACCCCGGGTACCACAAAAATGCCTTGATGTGATGTCGAGGAACGCCCCAACAGGAGGGCCAACAGTCCATATCCTAGGGGTCCATTACAAGTGGAGGGAACAACATGCACTGGATTGTCAGCAAGGTTTACTGTGTCTCCCACGGCCAAATCGACTCCGGCGCTGCCTCTGGTGGCGGCTGCAAGTTCGTCGAGACAGCCGCCACTTGCGGGTATTTGTTTGTCATCGCGCCCCCGTGCCTGGCGCTGAACTTCCCGTTTCCCTGCAGCGGCGTGCCATCCCTTTTGAAACGTGAGCGGCATTCCACTGCTCTGTGGCCAAATCTGTCGCATTTATGGCACACCCCCCCGAATGGGTTCTCTTTGGGGGCATTTTTTGGGCAGTGTTTCTTAAGGTGTCCCTTTTCTCCACAATTGTAACATCCTACACAAGGTGCTTTTCGGGACCTTTGGTCCCCTCTACTTTGCACTACTGCAGATTTTAAGGCAGCAGCCATGGCTGTTGCATGAATTTTGGCTTTTTCTTCCTCGTGTATGAGTACAGGGATTTTTGAGCAGGCTTCTACCATTTGGCTAAGCGTCGCTCCCCCACGTAAGCCGGCAATAATCTGCTGGCATTGTGCATTAGCATTCTGAAAAGCCAGATCTTTTCCTACAGCGATTTTTGCGGCAGCATCAAGTGTGGGTGCTGCATCAAGGGCGGCTTTAAGCCGATCTATAAACTGCATGTATGGCTCGTTTGGTCCTTGTACAATTTTTGTATATGGAAGCGCTGGCATTCCCATTTGGGGTAACTCTTGGAATGCAGCCAGTGCAAGTGCTTGGCTTTGCTGGGTCACTTGAGGATTGAGGGCGGCTTGAGCAGCGCCATCTTGATATTGACCCTCTCTCATAAGCATATCGATGGTCACAGCACGGAGTGGGTCATCCCGGGCTCTGTCCTCTAAATTGGCAAGCATAGCGACCTCACACTTCTCCTTCCACTTATCTTTAAATAACATTTAGGCAGTGGGCAGCAGCACGATTTGGAAAAGGTTTTTGATATCCAGGGGAACCAGGTCCTGATTCATGAAAAACACCTGCACCAGGGTCCGCACTTGTCGGTTGTTATAGCCATATTCCATGACAGTCTTTTGTAACTGACTCACAGTTTTCCAGTCAAAGGGATGCCAGACCCTATTGTTACCCGTGACTATAACGGGCATAGAGATAACCTCATATGGCAACATGACCCCTTCAATGACAGCGTCTCTTATGACCCCGTGCCATTGCTGGCCAGCATTGTAAGATGGGTCTCGTGGGGGGGGGTGCATCTGGGGCCCCGGAGGATGCAGGCGCTGTCTCGCGCTTGCCCTCCCCCTTGTTTTCTTCTGTTCCTCCCATCACTTTGGATTTAAGCCAGCCTGTCCACCCTGACGTGTCGGTTGTAGATCGCGTCTGCTTGGGCTCTCCGCCCACCTTTTCCCACCAGTCCACTATGGCCCATATCTCTTGCGTTGTCAGTTTGCCATCTGGGCCAAATTGAGATTGCAAGTAATTGTCGGCCTCTTCGATGGACATTTCCCTGTCCTTGACACATTCAATCACCCATTTCTGCTTTTTCCAATCACTCACGGGAGCAAAGGCAGGCTCTGGGGGGTGGGCAGACGGCTCGACCGATTCAAATGGTAAAAATGGATTGGTAGGTTACATGGGTTGTTCCTTTCCGAGGAACTGAGCCTCTACGACTTGCAGCCCCTCTATGATAGCCTTGTGAGCTCTGCTATAAGCCTCTTTGATCTTAGTTTTTTTAGACCTGGCATCCAGTCGCTGCATTTTCCCTAGTAATTGCGTCATAGCTCTCTCCTGCGCTCGGAGAGCCTCTCTGGTCTCCTCGTTAACCAGGTCAGGGTATCGCTGTGGCTTGCCCTCCCACTCGTCTATTTCCATTGGCAGCGGCACTTGGCTCGGATCTGCAGCTTCCTCGCTACCGGAGGGGAGGAGGGGACGGCTCGGCGAGTTACTGGAGGGAGGGGGGCGGCTGCGATGGGGGAGGAGGAGGGGGGTGGCTCAGGGGAATTCCACGGAGCTATGTTTATCTCGGGTCCCCCCCAAAATTCCCTTTCCACTCGAGTGGCCAGGCACACAAGTGTTTCTGGCAACAGGGAGTCAGTTTTCTGGGCTTCTGCCACGTTTTCCTGTTCTTTCCCATTTAAACTCTTTCCAGCCTCTTCTATAGCTCTCTGTGCCGTGGCAGTAATTTGAGCCTCCCCCTGTAATTGCTCGACCATAAATGTGACAGTTCTCCACACTGAGGCATGTTTTATTGCCTCCTTGTTTTTAACAGTTATTCCATCCCAGAGCTCCTTTCTTACTTGCTCCCATGCGTTTAGATTAAACAACTGATCAGGTTGCGTCATAAATCCTTTTCTCCGACACCACAATAACAGTGCTGTGAGGTCAGCCTCATTCAGCTCAGTGCCAGTCCTCTTTGCCAGCTGAAGCAGGCTGCTAACAGCTGCTTTTTCTACCGCTGATACAGCGCTCCCCATCCCACCGATTCTCTGGCTCTCTTTGCCAGCCGCAGGCCTGCTTCCTGTCTCTCTCTTTCCGACAGCCCGGCTTACCTCGCCAGCCGGTGGGATCCTCGCGTTCTCCCGATCACCCTGTTACGCCGCTAATCCGTCCTTGCGAATCACATCAGGGTCACCAGTTGTCAGGGTTTAATAAATCCATGCGAGACGGGTATGACATAACACCAATGTGATGCAGAAAGTCATCCAACTTTATTCTTCAGCAGTGCTTCTTTTAAAGCTTTTTACCTTCCGTACACGTGACACGGAACTTCTACATATGGTTTGTACACACGCCATGCAATTATACAATTGGTTATAGGTGATGAACAAAGCTAAGCATGCACTATTTGATTGGTATATGCAGATTACTAATATGGGCAATATTTCCTATATTCCTTGGCCAGCAAGGAATTCCCTACTTTTGGGCAATATTTCCTGTTCTCTTTGGCCAACAAGTCATCTTCTACTTTTGGGCAAGATCTGGTTTTCTCTGGCCAGCTGCTAGCTTTCTTGCAGCATCAGCAAAATACTTCCTCTTATCTATCTTCAAAGACTTTCATGGGTCTGTTAAGACAGACCAGCTGTTAAGGCAGGCCAGACCCCAACAAATATTGAATAATAAGGACCAATTGATGGTTTTAGGAATGGCATTTAGCAGTCCCCAATGTGCTAATTTCCTGTATCTAACCAAAAATGGATACATTTGTGTATTGTTCACATCCCACTGCGGATTTGAAATAGGAAAGATGTTATCTATATTCCCATGTAATATTCCAGTAGCTATCTGTCCCTGCACATGTGTTCTTGCTGCAGATACTACTGCTGCCTTTTCTGTTTCAGTTAATTCTGACAGCATTAAATCTATGTCCTCCCAATCAATATCTTGATTTCTAACAACTAATTCAAACCTCTTTGCTACCTTTTCAGGGTCTTCTCTATACAGCCTGGCTGCCTTCCTCCAGGTATCTAAATCCAAAGCTGTAAATGGTGTTTTAACTTTTGTTATTCCTCCGTCTGGCCCTACTACTTGTCTGAGCGTTGCTATCAGTTTCTCTTTTACAAGGGCCTTGCTTCTAGTTCTGGATGATATTCCTGAGCTAGCTTCACTTATCCCTTCATCCTCATTATCCTCCAGGGATGTTGAGGACCTGCGGGATGTTGCCCCTGATGTTAGGGTGTCACCATTGCAGTTCATCAGTTCCTGGGGTTTCTAAGGGATCCTGGTCTCTCTCAGCTTTGAGCTTTAAACATCGCTGTCCAATGCTGCAAGATGAACAGCACCTTATCATGCAGCTTTTCCCTTTTGCCTCTTTTTCCACTACAAGGACCATCAAGTCCTGAGGCGCTAAATTAATACCACATTGTTCTCGCCATTCTGGTTTACGTCTTAAAGTGAAAAAGCAATCAGCATAAGAGGTCTCATCCCATTTGTTTGCCCTCCTTAAAAATAACATTAGTTGTAGTAGGGTGTTATAAAGTCCCATTTTCTGGCCACTTTTCACCATCAACTAATTTGTACAGTGGCCACCACTGGTTACAATATTTAATTAGGGTGCTCTTTTTCATAGTCCCTCCAGAGAACGCTCCTAGTTGTTTCCAATGTGCTAACACACATCCCAACAGACTTTTTGGGGGTATTTCCTTGCTTTCTGATGATCCCATTGCCTCCTTTTGTCTATTCTCCCTCTCTTCCTTCCACGCACACTTTCCTGCACGTCTCCTCTGACTTTTCCTCTCAAAACCCCTCAGATCCGGGGAACCAGCCACAAAGTCACGCTACTCTCTGCCACTTCTCCCCTTATTCTATTCCTTCAATTACAAGCACACAAAAGTCCAGTTTCCACACTAAACACAGGATTTCAAAAGAAAATCACATGGAGCTGTATTAGAATGGTGTAGGGGGTCTGGGTGTTCTCAATTCAGTCTTTCCCTTCCAATAATACAATCTGCCCCCTCCAGATACTCCAAACCAACGGTTTATATATGATTTATACTCATTCACACTTTACCACTCGCTTCGCTTTTCTCTGGCCGTTTCTGTCGCCAGAGAACAGAAACGCAGATAGAGCTCCACTATCGCTTCGTGTTGGAGACACGTCTCATTCATTCACACTCACACAGTAAGAAAATAATGACACAGTAACACAGTAACAAAATAACGACAGACAGAACAAAAAATCACAGTATGATGGTGTAGTACAGTGGGGTCCAGCCCCTTAAAGGTGCCTTTCACTATAGTGGGGTCCAACCCTTTAAAAGTACCTTTTCCTGATAGCGGGGTCCAACCCCTTGCCCGGGACTAATTTCGGGAGACCCAGTCTCAACCCACTCTCGGGCACTAGCACCCCGGACCTGCAGGCATTTATTTTAAAAGTAGCAAATACCTTAATTTGGTGCAGATGGTCCTTAGTTGGTCCAAGAGGGTTGGGCTATTACTGCGCAAGAGAGGTTGGTCATTCCCTCTCATTTGGTTTAGGCATTGATAAGGGAAGAACACCAAAAGACACATTCGGGAATAGATGCATTAGATATATATCTAATTGAAAAGATTATCACCAAGAACCCTAAAATTATCCCCAAACCAAAACTGGGCCAAATTGGAAGAGGGAATGGGCCCAGACAGCAGTGGTAAATTAATTTTTTGGAACTCCCAAGAAAAGGGGGGTATTGATATTTGTTGGTATTAACAGATACCTTTTCAGGGTGGCCAGAAGTCTTCCCCACCAGAACTGCCAAAGCCCAAGAAGTAACCAAGTCTCTTGCAGAGAAAACTTTGGATCCACAGTGAGAAGGACTGTTTTAAGTGCTCCTTACCACTTTCACTGTGATCAAGATCAAGAACAGAACGCCTGGATTCATCATACTTAAGTGAAAAAGGCTCCAGAGACCCCTTGGAAAGTGGCTTTCGATAAAATTGAAATTTAGACAAAATGCAGATCATCACTGGTAGAATGTACTTTTGAATGGTCACCCACTGTAACTGCTATCTTCAATACGTTATGTCACCCCATAATTGTTTTATTAATTTTGGTAGCTATCAGCCTTGTGTTATCTGTTATGCTACTTGTTTGAAATTAGAAGATGTTGAAGAGATTATCCATTTTAACCGCTTGTCTTGGAGTGATGTTATGATAATCTTTTATTTTTTATTGTTGGCTTATATGCTCAAAAAAAAAAAAAGTTGTCTTGTCGCTTTAACTACGTTTTGCCACAGAGAGAAACGCGGGTTGTTTTGAAAACTTTTTCCAAGCCTTGAGGCGGGGGAAGATTCTTCGTTTGGCAGAGACTGCGCGCTGTGATGGCTGTCAGAGTGGGCTCTGTTCAGGTTCTTTTCTTTTTCTTTTTTTTTCCTTTGTTTGGACCCCTTTTCTTCGATCTGCTTTGTCGCCCGAAGACCCAAGGGAGCCAAAAAACAACAGAGCTCTCGGAAAGCTCCGCCTGGCCCCAGGGGGCGAGGAGGAGAGGGGCTTCATCTGAGGAAAAGGACTTTTTACTCAGGTTGAATAATTCCTTTTCACCTTAGTTTTCCCCTTCCCCTGTGCCTTGCAGGGCACTCTGCGTGGTTTTGTTAAATAAATAGTTTTTTTCTTCACTTCCATCTAAGAGGTTCTGTTGTGGGTGGGGGAGGGGGTGTTAGAGCCCTTAGCTCTCAGAAGAAAGAGAGTTTTATCATTAATCCGGGACAGTATTTGGCGCCCAACGTAGGGCCTTGATTACTTGTTCTACACCTTTTGTGGGGTTAGAGAAAGTGAAGAAAAAACCCCTAATAATTACATTCTGGTTTTAAACACTTTGTATTGGATTACTATCAGTAGTCACCATGCTGTTTGATGGGAGGTTGTTTGATGTAATACTGTCTGTTTGGCACATAGGCCTGTTTCCCTACCAACAGGTAGGGGCAATCTTGTCCCTAATGTATAATTTTCACCAATCAGGGACACGACTCCCGCTTGTTATAGTAATGTGCGTGATACTGACGATCTGTAAGAAGGTATGGGAAACAGTTAAAGATGTACATGCTCTGTTACTTTCCTCCTCTAGTTTTAGTAGCCTGTGTTGGGGTTTTGTTAGTAATATTACCCAACCTGCTAGAGAAGTAGAGGGTGAAGCTTCCTGGCTCCTCACCCATCTCTTTCCCTTTAAATCTGGTATATCATCTTTTGAGAATATTCAGTTTCCCCTGGATGTTAAAGAGACCATTTTCCTGGTAGTACTGGTGCTTTACCTGGTAGTTTCCATGTGTATGATGTTCAACTTTTCAAGAATGAGGGCTGAGAAGTCCAGAGGGGCTGAGCAGGAGCAGGCACCTAATCCAGATGTGAGGAAATTTGAATGGTGTGGAGTATGGGAGGACATAGGTAAAACTTTAAAGAAATTCTCTGACCCAATAGACTGAGAATTTCCCCCTGGACAAATCCCGAGACCAGCTGAGGTGGGGAAGTATCTGAAAGAGAAGTGCAGAGACAACTGCCGTGCAATATGTTGGGCCCTGGCATATGCTTATCGTACACTGTCGGATATTATAGAACAGGAAGTAAGGGAGCCTAAGCCAGTGGCAGTTGCTCCTGTTACGAGAAGCAGGAAAGCCCAAGTTAAGACTGATCGCCCAGATGACAGTGGGGAGGGATCCTCAAGGTCAGCAACTGAGTCAGAGGTCATTGTTGAATCCATGAATGTGAGAGACCTTCACAGCCTAAGAAAAGATTATGTCCAACGAGATGATGAATCTGTAATTAGTTGGTTAGTCCGTCTTTGGGATGCCGCAGGCGATGTTACACTTCTAGATCCTACTGAGGCAAGGCATTTAGGGACTGTGTCACGTGACCCAGATATCAACCAAACTATACGAGATGGGCCTGACTGCTGCAGCCTCTGGAGACGAGCTATCAGAGGTGCGAGGGGAAGATACCTACATCCCGACGATCTCTATTCGCAACAAACCCAGTAGAAAACCATAGAACAAGGGATTCAACTCTTGAGAGAAATGGCGGTGGCAGAAATTGTCTTCTCAGAGGACATAGCAAACCCAGATCCGATTATGAACCTAGATAGGATAGAATGTACACCTGTGATGTGGCGGAAACTCCTAAAGCTTGGGCCATCAGAGTATGCTTCTGCTTTAGCCATTATGAAGCGAGATGACGGGCATGAGACAGTGCGTGATATGACAAGGAAGCTCCGAGCATATGCAGATGTCGTGCATAGCCCAATGAATGCAAGAATCTCAGCTGTGGAAACAAATCTGCAGAAACTAGAAAATAAGATAGAAGAGAATCATGAGAAACTCAGTAAAGAGATTAAAGACAGCCTTCTCCAAATTTTGGCAGTACAGATCAGAGGTTCTGTTACCCCACGCAGACGCTCCTCAGCAATGAGAACTGGATATATCCCTCGACGTGAGTTGTAGTATTTCCTGTGTGACAGTGGAGAAAACATGAACAGGTAGGATGGACAACCCACTACTGTCCTGGCACGACGAGTGCGTGAATTGAAGGAGGGCAAGACTCAGAGAGGGAACTCCACCAGAAGGGAAGTAGCTCCAGTCAACATGTCTGATCCCCTTGAAGGAACCTCTAACATGAATGCCCACCATGGTTAGAAGAGCCCTGCCTCTAGCCAGGTAGAGGCCAGAGAAAACTGTATTTTTTGGTCAGTGTGGATTCGGTGGCCTGGCACATCAGACCCACAGCAATACGAGGCTTTAGTTGACACTGGTGCACAATAATCCCATCGCGACATGTGGGGACAGAACCTGTTTCTATTTCCGGCGTGACAAGAGGATCACAAGACTTGACCCTGCTGAAAGCTGAGGTGAGCCTGACTAGAAGGGAGTGGAAAGAACATTCCATTGTGACTGGCCCAGAGGCTCCATGTATTTTGGGTATAGACTTCCTCCGAAATGGATATTTCAAAGACCCAAGGAGACTCAAGTGGGCATTTGGGATAGCTGCTGTGGAGACAGAGGGCATTAAGCAATTGAACACCTTGCCTGGACTGTCAGAGAACCCATCTGCAGTAGGACTCCTGAAAGGGGAAGAGCAACAAGTACCAATTGCAACCTCGATTGTGCACCGCCGACAGTACCGGACAACTCGTGATGCCGTGATTACGATTCACAAACTAATCCGTGAGCTGGAGAGCCAAGGGGTGGTGAGCAGGACCCATTCATCCTTTAACAGCCCTATCTGGCCTGTGCGAAAATCTGAAGGAGAATGGAGATTGACTGTGGACTATCGTGCCTTGAATGAGGTGACTCCACCTCTGAGTGCTGCCGTGCCAGACATGAAAAAGTGTCAGAAGAACTTCGGTTTACTTTTCATTTATCCTCTGTCCTGGGGTGAGGGTAATCCTGTGTATTCCCATATCATTGTTCATATGCTCAGAAAAGTGGTCCTGCAGCTTTAACTGCATTCAGCCAATGGGAGGAGAGGGGGTTGTTTAAAACCCTTCCCCAAGCCTCTCTGCGGGGAAAGTGAGGTGGAGGAAAAGGCACTCCTGGGACTGGCTGGTGGCTGCTGTTGACGCTGTGAGTTTTTCCCTGGGGGTGCCTCTTTGTCATCTTCCTTATTGGACCCTTTTCTCCAATTTGCTTTCTCGCCAAGAAAACCCAAGGAGCCCCTGGAGAGGGGAAACTATGCCTGAGATAAGGACACTAAAGCTTACCACCTGTTAACTCAGGTTTAATAACTTCTTTTCCCCTGTTTTCCCTTCCCCTGTGCCTTGCAGGGCACTCTGTGTGTTTTGTTAATTAAATAGGTTGTTTTTTTCACTTTCATTTGAGAAATTCTGTTGGGGGGGGAATACCAAAGCCCTTGGCTTTTAGGGGGAGGCGTTTGTTCAGGAGCACTCTCCACCTAGAGATATTTGTCTGTAATCTGGGACCGACTCTGTTAGGTTAACGAATCACTTTGCAACTTTAGGTTTTCAGCCTGTATGCCCTTCTTCTGTGCATCCTCCCACCAGTGTCTTATCTCAACTCATGAGTCCAGTGTGTGTTTAACAGTGTTTTTTCCTTCCCTCTCCTGCACGTCTGCGGCAGGAGAGAGCAGAGGTGACTGGCATTTAGCCAGGGTCAAACCTCAACAGGCTGTTTCCCCTGGGACTGTTCCTTCTTCGTTCTTCTTCTTGGATTTTTTTTCTGACTTGTTTTCTCATCTGAGAGGAAGATTCCCCAGGAGGACGGTAGGTGAGAAATAGTCCAGGGAGTCATTGGAGTGACTTTTTCACTTTCATCCAAGAAGTTCTGTTGTAGGAGGAGGGGGTGCCAGAGGCCTGTTTCTTTGGGGGAGGTGTTCATTCAGAGCATTTTCCTCCTGGACTTGTCTCTAACCTGAGGCATCCATTCATTCTTTCTGCCCGACCAGATCTCTGGGGTTGCCAGAGGGTATGGAGGTTCCATTGCATGCCTGAAGCAGCCATGACCCCTTGAAGAATTTTTCCTGTTAAGTGAGATCCCTTATCTGAGTCTGTTGCTTCCATGTCCTAGGTTACAATATAGATGTATTTAGTATTCTATTACCACCGGCTGTGGGGCATTAGATGTTATCTCCTGCTATGACTCACCCCTGATAACGGGTGATGGGCCATCAAGAACCCACCGCATGACTCATGGAATTATCCTAATGTGAGATGCTCTGCCCAGGGGGGAGGAGCCAAGCATTACCACCTGGATATAAGCTGGCTTTGGAACTGAACAAGCCAGCCCTGTCTACTGGATTCCTAGAGGAAAAGAGTTACCACTGGACCTTCAGGTGGAGACCAGACCTTCCACAGGATCACGCTTCAACCTAACTGCCTCACTTGGACTGCTACCACCACCCTAACAGGGTGTCAGGTTGTATCTTTGTCAGTGTTTTTTCTTGTATTACTGCACTTATTTTTAATTTTCCTATTAAATTATAATCCTGACTTGCGATCGCCCACTGGTTTGTTTTCAAACTAATACATTCCACCATCCCGTATCTTGGAATTATTTGTTAAAAAAATACCTTAATAACCAATCCTGTTGTTTCTGAAGCACTGTGAAATGCTTCTGGCCATCTTGTTAGCTGACATACTATTACTAAAAGATATTTAAACCTTGCTACTTGAGGCATTTCAGTAAAATCCACCTGGCATCTTTGGAAGGGACACACAGCCCAAGGCCTCCCTCTGTTAACATAGGGTTAAAATGTTTCTAAAATCGTGATAGTTAAAAATAGGCTTTGGGAACGGGAGTAGGTAAGAACTGCTTGCACAGGGTCAGGTTGACATGAATACAAAGATTGCTTAGAAAATATTGGGATTGTTTCAGTTAACTCATGCGGATTCACACCTGCGAAATAAATCAGAAATATTACGGGAGGAGGGGGCTTGAAGTCATGCTTGGGAGAAAACAATAGAACAATGTTAAGTTGATGATTAACATATGATCATACCACTGTTATGTAAGGGAAGGTATAAAATGTATTCGCTTCAGATCAATGTCAAAGTCAGATTTGGGTAGATGTCACCCTGGCTTCCCGAGCTCGAGAATAAAGGCACCTGCATATAATCATTCAGTGATTATGTGTTTTCCACGCTAACACCTCCCCTGGCAGTTTTCTTTGTAACCCTGTCATTGGTTTTAGCACAAATCAAACAACCCTCAATAGCTCGTTTTGCCAGATTAAATAGACCCACAGGTGCATACATTTTGAGGAAGGCTTCTGCCAGTCCTCGAGAGCCCCAATGAATCCCCTCATGGAGTTGTTTTAATATTTGTAAGGTCAGAGCTTTTGGTATCCACTGCTTACCATCCCTTGTAAACCAATTATCCTCTCTTTCATCTGCTCCACTCTTTTTAATTATCTCCAGCTCCTCTGCTGGAAAATACAGTTTCTCTGGCAGTGGTGGGGCTACTGGGAGCAAAGGGAGGATCTTAGAGGTTTCTGGCCATAGTGCAGCTTTCTGAGCCTCTTCATCAGCCAGTCGATTACTGATCTTGATTAAATGCTGGCACTCCGACTCTTTCCTGCTGAAGACGTGCAGGAGAGGAGAAAGAAAAAAAATTGTAAAAACATACACTAATTTCATGAGTTAAGTGAGATAGGACACTGGTAGGAGGACACACAGAAGAAAAGGGCAGACAGGCTCTAAACTTAAAGTTGCAAAGTGATTTAATTACTAACAGAGTTGGAGGATAAATGAGAGGTAAAACTAAGTTGTTCAGACACTATGTTCACTTACTTCCTTCTCTCTTATGAACCCATTTTTTATTCACCCCCTTTCTTTCCTCTAACCAACAGCTTGGGTAGAGGGGCAGGGTGTGGGGTATTTTCTTAGTCCACAGAGCAGGTCCATAAATCTATTCATCACCACAATTCTTCTACTATAAATACTATTTATCTCTACTTATATCTCTAGACAGTTTCTCTGCTCTCACCCCCTCCCTCTTAAGAAGCAGTCTCTCCGCTCACCCTCCCCCTTCCCTCATTCCAAACCAACAACATGGGCAGGGGGCAGGGTAAAGGGGTTTTTCTCTGGTCAGTCCATCAGGGAGAGGGGTCCTCTACTTAGCCACGGGGTCCTTCCCACGAGAGACAGTCCTTTAGGAACTTCTTTGGTGTGGGTTCAATCTCACGAGTGACATCCCACCCGATTTCTGCTGCAACATGAGTTTTTTGTCCATAAGGTGCTGTGCAGACTCTCCCAAGCCAAGGCCAGGCTGCTTCCATCACAGGAGCAAGGCCTTTCTCTCCCTTGCATGGCCCTTGCAGCTTTAACTCTTTAAATGAGACTCCCACTGGATCACAGCATCTTCCAGGCATCTACCTGCTCCTCTGGCATGGGCTGTGGGTGGATTTCTGCATCCTTGTGGACTCCATGGGCTGCAGGGTGACCTCCTGCTCCCCCACGGTCTTCACCACGGCTAGCAGAGGGTTTTCAGCTCCAGTGCCTGGAGCACCTCCTCCCCCCCCTTCTTCACTGACTTCTGTGTTTCCATGTTGTTCTCCCTTCACATATTTTTACCTCCACCTCCTCTTCCTCCACTATGAAGAAGTGTGTGCCTACCTTGTTTTGATTTTTTCTTAAATATGTTTTCACAGAGGCATAACTAGCACCTCTAATTGGCCCACACTTGGCCAGCAGCATGTCCATCACTTTCAAAGCCATCAGAGATTGGTTCTGCTTGACTTGATGAAAAAACTTTTAGAACTTTTACTCAGGACACACAGGAGCCATCTTTGTGCCACTTCCCACCCCTCAGACACTTCCTCAAGCCTACTACAAGAGCTTCTGAAGAGTTTAAATTTCTCTTAGATGTTAAAGATACCTTGCTAATGTTTTGAGCCAATCAAAACCACCACAATTACCTATGGCTTCTTCTGAGCACCCCACCTGGTGTCCCCTAATGTGTATTATTGCCACCCCTTTTGGTAAATTCACCACCTCCAATAGGTGAGAAATTAGGCTCTCATGAACTAACACTTTTCCCCTGCAGGTTAATAAACCTCTTTCTTCCAATAATTTCCTAAATGTATGTATCACCCCATATGCATATTTAGAATTAGTAAAAATATTCACTATCTTGTTCTGATATAATTCACAAGCTCTTACAAGCACATACAGCTCTGCTGTTTGAGCTGACCCTGTGGACAACAATCTCCCCCCCTTCTCTTAATTCTCTTCTATTAATGATAGCGTATCTTGCAAACTGTTTTCCCTCTACTACCCTTGAAGACCCACCAACAATCACTTTCTTTTTCCCAGGCCAAGGAGTGCCTCACAAATCTTTTCTCGCCCTGGTCTGGAGATCTATCACCTGAATGCAGTCATGGGTTTCTCCCCAGCCCCCTCTCCAGGGCTGCCAAAACAGGAGGCTGGGTCAAACCCCACCTCGTTTCTCAATTCTAAATCTTTTTCCACTAAACAAAATTCACAGTGTAATAACTGAGTGCTGGTCATCCACTTAGAGGCTCTTTCAGTTAACAAAGCTCCAACTTGGTGTGAAAATTTACAGATATCCTCCTATTGTCAGACCTTGGGCCACAGTTACCATCAAGGCCATGGCTGCACAATTCTGCAGACAATGAGTAGCCTCTGGCCACTGGATCTGGAAACTTAAAAAAAAAAAGCAACAGGCCCCTGTGTTCCCCAAAAGCACCTGTCAAATTCCCCAAAGCATGGGGGAACAACACTTTCCCAGAAAGTTGCTTGCAAAATCCAAAGCAGGTATTGGAACCTGCTTTTTCCCAGAGCACAGGGGAACCACACTTCCCCAAAAGCAGCTTGCAAACTACCAGTATACTTTACAGAATTGGCCTCAGGATTTTAACCCCCCCAATTCTGGATTTTCATAACAAACCATGCAAAAAGGCAACTCACCCATTCAATTACAAAATTTTGTATATCCTTTATACCAAATCAAGTTTCTGAGGGTTCCTACAGAAGGAACCCTAATTCCTACAGCAAGCACTTTGTTTTAGTTTTGCCCCCCAAAAAACCAAACTCCAAATCCTTGTGTACACCAAAGACTTTTGAATTTATGATGCACTTGTATTTTCATCAGGCGACGATACTTCAAATCACTATTATAGACAGAAATTCATGCATTTCAAACCTATACCCCACATCTACCAATAGCGGTTGAATAAAATGCACCTGCTCATCTTTTCCGCTCACCCCTTGAATAATTAAAGATCTTGTTGACAACTCCCCCTTAGGGATAAAATTCAAAGTGGATCAAGAGGCCCCCCATGTCTACCAGGAAACACACCTCCTCTTGATCCAAGCCCACCTTAAAAGTTATCAAGGGCTCCTGTGTGGTGGGTCCTCAGTATAATGGGAGCCCCTGACACATCTAACAATTAATTTCCATTAATCACTGGACTTCCTCCTCCTGAGGATCCAGCAGTTTCTGCGGACATTCCTGCTTCCAGTGTCCCTCTGCCCTGCAAATAGCACATTGATTCCTTCCCAACTGCTGCTTTGGTTGGCTCTTCCCTGCTGAGGTGGGAATGTCTTTGCCACGTCCTTGTGGCCAATCCCGTCCCTTCTGTCCCGGGGGACTCCTTGGGCACTGCAGTTTATTCCTCCAGGGCTGTAATAACTTTGGCATCATCTTTGCCTTTGCCTTTTCCTCATCCCTTCTCACATACATATGCTGTATTTTTCTAACCAGTTCATCCAGGGGCTTATTCTGCCCTTCCTCTAGCCCCCACCTCTGCAACTGTGCTCATTCTCCCACAGTTCAAAATCATTAGTTTCTCCAGTGATCCAAATAAAATCCTTAAAAGAGAATCCTAATCCTTCCACATACAATCCGCATTTTCCAGATATTCTTTCCGCAGTGTCCAAACGCAGCCCTCCCTCCGGCACTCCCAGCGGGCACGGCCAGTAGCACCACAGGCAGCCAGGGTGTCCTGCAGCCTCATGGAGGCCGGGGGGCCACTGCCGCCCTACCCTGGGGGGTGGCAGGGTCAGGCACTGCCTGACACTGAGCCCACACCTGTTCCACAGCCCTGGCCTGGCCCCGCGCCTCCCCACAGGTCCCCAGCCCGTGCTCCTGGTCCTACACCTCTGTGCCTGGTCCAGCCACTCCTTGACTTAATCATATTTCTCTGCATTCCCCTGTTGCCAAGACTGCTTCTCGCCTCCCCTTATTCCCCCCCCGGGCATGGATTGTTGAAACCCCTTCTCGACTCCCCTTGTTGCCCCCCCTGGGCATGGATTGTCGAGACCCTTTCTTGACTTTCCCTTACTGCCCCCTTTGGGTGTCCATGTCCTTATATTTTGGGATCATCATCCCTTTTGCTGGGACCCCTTCCCAGCTTTACCTGTGCTGCCCTCCACAGGTGCCCTCTCAGGTTTTCCTTCCCTGAAGGACTGATGCCTGGTGATTTTTGTCTTTTTATATCCTTTTTATACATTTTCATACCCTTTCCCTCTCCTTGTACCCTTCACAAGCACTCCTTGTACCTTGGCCCCAGATGTTTATAACTCTTGTAGTGTGATATTTAGCTTAGTTTGGGGGTTTTGCAGGGCAGGAAGACCAAACATTGATGCTATCTCAGAACTAGAGGCTCCAACCTTGGATGGAGCCTCCTCTCTGGAACATATTTTTGTAAACTAGGCTGTAGTCTCATGGGGGGGCTGTAATTAGAATAGGGGGACAATCACTTCATTTATTAAGTTTCTTTTTGGAGGATTTTAGGTAGATATGCTAATTTGTGAGGTCCATAAAAATGCTATACGTGTTGTACGGTGTGTGCTTCTCAGCATGTTTTTTACCTTTGACGAGTGTGCACCTAGGATCCTATTAAAACCAAGGTAATATCCTTTTTCCCTTTACTGCTCTGTCTGCTTCATATTTTTACCAGCCGATAAGGCATCACTCTCTGGGGTATTATGGGATCGTCATCCCTTTTGCTGGGACCCCTTCCCAGCTTTACCTTTGCTGTCCTCCATGGGTGCCCTGTTTTACCTGTGCTACCCTCCATGTGTGCCCTCCCAGGTTTACTCCCCAAAGTTCCCATTGTACTCACCGGTGACATTTTCAGTGGTCCTTCCCTGCAGACTCTTCACAGACCCCCCTGGTCCACCGCTCATCTGTCTCCTGGACAGTCTCAGGTACCCAATCAATTGCCAAGCGCCGGCCGCCAGCAAGGAGAGCTGATCACCAAAACTGGGTGAGGTGTGCCTTCAGCTCTGCTTGCTGCCCGCCACCCCAGGACGGTGGAAGGATCCTGTACAAGAGCCCCCATTTTGTAAGGAAAATGAATGCACAAACACCAGAGGTTTATGTCCAAAAAGGAGACAGAGGAGTCCTGTAACTTTATTAATGAATAAAGGGAGAGGTCATGGGCATTTCCAACAAGGTGTCTCGAATTGCTAGAGGACGCAGCCTCTTTTATCTTACTTTCCCGGCTGCATTTCCCTCTCTCTTTCCCCATTGGCTGAGGTACTTGAGAGATACACATTTCCCAAAACGCCTAATGCAAACCCCCTTCTAATATACATCCCCCCCTTCTTCTTTTGCTTGTGTCTCTGTTCTTTTTAGCTAAATCCAGGGATTTAACAGTCTTGAGAAGTCAATCAGTGGAATTCCTATGGAACTCCTTCCCATTGTTTCTTTTATCTCTCAGTATCTGGCTTTATCTACCAGCAGCCCACAGTTTGTTTGTAAAGACACTCCCTTCTCATTCCTTTCACTACCTAGTCTGAGTGTATATTAACCCACTGAACTTGTGTTTCAGGATCTTCCCCCACCCCCAACAGTTCAAGACTGTGACCATCACTTCGACCAACAGTCTGAATTGCAACAACCAAGTTTCATTGTTGGATCCACAGGCGGTGATATCTTTCTAATCTTATCCTCTTTCACTTTCTTTCTTTTCCCTTTTAGTATTTCATAAGTGTTATTTCCATGCTTTTATATTACTATATATAATAACCAAAACTGTTACATACCTGCTTTCCATTGCAACCAAATTATTCTAAAATAAACCCTACATATATATATATTTATAACCACTGGCCATTCAGTGTTGTTTCACTCTAATCCGCCCCAAGGGATCTATTATCAAGAACCTGAGTTACCCTCACCTTCAGGAGTAGGTCATAACACAAGGCACCTAGTATCCTCATAACTTCACCTCTGAGTACATCCAAGAAAAGTTTGACTTTGAGTTACCAGGTTTCACCAGAAAAGAGAAATAATAATAAAAAAACTTAAACCACTCAAATTTTTCATTTAAACACATCCCTTGTAGAACCCAAACATCAGCGTAAAGCAGATCTTGGGAATTATATACAATTTCCATCTTAGCTCCAAGTGCTAGAACCTTGTTCTGCATGAAAAAGAATATCATTAATAGCTCTGGTGAAATTACTAAGTGGGTCCCTGCTACAACTCAGTTTGATTTAATTCATTGTCTGTTGTCTCTTTGGAGCAGATTTTTGTGAATCTCACAACAGATACCAGGGCAACTGCCTAGTATTCAAAATTGCTACTGAGAATCCACAGAGATATCTCACAAACAATAGGACTGGACACTTTCTCCAGGTATAATTTTATCAGGCTCTTTAGAACCCTGAAATAGAAGGCAAAGACATTTCAGTTATTTACTGAGGTTAAAATATCTGTACAGCTTGCATTTGGCCAATGTCAATAAGATTGTAAGGGCTTTGAACTTTTACTTGTTCTTTTCTTGTGTCAATAGTAAGAAGGTATAGATATCAGACTATTGTAGAATCATACAATGCTAAAGGGTTGGAATGGACCTGAAAGATCATCTAGCTTGTTTAAATTTTAAATAGGCCATATAAATGCTGTTCTGTATAATTTGATTAAAATTGAACTGAATAGAAAGCTTCTTCCATTTTTACTCATGTAGACTGGCACTGCACACCATATAATAAAGGCATTATTTATGTAATACTCTATCTGTAATGCATATTCAGAAATGTCAATTGAAAATCAGCTTTCCACTGACATTTTTAAAGTTCCAGCATCAGCTCCCCTTTTTATGGTGATACCAAATAACTCTAGCTTCATTTCCCTGTACATTACCACCAGCAAATAACACAGAAAGTTGATTCTTAATGTGGAAAACAGGAATTGCAAAGACCAAGAAAGAAGTCATGCTCCTACTGAAATCTATGGCAAAATCCTGATAGATTTCAAGTAAGCCAATACTTCTCTGTAAATGCATCACTTTGGTACTCATAGCCCAAGCTGCTCAGTGGCCTTGCCTAAGCCAGGGAATGAACCCTACATTGGCCATATCTTCTTTATCACTGCTGCAGGGAGGCATACATCATAATTCAGCCATGGGAGGTCCATGTACATGATGTTCCCTGATGTGAAAACCGGTACCAGAACCCCTCTATCTTCAGCATCACACCATCCCACACTACCTCTTGGACCACTCTGAACTTCTCAAGGACTTCTGCCTTGTCCGCATACACTGGACTGGTACAATGGCCTAACATTACCCCACCACACTTTCAACACCTAACTGAGGAGCTCCAGCTAGGAGCTGAGTCAGACCATGATCCCTGAGCTGGCAATGGAAAAAGATGGGCCCATGCCATGGTTTCCTCCAACCCAGCCAAACTCTGAGACACCCTTGGAGAGGTCTGAATTCTCACTGAGGACAAAGGGAGTCTGCTCTGACTAATTCCTGGACACTGCAAAGGGTAAACCTAAGAGGGCTGATGTCCTCAGCTCTTGCACACCTCCAGCAGCAATGACTACAGCCCCAAGATTCCCCCAACTTCATGTTATCTCAGGTAGGTGTCTTGGGGATGGTTTGTTATCCCATACCATCTTTGGTTTATTGTTTTGTGTCCAGGGTGGTCACTGCTTCCCCCCCAGCTCCAGGAGCATTGCAATGGGTGAGAACCAGACCAGGATTTCCTGTGAGAGTGTGGGGGGGGAGGAGCAAGGGGCAGCTCCTTCCTTCTGGATGGGCAATTTGGCTGGCCATGCAGCACCATGTCTCTGACCAGAGATACTGTTGCTTGTGGTTTTTGCTTGTTGCAGTGTGCTAATAGGATTTCTGTATATGGTTTATGTTCCAGGAATTTCTCCCTAGCAGGAGTCCGTACCTTCCCATGCTGTAAGCTTATTGGTGTACCGTTTTCCCCTCCTTAGCTCCTCCCCTCTGGCTTTCCCTGGTTGGCTGTTCGGAGCTAACCACTCCCCTCTTCCCTCTCCTCTTAACCCTCTTGAGGTTCGCCATCTTGGATTTCCAGCCCCTTCATCCTCCCTTGCTCTCCGTCCCTCTTCACTGTCCCTGGACCCTCACCTGTGGACCTTAATAAATTCCCTGGAAATCTCAGACCACGATCCTGCACTTCTTTTATCGCGGTGCCTCCACAGCAGCTCGCGTCCCTAGCAGCTCCACCGCTTGCCGCAGCCACGTGCCTCCCGCCTGGCGTGTTTCGGCTCTGGGCAGTCCCCCCCACATTGCGGCATGGGGTGGCCACTCGAGAATTGCGAGACTGCGCTGCCACATTTGCCTGTTTCTTTTTGTTTCTTTTCCTTCGGCACTGTGACTGGGCTTACTGGCTTGCTTCTCTGCTGTTTGGGAGCCCAGACCAAAGTGCGTGCCATGCCAGGACCCGGGACTGGGAGTACCCCATCCCCTTGCAGGGGGGTCACCCCCCTCTGCACAGCCTGACCCAGGGACCAGCCATCACTGGTGAGCTACCCTGGGGACTGATTCCCCGCTCAGCCCCACCGTTTTTCTGCCACTGGTCTGGGTTTTTTGCTACACTGCAACCCAGCACCCCGTGTCTGCCAGGACACCCCGTGGGTCCTGCTACAGCTGCTGAGTTTCTGCTACCTTTTGCTTGCTACCTCCGGGTGAGCCAGCACTGCTGTTCCAGCTGCTGCTCTGAGGTCCCTGCTACAGCCCATTTCACCATCCAGCCTGCCCGCCATTACCACGAGGGAGATGCGGCTGAACTCGCACCACAGCGCCCCCCTGCAGCCACCAGGGAGTCATTGCACCTACCCTGCCCTGCCAGGAGCCAACAGCACCCCTGCTGGCTGTGACCGCAACTACGCCAAAGGGGCTTGACAGCTGAGAGAAGGTTGTTACTGGGTTTCTGGTTTTGTTTGTTGTTGCTGCCTTGTTGTTTGTTTGCCTTGTTATACATATGCATACTAGTAAAGAACCAAGTGGGAGGTTGTCCTGTGATTGCTCAGAAACCCATAGGGTGGCACACATCTGACTGGATATCACTGACTCATTAGCCTCAGTCAAAAGCACATTCCAAGTTTCAACTACCTACAGATCTCCATGGTGTACACTTAATTTTAAATTAATTAAAACAGCTGGGTGGAAAGCTGAGCAATAGAAGGCATAGAAGCTGCAAGACCATTATTTATTTTTTAAGAAACTATCAGTCCTGTCAGAAGGAAGTTCTACCTGCAACAGATGGCTGTTGTGATAAAAATAAGAACATATGGGATGCCAATATTTTATGGTTTAACAGTTTTTCCCTGTGGATGAGGCCCCATCCACTAGGTTCCAGGAATAATAAATATCCAGAGAGGCTTGCTTTACTCTGGGGACCACAGGGATGGATTTAATGTATAGAAGGTGGTACATATGGCTTGTAACGCTGTCTCAATACCTTATGGCTTTGTTGTCTGAGATGAGTGCTCCCCCAATTATGCACTGCAGAAAAGGCAGCACCTCCCATCCCAGATTGCAACTGTCCTGCCTTGCCATCACCTCAGTGCAACTCCCTATCCAGGCTCAAGGGCTCAGGTTGGCATTCAACCTTGCATATGTTGCATACCATCTGCAATCTTATGCACAAGAGTTTTGAGGCGTGGCTGAGGAAGCTGGGGATGTTCAGCCTGGAGAAAAGGAGGCTCAGGGGGAACTTCATCACTCTCTACAACTACCTGAAGGGAAGTTGTAGCTGGGTGGGGGTCGGTCTCTTCTACCAAGTAACAAGTGACAGGACAAGAGGAAATGGCCTCAAAATGTGCCAGGGAAGGTTTAGGTTGGGTATTGGGGAAAATTTCTTCACTGAAAGGGTTATCAAGCATTGGAACAGGCTGCCCAGGACAGTGGTGGAGTCACCATCCCTGGAGGAACTTAAAAGATGTGTAGATGTGGCACCTGGGGACATGGCTTGGCAGTGCTGGGTCAATGGTTGGACTTGATGGTTTTAGAGGTGTTTTCCAACCAAAATGATTCTATGATCCTATCTGATGTATTGTTTGGTTCCTGTAAGGAACCTGCCAGCATGAAGTAAGGCTAGACCTGCTAAGTGTCCCTCCTGCACTTGTCACTAAGGGGAAATGATAAAGGCAAAAACCACTCTTCAGCTCTTTACAAAAACAATATCACTCATTCTTATTGAAAAGTTCAAATCTCTTCAGTGTAGCTCCCCAGAGCTTGGG
The DNA here is from genome assembly GCA_024500445.1 of Entomyzon cyanotis. Lineage (NCBI taxonomy): Eukaryota > Metazoa > Chordata > Aves > Passeriformes > Meliphagidae > Entomyzon > Entomyzon cyanotis. Next base: position 884,298 of record JAKEPQ010000736.1, read on the forward strand.
AGCACTTCCACCAGTGAATTGAGCTTGAGCTCACTTTGATGTAGAAAACTGTGGGAGACAAAAAAAGTCTTATGGAATTAGTAAAGGGCCTTTGCTTGCTTTTGCTCACTGATTATTCATGAACAGCACTTTGGGAAATGTACAGCTAACATGCAGACAAGAACAAGTTATGTATGCTTCATGTGGACAGCACCCGGTCAAAGTGCTAATTGGTCAAGGGAGCGCGTGAACAGCAACACAGGAGGTGATAAGGTGTAGTGTCGGGGAGCAAGGCAACAATCTCCTTAGGTCGTGTTCAGAAAATCTCCTTAACAAAGAAACAAGCCTTTTTATGCCCTCCAATTGGCGGGCTAGGTGCTGATTGGCTGTGCGCCTGTCAATCACGCGCCTTCCCATCCAATCACCATACAGTGTCCACGCATCTCACTGACCAATCCCTGCCTCTCGCAGGAGGCATTTGGACAGACCTAACAGCCATCTCCCACAATAAGGGATGTGACATGCGGCCAGTGTTTAGTTAACAAAAATGCTAACAAGAATATTTTTAGCCAGAATATTTTTAGCACAGTATAAAGCCTTTGTGGTGGTTTTGATTGGCCTAAAACATCAATGAAGTATTTTTTTAACATCTAGGAGAAATTTAGACCCTTCAGAAGCTGTTGTGGTAGGCCTGGGGAGGTGTCTGAGGGGTGGGGAGTGGCACAAAGATGGCTCCTGTGTGTCCTGAGTGAAAGTTCTAGAAGTTTTTACATCAAGTCCAGCAGAGCCAATCTCTGATGGCTCTGAAGGTGATGGACATGCTGCCGGCCAAGTTTGAGCCAATTAAAAGTGCTGGTTACGCCTCTGTGAAAACATATTTAAGAAGAAATCAAAACAAAGCAGGCACGCACTTCTTTCACTTCTTTGCAGTAGGAGGAGGAGGAAGTAGAAGTGAAAATATGTAGAGAGAAAACAGCATGGAGACGTCAAGGTCAGTGAAGAAGGTGGGGGAGGAGGTGCTCTAGTGCTCCAGGTGCCAGAGCTGAAAACCCTCTGCTAGCCATGGTGAAGGCCATGGGGGGAGCAGGAGGTCCCCCTGCAGCCCATGGAGTCCATAAGGATGCAGAAATCCACCCACAACCCACTCCAGAGGAGCAGGTGGATGCCTGGAAAAAACTGTGAACCAGTAAGTCTCATCTAAGAGTTAAAACTGCAAAGGCCTTGCAAGGGAGGGAAAGGCCTTTTCCTTGCTTCTGGGATGGAAGCAGCCTAGCCTCGGCTTGGGAGAGTCTGCACAGCAACCTATAGACAAAAAGACTCACAAAGCAGCAGAATTCGGGCGGGATGTTGCTCATGAGATTGGACCCATGCCACAGAAGTTCCTAGAAGACTGTCTCTCGTGGAAAAAGACCCCGTGGCTAAGTAGAGACCCCTTCTCCTTGATTGGACTGACCAGAAAACCCCTCTCACCCTGCCCCCTGTCTGTGTTGCTGGGTTGGAAAGAGGGAAGGGGGGGTGAGTGCAGAGACTGCTTCTTAAGAGGGTGGGGGTGAGAGCAGAAAACTGTCTGGAGAGAGAGAGAAACAAGTAGAGATAAAGAGTATTTGTAGTAGAAGAATTGTAGTGATGAATAAATTTGAAAATCTGCTCTGTGGACTGAAAAGAGACCCTACACCCTGCCTCCCTACCCGGCTTGTGGATTGGAAAGGAGGATAGGGGGTGAATACTATGGGTTCGTAAGAGGGAGGGGGGGGAGTGAACAAAATAATGTATGAAAAATTTTTTTTGCCTTGCATTTATCCTCCAATTCTGTTAGGTAATTAAATCACCTTTTTTGCAACTTTAAGCTTGGAGCCTGTTTGCCCTCTTTTCGTGCGTCCTCCTGGCAATGTCCTATCTCAAACCCATGACAATACAGCACTAGGGACGGGGGATGGGTGGCCACCACCCCCTGCGCTGCCACCCTCCCCAGATCACCCTGAAGACGAAGATGAGGGAGGAGCGGGGGTGGGCTGGTCACTGCCTACCAGCCGCACTAGCCGCACTGAGGGTGGAAGCAAGGGTGGAGCGGGGGCGGGTCGATCACCGCCCACCAGCCGCACTGAGGATGGAGGCAGGGGCAGAGCAGGGGCAGATCCAGACAAAGAAGGAAGTGCGTCTGTTGTTGGCCCCTCCCAAGCTGAGGAAGGGGGGAGTGGCGGGCGGCACTCCACCACGCAACTAGTGGCAGAGCTGAGGGAGAAATAGCTCAAATTAAACGTGAGCCAGATGAATTCAGTACAGATAGCTCTGAGGAAGAGGAGGAGACTGAGGCTGGGGCTGTAGCCACAGCAGCCAGCGGGCCTACCGGGAAGAAGAGGGGAAAAATAGCCCGAGAGGCTATAGGGGCTACTAGTCCGGTTGCGAAACATACTAGATCTAAGAAAGATGAACCAAGGAAAGAAGAGGCTGTCCTAAAAACACCGCTAAGGCAGGCTGCCGGGAATCAAAGAGTGGTTTATATCAAAACTCCTTTCTCCCTCAGAGAGCTCCGACAATGGAAAGAGTCAGTCGAGACATACAGGGAAAACCCAGAGAGGGTAGCCATGTGGTTTGAATTAGCCATCAAGGCACAAAACCCAGACTGGAGTGATCTAAATGGATCAATGTAGTACTGCTGGATGAAGTACTAGATAGTACAGAAAAGGAGATGGTCATCAAGGTTGCTGTAAATGCTATAGAGACTCAGATTACAGCTGGTACCCTTCAAGGACCTGTTAGTAATATTTTTCCTCAGACAGATCCAGGGTGGGACCCCAATGTGCCAGAGCAGATGGCCAAATTAAAACAACATCAAAAGTGCATGGTTCTTGGGCTAAAATGTGCTACCCCTAAAGCAGTGAATTGGGCCAATTACATGAAATTAGGCAAGATGTAAATGAGACCCCCACAGACTTCCTGAATAGGCTCAAAGAGGCTGCATGGAAATACACAAATATAGATGTAGATTCCCCGATGCAGCAATCCCACTTAGCTTACATATTTATAGGCCAATCTACAACTGACATAAGGAAAAAGCTGCAAAAAATGGATGAGTATGATATAAATAAGTTGTTGAATGCGGCCGGGAAAGTATATCAAAATAGGGATCCAACAGATAAAGATACAGAAGATAAGGGAGATAAGGGGGTAAACCCAACCACAGGAAGAAACATGGTTAGGGGAAGTCATCTGGTAAACAAAAAAAGGGTCCGCCTCACCCTCCTCTAGCCGAAGACCAATGTGCCAACTGCAAGAAGGAGGGACACTGGAAGAACGAGTGTCCAATGCAGGCAAAACAGACACCCCCAGCTTCTGAGTTAGCTGTGGATGGCAATAGATGGGGACCAAAGGCATTATCCACCCCAGCGGAGCCTTCGGTTATAATTAAGCTGGGGAAAGATGATGTTGAATTTCTGGTTGATACAAGGCCAACATATTCTGTGTTAAATACTTTAAAGGAGAAATTGAGTCAAGATACTGTAGATGTGATTAGTGCCACAGGAGTAAGTGAAACAAGGCCTTACTTTCAACCTTTAAAATTTAAACTCGGAAATCACTGGGTGACTCATCAATTTCTATATATGCCAAATTCTCCAAAACCATAATTGGGCAGAGATTTATTGGAAAAATTAGAAGCAGAAATTAAATTTTCCAAAGAGGAGGGAGTGAAAGTTATAATTCCTGAAACTAAATTTGTCGAAGCAGCTACTATTCTTATCCAAGAATGTTGTGGAGAAATTCCTAAAGAAGTTGAGGATGCGGTTATTCCAATAGTATGGGCCAGTGATTTCCTGGGAAATCCAAAAGAGCTGAACCTGTGAGTATTGCACTCAAAGCGGGAGCAACACTGGTAAGGCACAAGCAGTACCCTCTGAAATTAGAAAGTCGTAGGAGACTGTAGGACTAGCACCTGTAATGGATAAATTTCTTGAATTCATGCTGCTAGTGGAATGTGAGTCCAAATACAGCACACCCATCCTGCCAGTAAAGAAGGCTGATGGTAAGAGTTACAGGCTAGTGCAGGATTTGAGGGCAATTAACAAAATTACTGAGGACATACATTCAGTTGTACCAAACCCCTACACTTTTCTGACCACACTGACAAATGAACTAGGGTGGTTCACAGTTTTAGATCTCAAGGATGCCTTTTTCTCTATTCCAATCCACAAACATAGTCAAGAAATCTTTGCTTTTGAGTGGGAAAATCCTGAAACAGAAAGAAAGACTCAACTCACCTGGACAGTGTTACCCCAAGGGTTCAAGAATAGCCAAACAATATTTGGACATCAGCTGTCAAAGGAACTGGAGGACTGAACAAAACAAGAACCAAGAAGAGAAATCCTGTAATATGTTGATGAAATTCTGATCACTGCCAAAACACGAGATGACTGCATCCAACTCACTGTAAGTCTTTTGAATTTTTTGGGCATGGACGGATACTGAGTCTCAAAGGAAAAGGCACAGGTTGCCAAAGAAACAGTAGTATACCTGGGGCTGAAAATTTTCCGTGGTCTTCGAAAACTTAGCAGGGAATGGAAAGAAGGTATCTGTTGACTTCCAGAGTCCCACACGGTGAGAGAGAAGCAAGCTTTCCTCGGTATGGTAGGTTGGGTCTGACTTTGGGTGGCAAGGTATGGAATACTAGTAAAACCTCTGTATGAAACCCTTAAGACAGCTGAAAAGGGAACCATCAAGTGGACAGAGAAAGCAAGGGTGCATTTAAACAACTAAAACATTCCTTGATGTCTGCTCCAGCTTTGGGGCTGCCAGACCTAACTAAGCCCTTTGAACTTTTTACATACGAGCGGCAAAATGTTGCTTTAGGGGTACTGGCACAATACCTTGGGGATCATCAAAGAGCTGTGGCCTATTTTTCAAAACAGCTAGACTATGTTAGCCAAGGGTGGCCTGGGTGTCTGTAAGCTGTGGCAGCAACTGTCATCTTAATACAGAAGGCTCGGAAATTCACCCTTGGGCAGCACATTGCCGTGTATGTACCCCACGCTGTGATTTCTGTGCTAGAGCAAAAGGGGAGACACTGGTTATCCCCTAGCAGAATGCTTAAATACCAGGCTGTGGTGTTGGAACAGGACAATGTCACCATAAAAACAACATCTGTTGTAAACCCTGCAATGTTTTTGTCATCCCCATTGCTTGATGACATGCCTGAGCATGACTGTTTGCAGACAATAGAGGAGACCTATTCCAGTAGACCAGACCTGAAGGATGTGCCTCTGGAGAAGCCAGATTGGGAACTTTTTACTGATGGGGGCAGTTTCGTACAGAACAGTAAGTGTATAACAGGCTGCGCAGTTACCACCATAGATGAAGTAATTGAGGCAAAGGCCTTGCCTTCAAATGTATCATCACGGAAAGCTAAACTGATCGCATTGACCAGAGCTCTAGAACTGAGCAAAGGAAAGAAGGTAAATATATGGACTGATTCCAAATATGCCTTCAGTGTTGTTCATGCCCATGGAGCTGTTTGGAAGGAACGTGGCCTGCTGACCGCTCAAGGTAATAGCATTAAACATGCAAAACAAATCCTTGCACTCCTGCAGATCATCTGGAAGCCTATAGAAGTAGTAGTCATGCACTGCAAAAGTCATCAAAAGGGGAAGAGAACTCCTGAAGTGAGAAATTGCTTTGCTGGTGAAATGGCAAGAGGGATAGCAGAAAAAGGCATTTTTGCAGTAGTGCCACAGAAAGAAGTAGATCTGACAGGGTTTGCTCCAAAATATGATCAGAGTGACCAAAAGTTAATTAAATTTCTTAAGGCTGAGATTAAGGAGAGTGGGTGGGCTGTTACACTGATAGGCCAGGTTGTAGTCCCACCCCAGATCCTTTGAGAAATAGCACAGAGACAACATGAGAGTACCCACTGGGGAAGAGAAAACCATTTAAAACATCTGAAAAAAGTAGTGATAGGGAGAAGGATGACTGATACTGTGCAATCTGTTACAAGCAAGTGTGAAACCTGTTGCAAAAACAACCCTGACGCAAGCAAGAGAGTAGTTGTCCTAGGTTGCAATATAGATGTATTTAAGTATTCTATTACCACCAGCTGTGGGCCGTTAGCTGCTATCACCTGCTAACGACCCACTCCGGATGACAGGCAATGGGCCATCAGGGACCCACCGTGTGACTCATGGACTTATCCCATTGTGGGATGCTTTGCCCAGGAGGGAGGAGCCAGGTGTTCCCACGCCGTGGGGCGTGCCGCTCCTGCATTCTCAGTTGCCGCGACCGGGAAGGGCTGCGCCACAGCTGCGCACGCCGGCACCGGCTGGGATGGCGGCTCTGGCGCGGGGGGATGGGCCGTGGCATTCCGCGGGGGCACCGGCGGCGGTGGTCAGTTTTTCTCCTGTTGGTTTTTCTCCTGTTTCAACATCTTCTCCAACTGATCCATTGAATGCAGATACGTGGGAGGGACATAGTCCCCTGGCCAGGTATATTTGTGCTGAGAGGATGCGTCCGCCATGACGGGGTTGGCCCGGGGCGGGGATTCCTCAGGGTGTTATAAATTGGGTCTCAATAATCAATCAGAGACAATGTCCAATTAAGTATAATTTGATTTATTTAGAGCAAGCGGGTATCAGCGAGGCAGCGCTGGGCAGATAACTGCCCCGAAATAGTCCGAGCCCCCCTTTTTATGCAGTCTCTATTTTCTGACCACGTATATCTTCCGGAGTTGGTACAGCCCCTGCGTCGTGGTGTTGCTAGGTGGTCTTATTCTGCCCTTCGGTGGTCGTGGGAAACAAGTTCTTGCACGTTCGCAGTGCCCCCCCCCCCCCTTTTCCCCCCCCTTCAAGCGATGATTCTATAACAGCCCACTCCCAACAAATACAGGATACAGGATGTGCAGGGTGGGGGTCTCCCCTTTCTATTCGGTTCTGTGGACAAACAGGATGCCTTAACAGGATGTGTTGGGGCCCCTTTTCCTCTCTCTTGTGATTCTGCGAATTTCTATCACAATCCCCCCCTCTCTGTATCTCCATTTTGTTCGCAGAATCGCCTTTATGCTTCACGGCTTAAGATGAACTCTTCTTCCATCTCACTCTCTTGTTGTTCAGGTATGCTTTCATATTTTGCTCTAACTAACATTAAATGCGCCGCTTCCAGTCTTCCTTTAACTATAGCTATCAGCCTGTTAAGAATGCACGGTCCGAAAGTCAAAGTTAGTACAATTACTACTAGGGGCCCTGCTAGTGTGGAGAGTAGAGTCGTTAGCCATGGGGAGGTATTGAACCAGCTTTCATACCAGCTCTGTCAACTCTCTCTCTCTCTTTTTCGCTTATCCAGTTCTTTCCGGAGCTCAGACATTGCATCTCTAACAACTCCTGTATGGTCTGCATAAACACAACATTCTTCTTTTAGGGCAACGCACAGTCCTCCTTCTTGGGCTAGTAGGAGCTCTAATCCTCTCCTATTTTGGAGCACCATTTCAGATAGGGACCTCAATGATGTTTCTAAGGCACTAATAGAACTTTCAATTTTGGCTATATCTTCATCTACAGTTTCTTGCAAATTGGCAAATTCTGTGTCTTGTTTTACAAGGGAGGCTATACCTGTGCCTGCTCCTGCTGTGCCTAATGCTAATAGGGTTGCGATAGTTATAGCTGTAATAGGTTCTCTTTTTACAAGGTGGTGCCCTGGGACTGAATGGTGGTCATATATGTAATCACCTGGGTGGTAGGTGATTCTTGGCACTATTACTACTTGTATGCAATAGTCTGATTGATTAAACTCCTTTAAGGGAATACAGGGAGTTACCCCTACACTTGCACATACCCATTTAGCATTTTTAGCTGGTATTAGCCAATCTGCCAGCTCTTTTGGTTTTTGGGCTTGCATTGTTACTTTACATAGGTGCATTTTATAAGATGGGATTTTTCCTATGCACCTTCCTTCTCCTGATACCTGCGCCAATGTGATACCAGATTTTGTTCTTTTGCCAGATTTCCACAGACATTGAGCAGGGTTGCTCCCATTTACCCTTCTAGCTTTTTCAATCGTCCCCATAGCTTCATAGAAGGGTGGTCTGGTGTTATAGCATAGCCAGCAGTGGTCTGTTAATTCTGGGTGTGTTTTATTTAGGACCTTATAGCTGGCTACCATAAGTCTCCATAATTCATCAGTTATTTTTCCCGAGGGGGTTGGGGGTATTTCGGTTTTGGATATGGTGGTACTTTCCTCATGGTCTATGCCTAATCCATCTGCTTTAGTATTTATCATGTCTATTATGACCCAGTTTGGTCCCACTGGTTCGGGGTCATTGGGGAGAGGTTCCTTTTTTATATAGATAAGACCACCTCTGTCGGTTCCTGATTCCCAGTACCTTATACCCCAGGTCTTGCCTAGTAGCCATGTAGGATCTTGGGGTTGTGTTATATTTATGTATAACCATTTACAGGTTACTTTGGGCCCTGCTCCCCTCCTTCCAATCTGGCTACTATAGTCAGGTGGATTACAACCGTAAGGTCCCCACCCAACTTTAATATGCTTGTCTCCGTCTGGGAGCCAGGGGTAAGCTATGGTTTCGCATCCCCAATAAGCACAATAATAAGAATTTGGGTGGTTGCAATATCCCTTTCCGGGGTTTGCACTAGGGCAAAAATACCAACCTTTACCTTCAAGCATACAAGGTTCTATAGGAGCTAAAGCACAAAGGGATGCATTAAAACTGATTTGTCCCGGTCCGAGTCGGGTTTGGATTAGGGTTTGACTGTCCCATTGTCTTAACGTCCAGCGAAAAGGTTGGTGGGGGTGCACATCAGCGGTAGTACATGTAAATACTAGGCTTAAAAGCAAGATATAGGTGTGGTAGGAAGATGGGGGTCCCAGTGCTTTTTGAATTCTTTTAGTTTGTTTAGACCCTGCCTTGGTCCCCTTTTTAGCCTTATACAGTGGTGCCTGTTTCGGGTTCCTTCTCGATTTGGGGCAGCTCATACCAGATCTTTTCATAGTCCCAGGTATGTTCACCCCACTGGCTGTATATATCCCTCTGCCTCGCCCGTCGGCTCGGTTGCAGCGAGTCACGGGGATGGAATTCTTCTCGGCAGCAAGGATTTTTTTTTTCAGGGGTCTCAGGGACAAAGGATCTTTTCTTGTAGCTGTCCCGGTTGACATGTTTAACCATGAGGTCACCACAAGGCAAATAGACCAAGGCTTTTCTGCACTCCCCGCCGGTGATGTTTGCCACCATTGGTGCGGGTTCATTTGAGTGGTAATAATACAGTTCTTGGTGTATCCCAAATGCATATATGTCCCATCACTAACACATTCGGCAAATTCCCTTAGGAGGTCCCCCCCTTGCAATGGGCCCACTATCGTTCCTGGCACACCTTACATATAAAGCAAGCAAAAGGGTAGCAATTACAATTATGGATATTGCACTTAACAATATAATTATTAACATATTCTCCAAGCAATAAATCGTGGTTTCTCAAGTATACAGTTATAGGATTCATGCATAGGCAGGCTAGGATTTCTTAAGCCTAATTTTTAAGTCCTGTGGTTGTTCTACCACTCTCCAGGTGGGGTCTCTGTTGAACTTCTTCACTCGGCTGGCGTAGGTCCAGCCTCTCTCCGCTGTCCGGACCGACGATTCTGTGGCAAGCAACACAACATATGGTCCTTCCCATTGAGGGGTTAAAGATGTTTCTTTCCAAGATTTTATTAAAACTTCATCTCCAGGGTGGAATGAGTGGATAGGTAGCCACAGGGGTGGTCGTTGAACCACCAGTCCCTTCTTACGGAGTTTTTCCCTTTGGTTTTCTAGGCTGGTTATATAGGATTGTAGATGGAAATCTGATATGGCCGGGTGGTCTTCAGGCATTTCTAAATTAAATGGCATTCCATATAACATTTCATATGAGGAGAACCCTATGTCTGTACGGGGTTGAGTTCTAATGTTTAATAATGCTAATGGTAAACATTTAGTCCAACTCATTTTTGTTTCTAGCATTAATTTAGTTAGTTGCTTTTTTATTTCTCCATTTATTCTTTCTACCTTGCCCGAACTTTGAGGGTGCCAAGGGGTGTGGTATTCCCAGGCAATTCCGAGCGCCTCAGATACAGTTCTTGTAATCTTAGATATAAAGTGTGGTCCCCGATCTGAATCTATTACTTCTATAAGGCCATATCTTGGAATTATTTGTTCTAATAAAGTTTTTGCAACTGTTTGTGCTGTGGCTCTTGTCGTTGGGAAGGCTTCCACAAAGTGAGTGAGGTGGTCTACTATAACCAGTAAATATTTATACCTTCCCGCTAAAGGCAATTCAGTAAAGTCAATCTGGATGTGGGAAAAAGGTCTATGTGCCAATTCTCTGCCCCCAGGGATTCTTTTTCTTAATTGTTGTCTGTTTACTTTTTGGCAAGTAACACATCCCATGGTTATCTGTTTAGCTAAGTTGTAAATACCCATGCACATATATTTATTGGCATAACTGATCCACCAGGGCCTGTGTTCCCCAATGGGTCTTTTCATGGAGTCTCCTCAGAACCCTTAAGGCCATAGGCTTAGGTAAAATCTCTCTTCCGTCTCCCAAAACCCATTTACCCTCTGAGTTTGGTTTTATACCCACTTGCCTCAATTTTTCTTGCTCTATTGTTGTAAAGCTTAGCAGGTAGGTTGTACAGGGGTAATCTATGTATGGTTTGTCTTCCCCGTGAATATAACAAAAATCTTTGTCCGAATTTGATTGCCCATCAGGACTGTAACAGGAGCAAACTAAACCATCCACTCCGTAGTCCTTCCAGCAAGCATAACAAGGGAATCCTTCCAAGTCATACCTGCAGGTAGAACAACTTTCCCTAGGATTCTTTACCCAGAGGGGTAGTAATGCTGCTCGTTTAGCTTCTTCATCAGCCAGGTTGTTTCCCCGTACCACTGTTCCCAATCCCTTTTGATGTCCCCTTACATGGACCACTGCAAGTTTGGAGGGTACCCTAATAGCTTTTAAAATTTCTTTTATGAGTCTCTCGTGGACTAGGCTCTTTCCTTGTGATGTAATAAGGCCCCGTTCTTCCCAGATTTTTCCAAATGTGTGTATTACCCCAAATGCGTATTTGGAGTCTGTGTAAATAGTTCCCTCTCCTTTTCCTATAATTTGTAAAGCCCTTAGAACTGCATACAGCTCACATGCCTGAGCCGACCAACTTGGGCTTAGTGGGCCAGATTGGAGTACTTCTAATTTATTTCCATCCACTATTGCATATCCCGATTTGCGCTTCCCCTCAAGTACCCGTGCGGAACCATCTACAAATAATTTCATACCCTCCCCCAGTTCTTCCTCTTCTAAGTCTGGCCTGATCTTAGTTTGTTCCTCTATGGTTTGTAGGCAATTGTGCCATAAGATGTTACTCTCAGGGTTCCCATACAGAAATTGTGCTGGGTTCTGTATGGATGCCACTTCTAAAGTAAGCTTGGGGGATGATACCAGAATTCCTTCATATTTCAGCAATCGGGCATCAGTGATCCATTTTTCAGCCTTTTGTGTCAATATGCCCCGAATGTCATGTGGGGACATAACTTTTAACTCACCCCCAAATGTTATTTTTAATGCTTCCTCTACCATTACAGCAGCTGCCGCTACTACCTGTAGACAAGTGGGCCAGCCTCTACTAATTGGGTCTAATAACTTTGAAAGGTAGGCTATCGGCTTTTTACTTCCTGCCCATTCTTGTGCTAGCACCCCAAATGCAGTTCCTTCTTCAGCATTTACAAATAAATAAAAAGGTTTCTTTAAGTCTGGTAAGCTTAGTACGGGGGCACTTGTTAACTCCCTTTTTAGATTTTGAAGGTTTTCCCCATCTTGGGAGGTCCATTTAAGTAATCCATCCCGTGTTAATTTTTCATATAGGAATTTTACTTTTTTACTGTAATTTTCAATCCATTGTCTGCAGTATCCAAATAAACCTAGCAATTGTCGAATCTGTCGCTTGGTCTGGGGAGGTGGCATTGACAGAATCCCTTGTACCCTGCTGGGATCAAGCTTTTTAGTCCCATCAGTTAGTCGGTGTCCTAAGTATTTTACCTCTTGTTCGGTAAATTGCAGTTTTGATTTAGAGACTTTTAGTCCCTGTTTCCCCAAAAAATTTAACATCTTTATACTTTCTTCCCTCACTAATTCCTCTTGTTTCCCAGCTATTAGTAGATCATCTACATACTGTATGAGTTTAACTTCTGGTCCCACTTGGTAGTTTTGTAGTATTTGACTCAGGGCTTGTCCAAATAGATTAGGGGATTCTGTGAATCCCTGGGGAAGGACAGTCCATCGTAGCTGTTGTTTTATATGACTGTCAGGATCTTCCCACTCAAATGCAAAATAGTCGCGACAGTTTTTATCTAAGGGGCAAGCCCAAAATGCATCTTTTAAGTCTATCACACTGTACCAGCAATCATGTGGGCCTAGTTGGCTGAGGATAGTATGAGGGTTGGCTACCACAGGGAACCGTTCAACAGTTCTTTTATTTATTTCTCTCAAGTCATGCACTAATCGGTAACTACCATCTGGTTTCTTTACTGGCAAAATTGGAGTGTTAAACGGGGACATACAGGGCTCCAGAATCCCTTGTTTTATTAGCCTTTCGACTTCGGGTTTCAGTCCTCTTCGCCCTTCCTCAGATAACAGATACTGTTTTATTTTTACTGGGATATGTGGATTTGTTAAGGTTATTGAGAAAGGTTCGATGTCTAGCTTCCCCACTGAGTCCAGGGTGTACCAAACCTTTGGGTCTATCTGTTGCTCATCCTTTGTGCTAAGGGAGTATATTTTAATATTTAATCCTTGTTTATTTATTTCCAATCCTATTCCCAATTCTACCATTAAATCTCTCCCTAGTAGATTGTATTCTGCCTCCGGTACCAATAAGAAACTACCTATACCCAATTTAGAGTTCGTTTCAATTAGCACATCTTTAATTATAGGGACTCCGAATGGTTCCCCTTTTGCTCCTATTACTTGTACAGTATCTTTGGATACTTTACATCCCTGAGGCAGTTTCTGCACAGTGGAGCGCTCTGCTCCGGAGTCCACTTAAAAATTCAACTTCTTGTAGCTGGGGTCCTACCTTTACCTTTACTAGGGGCTCCGATGCTTTTTTTGACCCCAGCAAATAGAGACCCTGACACCCCTAGTCCTCTTTGAACATTTTCATGTCTGCCAATCATTGGCGGCATTCCCTCTTCATGTGTCCCTTTTTCCCACAGTAAAAGCACACTACCTCATTCCTCTTTTGCCCTTCCGTATTTCTTGGAGGTTTCGGGGGCCATTTCTCTTGCGGTGATCTAGTGGTGGTTCTCTCTTGTCCCCCTCTTACAGCTGCTACCATCATTCTAACTTGTTTCTTATGACTTTCCTCATCCCTTCTGACATACACTTTCTGTGCTTCTCTCAATAACTCATCCAACCCCCGGTTTTGCCAGTCTTCTAATTTTTCTAACTTTTTCCTAATATCCACCCATGCCTTTGCTACAAATTGGGTTTTTAGCAATGTTTGTCCTACCGGGGAATCAGGATCTATGCCGGAGTAAAGTTGTAAATTTCTCCGGAGCCTTTCCAACCATTCAGTAGGGTCTTCATCTTTCTTTTGCAGCTCATTAAAGGCCTTAGTCATATTTTGTCCTCAGGGGACGGCCTCCTTAATGCCTTGGACTATGATAGTCCTTAAATCTTGCATGTGTGCTCTATCATTTTCATTTTGATTGTTCCAATTAGGCCTCTGAAGGGGCCATTTAACATCTCCAATGGGGCCCTGTGGGTGATTGTTTTCCCAAATCCTCATTCCAGCTGCCCTTATCATTCTCCTCTCTTCTGCTGTGAATAAGATGCTCAATATTGACTGTATCTCATCCCAAGTATAAATATTTGGTCCTAAGAATTTATCTACTCTTTCTGCTACCCCCAGTGGATCTTCCAATAAATGCCCCATTTCCTTTTTAAATTCCCTGACATCGGCCGAATTCAGAGGGACGGCTATGTATCCGATACCGGGCGCCTGTCCTCCCCCTGGTTGATTAACCATACCCATGCCTACTTCTCTGAGAGGGTATAACTGGTTCCTTGCCTGGCTTCTAGTAACCCGTCTCTCGGGTGGTGGAGTGTCATCCCCCTCCATCTGTGGTGCATTTGGAACCGGCAGAGGTTGTGCTGGAGGGGGCACTGCAGCATCTGGCATGGGGGACGGGGGAACATAGGGTGGAGGTATTTCCTCCGCCTGTTTTCTCTTTCCTTTGCTGAGAACAAACAGGCTTGTCCTATTTCCACTAGTTATCCACAGGGCTGCATAATCACTCTCTTCCTGGCTAAAAGGCTTTTTAGAGTTTACATACAAATTTAGAGCTTGGCAAATCCAATCCTCAGAGGATCCAAAAACTGGCCAGTAAAGAGGGTCTCCTCTAATTTGTTTTCCTCCCCAGACTGTCATGCAATAGTTAATCATTTTTGCCTTAGTTTTCCCTCGTGTACGTGGATCATCATCCCAATATTTGATCATTAACCCCAGAGGACTATCTGGTGGTATATCCGGGAGTCTTACTTGGGGCTCCCCCCCATGGATTCAGAGGGCTTGCTCTTCCTCTGTCCCATCTTCCAGAGTGCCTTCACACACACACGCTGTCGCGTCCTCCTGTTCGTGGCCCAGGCCCTCGCGGGATGTGGGAAATGCACTACAAAGGAGACCACACTCACGTCGTCCGCACCGGACGTCTCAGACACCGCACTCTAGGATCCCCACCCCGACCGAACGGATTCCCTGTGTTATAAATTAACACATACTCACGCGTCTCGCGTCTTCGTCCGGACTTTGTGCACAAAGATTAAGGGGTTCCTTCGCTCACTACCCGAAATTTAGGTTCGTCGGTAAGGGTTTCAAAGGGGTACCCTCTCCGGGCCGTTGTGACAACAGGGCGCCTCCCGTTGAGGGGTCTCCTAAGAATTGCCCCTGTCCGAGTCACAGCACCAATTGTTATAAATTGGGTCTCAATAATCAATCAGAGACAATGTCCAATTAAGTATAATTTGATTTATTTAGAGCAAGCGGGTATCAGCGAGGCAGCGCTGGGCAGATAACTGCCCCGAAATAGTCCGAGCCCCCCCTTTTTATGCAGTCTCTATTTTCTGACCACGTATATCTTCCGGAGTTGGTACAGCCCCTGCGTCGTGGTGTTGCTAGGTGGTCTTATTCTGCCCTTCGGTGGTCGTGGGAAACAAGTTCTTGCACGTTCGCAGTGCCCCCCCCCCTTTTCCCCCCCCTTCAAGCGATGATTCTATAACAGCCCACTCCCAACAAATACAGGATACAGGATGTGCAGGGTGGGGGTCTCCCTCCCCTTTCTATTCAGTTCTGTGGACAAACAGGATGCCTTAACAGGATGTGTTAGGGCCCCTTTTCCTCTCTCTTGTGATTCTGCGAATTTCTATCACAAGGGTGGCTCTCAGTAGCCAAGAGCAAGGAATCCAGATAGAGAGAAAATTCAGATTCCCCCATGCAAGGTCCTTGCTCCTTTAAGGAGTACCAGATGGACCTCCATGTGCGGTATAAATGAACAGTTTTTGGATTCCCAAATATCAATTCCTTCAGAAGCGCACTCCCAACCCGCAGCCACAAAGCGGAGTCAATTTCCACCCGCGTCACTTCCGAGAGGTCATGGCTCACAGCCCAGTCTAACAGGGCTTTGATCAGGTGCTGTCTCCACTTGACGGTCAGGCTACCCCAGGGGTCCTCCAGGAGGGACCAAAAAAATCTGTCCTTTGGCAGCGAAGGGTCCATTGTCCTTCCGACCCCCGAGCCGCGCGGGCGGGCGGGGAAGGATGGGGGAGGAGCGGCCATGCCTCACAGCAGTGCATGTAGTACACGTCGGTGGTCACCAGATGTCGCTGTTGAACCGGTAACGGAGCGAAACAACGCATGAAGTGAAAGCGGAGAAAGAGAAATTTAATAATAAAATGCTATATATATATACACACGAGAAGTACATTCGGATTGGCCAGTGATCACCCACCCCCCTGAGGCGATTGGCCGAGGTGCCTCAGCACCCATTCCAAAACATTCTCGATAAACATAGAATTATATCTGTGTTTTTCTAAAACCTTAGCAAGAGAAGGGAAAATTCCCATGGGAAGGAATCTGTGCAGTCACAGACCTCTGAGGGGGCTAATAGGTAGAATAAGAATCAAACTAAGTGAAGACAAAAGCTCAAGGGTTGGCTAGTGCCCCCAGGGCGGGGTTGATATTGGATATGTGAACACAGTGCCTATAAAATTTTACTCTTGGGATGGCAAGGTGGCTGTGCAATAGGACCAATATTTCCCCACATTAGTGTTGTTCCTCAACTACAAGGCTTACTCCGAACTTTTATACAAATAGATAGGCCCACCAGATTTCACAGCTTTGCCAGGTAGTTTATACCTTGGCTTGGAGTAAGTGAACTAGAGAAATCAATAGTAAAGCTTTCTGCCACTGTAGAGACCATAATGAATGGCAATGCAGATGCCATAAGAGCACAGCAAATTGAGATTAAGAGCATCTCACAATTAGCTATACAAAATAGACTTGCATTAGATTTGCTGTACACCACAGAATGAGGAGTATGTACAGTTATAGATACAAGCTGTTGCAATTATGCTGATCCTAGCTTAAACAATTGTTTGTAATAGTTATTTGTATTATTGCATTGTTATTTACTGTCTGTATTAGTAGTTAATGTTGTATGACTTGGAATCGCAATGCTTATGCTCATGGCAAAATACAAACTTAAAAATAAGATAGAGAAAGCTACTTACTTTCATGATATACAAGATTTGTAAACAATTACAAAATGACCAAAGAAAAAAGGGGAGATTGAGAAAGGGGTAACCAATAGCTAACTCAAGTTAACTATTGAGAGACAGAATATGTGAATTCTAAAACCTAGAAAAACAGGATTCCCTTAATCTTACCAAGATAAGAGGGACAAGAATCCTTTGAAGCCAGCACAAGAAACCACTGAATTATCCCATGAAGGACTGCACATGCTACAGAGAGAAAGGTGAAAAGTGCATTGTGATGAAGACTACTGGGACCTTCACCCTGGAGGGGGTCTTGGGATCTCCAAAGACCACCGGGACATACAGAGCATGCGTGGCGCACATGCTAACGATATTAATGACTTCTGAGAAATGATTTGTATAACCACTCCTATTCTGAAGAATGTGATGAATATTCATGAATTTTACCTATAATATTGTGTTGTTGGAAGTGCCAGTGTGTGTGTTTGGAGGAGCGAATCCCCCACACCCGGCACATTGAATAAAGCAAATACCCACTTCTCTGACTTTGTCTCTGAAGTGTCTCTGGGCCCACTTGGGGCGAATCAAAGGTACCTTCCCAGACTGAATGAGTCACATTTGGAAATTAACTGTACTTTATATGGGGCACCCTCTGGGAAATTCACTCGGTTTTTGCAACGTAACTTTGTAGAAACGTAACTTTGGTATAAAAGGTACCGTCCCAGGGAGAGGAGTGAGACTTTGGAAATTAATTTTATTTGGGGCACCCTCTGGGAAAGATCACTCTGACCTTTATGGTAACATGAAACATAATGCACAAGCTTTATTTAACTTGTTGAAAAGATTTGGTGCCAGGCCATCTCCTCCAGAAATGGACTGAGCACAAAAATAATTGGTGTAATATGCAAGCAATTGTTACTTGATTCTCTACCCTGCTGACTGGACGAGAGTTAAAAAGGGCTGCAAGCAAGGACATTGCCTGCTGCTGAACTTGATTGTCATGTCCAAATGCTTCACAGAAAGCTTTGGAATGCAAATGAGAGAATTTTACAGGAAAAACTGAAGTGTTGAGCCTATAACATTCTCTGAAACATAGTCTTATAAGTCAAACCTTCTTTGATGTGTTCAGAGGTGGAATTGAGAGAATGTCACAAAACTGTTCTAATAAAGAGCAAAACGTTTAACAAGGAAGTAGCATGTTGTCTTGGGGTGATGTTATGATAATCCTGTATTCCCTATCGTTTGCTTGTATGCTTAGAAATGTGGTCTTGTAGCTTTAACTACGTTCAGCAGCTGGGAAAGCACGGGTTGTTGTGAAATTCTCCCCCAGGCTTCTACGCTGGGGAGCAAGGGGGAGGAAAGGACCTATACCTGAAGGTTTTTTTCCTTTCTTTTTATACCCTTTTTATAAATTTTTATACCCTTTCCCTTTCCTTGTACCTTTCACAAACACTCTTTGTGCCTTAGCCCTACATGCTTATAATCTTTGTAGTCTGAGATTTAGCTTAGTTTGGGGGTTCTTCAGGGGGGAAGATGAAACATTCATAACTATCTCAAAACTAGAGGCTCCAACCTTGGACGGAGCCTCCTCTCTGGAACATGTTTTTGTAAACTAGGCTGTAGTCTACTTGGGGGAAGGTTTAATTAGAATAGGGGGACAATTACTTCATTTGCTAAGTTCCTTATTGGGGGATTTTAGGTAGATATGCTAATTTGTGAGGTCCATAAAATTGTATACACATTGTACGTGGGTGTGCTGCTCGGCACGTTTCCACCTTTGACGAGTGTGCACCTGGGATCCTATTAAAAACAAGGTAATACCCTTTTACCCAATACTGCTGTGTCTGCCTCATATTTTTACCAGCTTTTAAAGCATCAGGACATTCCTTCGTCTGGCTGCTGCTCCTGCTGTCGGGGTTGCTAGCTTTTTTCCCTGGGATTCCTTCTTCATCGTCTCCTTTTGGACCCCTTTTTTTTTTATTTGCATTCTGGCCAGGAAAACCCAGGAAGCCCCAGAGGATGGTAGATGAGAATCCTACAGGGAGCCACGGGAGTGACTCCACCCCCCCTCAGGGACCCCCGGAGAGGGGAAACTACATCTGAGGAAAAGGACACTAAAGTTCACCAGCTGTTTACTCAGGTTTAATAACTCCTTTCCCCCCGTTTTCCACTTCCCCAGCGCCTTGCAGGGCACTCTGCGTGTTCTGCTAAATAAATAGATTTGTTTTCACTTTCATCTAAGAGATTTTGTTGTGGTGGGGGAGGGGGGTGCCATAAGCCCTTGGCTTTCGGGGAGGTGTTTGTTCAGAGCATTTTCCACCTAGGAAAATTTGTCTCTAATCTGAGACACATATCGACCCTGAATTAAAACTGGCAAGGGTCAGCAAACTACTACCAAAACAGTGCGATGTATGGCTACTGAAATATTAAAATTTGGCCATAAACCCAGCAAAATTGAAATCCAATCAATATCAATGTAGTGAAATACTGAAAAGCTGGATAGATGGCAAAATTAAAAATTTTTTACTAAAAGGAGCAAATGCAAAACTGATAAGGCTAATTGCTGCAGGGCCAAAAGCAGAAGCCTGCAAAAACCCTGGAAAGCAGCTCAAATGCCCAAACCACTCCCTAATTCACAGGCTGCATTTTCTTGCAAAACTTTTATAAGCAGTCTCTCCCTCCGCTGAACATGAAATCAATCGGAGGAGACCCCACTGAAAAACTGTGAGAAAAAACACAAGTGATGCAACAAGCACCTCATGAAATAAAAGCTAAAACTCCACCTAAATAATAGGTTAATGCAATTAACAACTTGTTTCGCTCAGACATATTTTGCCAGGGAAGTTTGTTTCTTTTCTTCTTCTTAAGAATGTCAAACATCCCTGCATTGAAGAAAAGGAAAACAAATTTGGGAGCAGAGAAACTGCCAGCAGATTCACACCTAGATGTGATAACCATTTCTTCACTTAGGCTCTGTCACTTTGTGTTACTGTGAGAAACTAAGTCCACTCTGTTGTTAGAATTTGAAAAGTTTAATAAGGGACAACGGGGCACAAAGGGAATAAAGCAAAAGTAACAGCACTGGGTGCTTAGCCTTAGCCAGAAGCAGACCTGTTAACGATGGTGACATTCCTTACATACCCTTCCTATTGCATCAGTCAAATACATATTCATAAACAATTATATATATTCAAACATTTTCCCAAACTAGTTTGCATGTTCCAGGAACTTTTTAACATGGCCCCTCCTCTGATCCGCCTTTTTAGAGCATGAGCAGTCCTCTTGGTTGTGGTCTTGAGGGTTGTGTGTCACACCCACAACGGCCCCCTGTTCTGTGGTTTCAGCAGGTGACAGTTGCTGATAGTTGAAATGTCAGTGGCAGAGGTCCTCATCATGCCCATTCCTCAGATGTTATCCAACCAAATAGGCAGTTTAGTTATTTCAGTTATTGTAAGTTAACCACAAGTACTCTAAAACAACCATATCAGCTATTTCGCAACTATGTCTAAGTTAGTCACAAAAATAAAGGCATTAGTTATCATTACACAACTATATAACAAAGCTACTTCTGTAAGAATTACCATTATACACATAGCATACATTTTGATATTTGTGAAAAGCCAGTACTATAATATGTGTTTTTCACATTACCTATGGAAGTTTGTGCTTCCTTTTAATAAACAGCTTATAGTGGGCCGAATTTCCACTTTTATAGGAACCTACCAACACATGAGATGGAGATGTGAGAACCAATGGAACTTTTAAATTGTCACCATAATTGCTTGCATTGTCATTTTGTTAATGTTTGTGATTTGTTTGTGTTTTCATTGCAAGTTACTTGCTGGGAAATCAAATATTAGTCAAAGTATTTTATGTATTGTTAAGTTTGATTTCTTGTGTCAAACTTGTTTTATCTTTTTAGAAGAAATAATAGTGTGGCAAAAAGTCTTATGAATGTATAATTTATCTCAACTGATTTTATCTTAGAAGTTGGTACAAGAATTTATACATATATGAAATCATACATATATGTATTAACCTTCCCAGTTCTACCTCGGAAGGCTTTAAAATTATTATAATTTGGCTAAATTTTTAAAGAGCTATTAATTAGTGAACTAAAGAATCCTAACAGAATACAGAAATGTTACATCGAAAATAGTAGTCCTCCTTCTTAAACCAGGAGGGATAGCTATGAACTGCAAATAGAATATAAATAAAATACCAAAAATCCTTCTACCAGCTCTCAAGCACACCTAAACATCTCTGATGTACTGTTGAGTTTCCTATGTCCTAGGGATGCCTTAAAGAACCTAGAAATGAAACAACACACTTTCGAGATAATATTAGTATAGGAGGTAATGTAAAGGCTGGTCTTTATTGGAGGTCTCCAGGGGCAGATATGGAAAATGCCCCCCATATGGGGTGAACACAGTTTTATAAGTTTAGCAAATTAGCATATTTGACAAAAAATACCACTTAAGACCACAAGGGGTGAGGTAATCCCCTCCCACACTTCAACCCCTTTCTAAGTCTTCCCCCTTGGAAACAACTTTGTTTATGAAAATGTGCCTTGAAGAGCTGGTTTTTGGCCTTGGTTCCCAGAAAGAATCAAGATAGGATAGGGGCCTTGTAACCCCCAAGGCTTGATGCTCTGAAATATGTTTTGTCCTTCTGCCTAGGGAAAAGGTAGGGAAAAGTACTGGGACTAGCTACTAATACAGTAATAGGCTACAAATATATGTGTAAAGAATACAGAGAATATTCAGCGTCACTAGAAGAGCATTTTAATGTTACCTTGCTTCTTTTGATTATGCTAATCAATGCGGTAACCCTAACACACTCTGCTCCACTCATGCTTCTCGGTTGTGGGTGCAGAGTTTGATAAGGGCAATTTGGTCACTAAAATTCAAAAGAAAAAAAAAAGATTTCTTAGACTAATACTACTAAATTTGAAAGAAGATTTTTTTTCTTTCTTTTTTTCCCTTTTATTTAATCCCACCAATAATAAAGCTAGAGTTTCTGTTTTGTGTCAAAATTAAATTACAGCAGTGCTATAATCTACTGCCTGAAAAATAGAATATAGCCCTGATGTAAAAATGTGTTTATATGAAATTATGTTTGTATGTAAATGTTTTTATATTTTGGGAATTTGATATGATAAAAGTCAATTTTTCATAGACTTACCCAGCAGAGAAGGAATACTACCAATGAAATTCTTCCAACTATATGTTAATGCAGTCAAGAAAAAAAACCTATTTTAAAACCTTTGAAGTACTTTTGTTCCAGGGTGCAGTTATACTTCAGGAGCTGGGGATGTCCTTGAAACTTGGCTGATTGACACATGTTAATACTGGGGATGCCTCCCCAATAGAATTTTAAAATTGAAACCTGCTGTGCAATTCTATGACTAAATTTCAAAACATATTAAGTCAACATTCAAGAAATACAGTATTGGGGAATCCCTCATACCCACTATCCAATAAAGAAAACTGACTTTTAGGTTCATGGGGTGGGAGCACTTACTAATAAGAATTGGATTCATGACTTCAATTGAATTTACATTTTTGATTATTGGAATAACTATTGTAATATTCGCATTATTACTTCTTCTATTTTTTCTCTTACTAACTGTGGCAGGACGTCCTCCCCCTCCCCTCTTTCCTTCTGCTTCGTGGCGGAACACAGATAACTCCGGTGGGGTCAAAAGCCCAGCAGGAGGTTATCTTGTGGCGCCCGAAGGCCTGAGACCTCTAACCTTGAATCCATATTTTGGTATGGAGAGAGGATGTGAAAAGAGAAACAAAATAAATGCATACGTGACCAAATGGCATACTTTTATACTATAAAAACTCACGAAAAATATCCCAAAAGCAGAGGTCTTCTACGCGCACTCTGAAGATGAGCAAGGAGCTTCTTCCCAGAGTCTGGATGCCAACTCTGTGGTTACTTTCCTGGGAATTGGGTGAAAGGATTCCAAAGTATTCTCCACCACCAATTGGCTGGTAAGATACATGTAGTTCCTAAGTTATATTATTCTTGCTAGCTGATAATAAGAATAAATACCTTTTCATAATTGCAGTTGTGATAAATACATGTCATAATGTTGGCTTTTTGCAAATATTACAATGAATACTATGTGTATTGTTTTAATTATTTTCTTATAGAGGTAGCCTGGTTGTGAAAAATTGCTGTGTAATGATGACTAAGATCTTTCTTTCTAGTACTAGCTGAGTTTAATAGTAGTAAAATAGCTGTTATAGTTTTATTAGAATGCTTGAACTGTCTGCTTGAACTAGATAACATCCCACGAACGGACCCTGCCTCTGACACTCCAACTATCAGCACCTGTCACCTGCAGGAACCACAATCTGGGAGCAATAACAGAATCAATGAAAGACGACTGCGCATGCTCTGAGGAAGCGGATCAGTTCCCAGAACATGCAAAATAGTTTGGAGGAAAATATGAATATGTATAACTGTTTATGAATATGCATTAGGCTGAAGAGTATGTAAAGGGTGTCTCTGTCCATACCAGGTGTGCTTTTTTGGCTGAATGCCAAAGCTCCCAGCACTGACCTTTTGCTTTTATCTGTCCCCTATTGTCTTTTATTAAACCTTTTTAATCCTAACAGGAGAGTGAACCTTGTTTTTCACACAGTTTTAGCTATCTGTAGTTTGCAATTATGCTATTCCTGTGTAAGTATGTAGTTTGTCCTAGTCTTATGTCTGTCATTTTCTGTGTCCAATAAATGGTAATTTATATCATATTAAACTAATCAGCCATTATTAAAGAACCTTGTGAATGAGACTGAGTCTTGGGGTGCTAGCCACCCTAATAAGAGTTACTGCCTGTTGCTAGCAGCCTGAGCAAACAGCAGAAACTCATAAAACTCCTGTCTCCCTCCCGGAAAGGGGTCCCCAGACCCAGCACCGGAGCACTGCAACATGATGCAACAGATCCACACTGTTGCAAGGGACAGTGACAAACTTGCTCTCCCCAGGGGAGGCACATGGATGTTCCTATCTGTTATGAATGAAGACGAGCTTGGGCAAGTCCTGCCTTTGACTCAGATATTTGGCAGTGGCTCTGTTTGGGGTGGCCTGCACCCCAGACTGCTCTTGCTCGCAAGTTCTTAATAATGGCTGATAAGGTCTATTACAACATGAATTATTTATTTATTAGACACAAAATTAACAGACATGCAACTTTAAACAGACTATTTACTTCGTAGGAATTAAACAAAAAGAACTACTAGTAGATAAAATACCATGCATGATCAAGGTACCTATATTACAGCTAGCAAAGAAATAGTATAGATTAGGATTCAATGTAAGTTACCACCAAATTGGTGATGGAGTACACAGAATTTTTTCACTCAATTTCCAGGGAAAGTATCTGCAGAATTTGCATTCAAACTCTGCAGAAGTCCTGCATGTTTCCAGGGTGTGTGTAAAAGGTTTCTGCCTCCATGAAAGTTTGTGTAGCTTTTATAGTTTGTAAAGTAGTGTCTCTCAGGAATTTCCAGCTTGTCTCCCCATATCTGTTCTGATGCCCAGTTGTTTATTGGGGAGTTCTACCCCTGGCGCCATAGAGGGGGAATAATTCACTAGCAAGTGACAACTTACTGGTCGGAGAGCTGGCCTGGGTTATCTCATCACTTCACATGGGGGAAGAATGTCCAGAGCTATCGCATCAGCTGATGGATAGAGCAGATAAGCTCTTCTGTGGTAGGAGGAATTTTCATGCCACACCACCTGCCCCAAACATATTAATCCATTGGATTCGATATTAATCCATTGGATTCTATACTTTTTGGTTGCAGCAGGCAGCGGGGACCCTTATCACCAAGAAGACCAGATAGAGGGGAGCAATGAGATGTCATTGGGACCCTTGGACAGCTGATATGTTTCTACCTAACCCCTATCACTCTCCCCCTGTTCCCCCACCCCCCACACACATCCTTCCTCCCTTCCTCCCTCCCTTCCTCCCTCCCTCCCTTCCTTCCTTCCTTCCTTCCTTCCTTCCTTCCTTCCCTTTTCCTTCTTCCTTTCTCTCTCTCTCGCTCTCGCTCTCTTTGCCTCTTTTACTATTAAATAAAATATATCACTTTTTGTGGGAGTTCAGGTGGAACTGCAAAGTCCAGCAGCTATAGAGGTCTTTTGTTATCAGTTAATGTGAGACATTAAGAGAGATAAGCTGAATCACCCCTGGCAGGGGCTGAGACTGATACTAAGATAAGACTGTGTTTACCTTATGCATAAATGATTAGCAGGAGAGGTTAAGAGAAATGACGGTGATCAAGGAAAGTAAAACATGTAAGCCTGGAAATCAAAGTTCTTGTAACAGCTAAGTTAAGTTTGTAACAGTATAAAACATGATGTGCTTTGTACAATAAATGGGACTTTGCATGAACCAGGCTGAGGACCCAAATTCAATCACCGACAACTTTTTTTTGGAACCAACATCTAACCTCATTTGGTTTTAATCACGTTTTTTTGGGTATATTTCGAACCTTTCTGGGTTCAATCCATTTTATTCACAGTGACTTAGTTTTCTTTGCTCTTCTGTGTTTAAACCGGTTCGTAACACTATCATCTTTGAAAGGTCATGGCAACCAGGGGAGGAACCTGATGACTGGAAGAAGGCAAATGTCACACCCATCTTACAGAAGGGCAAGAAGTAGGACTTAGGGTACTGCAAACTGGTCAGCCTCACTTAAGTCTCTGGGAAAGTTATGGAGCAAAACCTCTTAGGAGCCCTTTTTACAGAATTGCAGAATCATTTACCTTGGAAAAAACCTCTGAGATAATTGAGTCCAACCCTTGACTGAACACCACCTTGTCAACTGGTATTGTGATAATAGCTGCAAGTTCCCCATACCCCTTTCTTAATGACTGTACTTCTCACCTATTGTCCTGCCTTCCCCACCCCACGTGGTCCAGGCCACACCCTCCAGTTTTCCCTATTGGTTCCTGTGCCCTAACTCTGCCCATGTACCTCCCCTGTACCCAGAGGTCACTGGGCCAGCGTGCTGTCCCCGCCCCTCTGTTTCCCTATAAAACCCCTCACCCTCTGCCATCTTGCTGTCTATGCTCCACGTGTGTCTATACAGCACATGTCTATGCACCACATGTGTCTGTGCATGTGAGGCCTTCGCCCACGAGGCATCTCTGCCTCTGGGAGGTCTTTGGCCTCTGCTGCACCATGCGAATAAACATCTTCCATGGACACGACGCATAGACCCTCCTCACTTCCTTTATCACTGCCGGTTGTGGAAGCAGACGAACCAGAGCTAGCCTTATGGCTCCCCGGCCGGTGAGAGCGCAGTCTCCAACCCTGGGACATAGGGTTTGGAGCTCTGAGGCGCTGAACCGGGCTGGGTAGAGACGCTCTAGGGTAAGGTCTGCTTTAACATCCTCTAAACCGCAACAAACTGGACCAGGGCATTGAATGCCATGTCCAGTCATTTCTTGAATTCCTCTAGCGATGGTGACTCCACTACCTCCCTGGACAGCCCATTTCAATATTTAACAACCCTTTCCATGAAGATATTTTGAAGATATTTTTCCTGATGTCCAATTTGATCCTCCTCTGGCACAGCTTGAGGCTATGTCATCTCATCCTGCCTCTAGTTGCCCCAGAGAAGAGGCCAACCCTCACCTTGCTGCAACCTCCTTAAACACATAAAAGAAAATAAGGTGACTGGAAACAGCCAACATGTGTTTCCCAACGGCCTGACCAACCTCATTCTTTTCTATGATAAGTTGACTGGTGCTTTGGACGGGGGAAGGCAGTGAATATTGCATACCTTGACTTTAGCAAGTCCTTTGACACAGTTCCCCATAGTCTTCTAATCACCAGGATGGTTGGATATGGGATGGCATGAGACACTGGAGAAAATTATTACTGGCTCAAAACAACTGGAGTGTGTTGGGGGGGGGGAGGTAGGGTAAGCTCTATGGACTTAGACAAACACACAAGTCTATGGGGCCAGATGTGATCCACCCAAGGGTGCAAGGGGTGTTCCCCAGGGCTCAGTATTGGTGCCAGTTCTGTTCAGTATCTTTATCAATGATCTGGGCTAGGTGATTGAGTGCACCCTCATAAATTTGCAGATGACATTGAGTTGTGTGGGAGCGTTGATATGCTGGAGGGCAGGAAGGCTCTGCAGAGGGATCTGTACAGGCTGGACTGATGAGGTGATGCCAATGGTGTGAGGTTCAACAAGGCCAAGTGCTGGGTCCTACACTTGGGTCACAACAATAGTGTGTCCAGCAGGACTGTGGTGTTGCGTCCCCGAAAAGCAGCCGAAAGCCCCAACGCCACACCAAAAGGCAGTCGGCTGCGCTGTGACGCGCGCCAGGCTGCGCCAGGGCGGGGGAGCACGCAGGGGCGGCGTGGAGCTCAGGGGACAGAAGCTCAGCGGGAAACGAGGTGGGACGAAGAAATGTACGGACGCAGTCTGTGGTCTTCTAATAAAAGGCGAGAGGGAAGCTCACGACACGTCCCAATATGGGTCATAAAGTAAGGTTCCGTTTATTTTACTTTGTACAGGGTTTATATACTCTTACAATGTTACTAATTATAACTACACAGATTATAATCTATATTGCATTCCACTCTCACACTGTCAGGGTTTTTTCCTCTTCATTCTTTGCTAATCACAAGTTTACTCCCAGCACACTTCTCACGGTATTCTCAAAGCATACAGGCACAGCTGCACCCCCTCGGCACCTTCTCACGAAGCGTTCTCAGGGAAGCAAAGTGCTGCGGCCTGTATATGGCCCATCACCTTAGCTTAACAATGATCTTGCTCGTACAAACCTTATTTTCCAACAGTCTTCCAGGGAATTTATTAGGATCTTCGGGTGAGGATCCAGGAATGGCGAAGGGGAATGGAGAACAGGGGATGGGCGGAGGGGCTGAAAGCCCATAGACTGCAACCCCAAACACAGGCTTGCAGGGGATTATAAGGGAAGGGAAAAGGGGAGGAGTTAGCTCCAGAGAGCCAACCAGGGAAGGCCAGAGGGAAGAAGGAAAGGAGTACACACCAATAGACTTCTGATAGGGGAGGGTACATAATTCAAAAGAACCAATAACATACAGAGCTAAGGAGAACAAAGGAGAAAGTTCTGGAACGCAAGCCAAGCCACATGGGGGGGGGAGAGTGCAGAGCCACTTTGGCTGCGGTGCATGCTTAAAACTTGCAGACACACACTGCTACACAGGACCAGGGCAGTGACTGTCCCCCTGCACTTGTTAATGTGTCATACTCTACCTGGAGGCCAGTAACAAATGGAGTACCACAGGGGTCTAACCTGGGACCTGTCATGTTATTAATGACCTGTAAAAAGCAACAGAGTGCAGTCTCATCAAGTTTGCACAAATTTGGGGGTTGCAGTTAAGGTGCTCAAGGGCAGTGCTGCTATCCTGAGGAATCCAGGCAGACTGGAGGAACAAGAACCACATGAATTCATTAAGACAACTGCCAAGGGAAGAAGAGCCCCTTGTAACAGTACAGGATAGGGACTGACTAGCTGGGGAGCAGCTCCACTGAAGAGGCCCTGGAGGTCCTGGTAGACAGAAAGCTGACCATGAGACAGCAGTGTGCTGAGAAAGGGGTAATCATAGGTAACTCAAGTCAACTATTGAGAGACAGAATATGTGAATTCTAAAACCTAGATAACAAGATTCCCTTAATTTTGTCAAGATAAGAAGGACAATAATCTGTTTGAAGCCAGCACAGAAACCACTGAATCATCCCACAAAGGACTGCATGCTCCAGAGAGAAAGGTGAAAAGTGCATTGTGATGAAGACTACTGGGATCTTCATCTGAGGAGACCCCCAAAGACCACTGGGACACACAGAGCATGCGTGGCACACGTGCTAATGATATTAATGACTTCTGAGAAATGATTTTTATAACCACTCCAATCCTGGGGAATGTGATGAATATTCATGAATTTTACCCATAATATTGTGTTGTTGGAAGTGCTGAGTGTGTGTGTTTGGAGGAGTGAATCCCCCACACCCGGCACGCTGAATAAAGCAAATACTCACTTCTCTGACTTTGTCTCTGAAGTGCCTCTGGGCTCACTTGGAGCTAATCAGGGCCCTGGCAAAAAGGCGGCTAGCAGCATCATGGCCTGTATTACCAGGAGCATAACCGACAAACCAAGGGAAGTAATTATCTCCTTAACTCTGCACTCATTAGACCACATTTAGAATACTGCCTATAGTGTTGGTTTCACCAGGACAAGACAGACTCAAAATGTCAATTAGCTTTGAAAGGTCATGCCAATCAGGGGAAGTTTCTGAGGACTGGGTGAAAGTAAATGTCACTCCTGTCTTCAAGAAGATCAAGAAGGACAAGCCAGGGAACTACAAGCTGGTGTTATGGTCTGGTTTTTAAAGTTATTAGAAATGCTTCTGCCTGAATTAAGGTGCAAATGAGACCATATGCCAAAGTCAATAGTATGGATTTTATTTAACAGTAAATATGAGACAAAAGAAAGAAATAGAAAAGAGGTGGGGGGACAGAAAGAGAGTGACAGAGAGAGATTAAAGAAAATATCATCACTCTGTGGATCCCACTAGCGTCCCGATGATCCTCTCCAGCTGGTCTTCTTGGTAGTGAGGGTCCCCCAAAAAGCACAGAATCCAATGGATTAATATATGATCAGGCCAGGTGGGAATGCCCAGGTACTTCCCCCGGGAAGGGGGGGGATGCAGTTTGACACAGTTTCTCACAGCAGACTCTGGATCTGTTGAATCACTTTGCTTCACATGCAGTCCTGTGGTGCAAGGCCTCAGGAATGAGTCTGGGGAGCGCTTTGGGGCATCTTTGATGAATTATGACACCCCCTC
Source organism: Entomyzon cyanotis (assembly GCA_024500445.1). NCBI lineage: Eukaryota > Metazoa > Chordata > Aves > Passeriformes > Meliphagidae > Entomyzon > Entomyzon cyanotis. The sequence continues at coordinate 913,939 of JAKEPQ010000736.1, forward strand.
AGCTGCCTCTCACGTGAATGTCCCATGGATGTAGCCTTCCAATTGTTGCAAAACATACCCATTTAAAAATTTTTATATAACTTTAATCAGGTTTGTTATCCTTTGCCCCGGGGGAAGGGAACTGAAGTTTCTTTCCAGGACACTGTTCCTCTAGGTGGGGCCTGATGAGTTTAACATCTCAACAGACTGGGAGAAGCCCCAAAGATGAGGTGAGGATTGACTCCACAACTCAATTAGTTATGAAGTAGGTATGTGTTTATTCCAGCTGGGGTGCATGGGGGGTAGCCCCTCCAAAGGCATGCACACCGTCAGCCGCACTTCACTTGGTTTATATTAGGTTACAGGTTACATATGCATAAAGTTAGACAAAGCCCCTATACATATTCATTACCTATCCCCGCTTCATATTATAATGAGTTCAAAGTCCATTTAAATATGTTCACGCAAGCGCAGTGTCACAGATTAATTGTGGGTGAGGGTCCCGAAGATAAATGAGGGACGAAGTTAGTAGTCTTCCTCACGATGAACTCTTCACCCTGTTCCCTTGCACATGCTCCCTTGGTTCTTGGTCCAAGCCCAAGCCTTAGAACTAACTTGTACCAGCTCTGGGGTCTGAGAGCAGGATGTTCGGTCACACAGTAGTTTTTCTCAATTATTTGGCTTTCTTCTCTATATCCTCCCTGTTACTAGGAAGGCACAAAATCATTAAGCAAATAATACGTTGTCTTCAGCTAGCAAATCTTAGTAAATCATTATCCAATCTCTGGCCTTCTAAATCAGTTCAAAAAAATTATTATCCAGCTTTTAGTTTCCATAAATTAGTAAATTCTAGCCCCCCTAAATCAAAGAGATATAAAGACCATCAGCAGAACATCAACAAACATCCACCCAGATGCTGCCCCCTAGCAGGGTTGGTGACACCTGGTCCAGAAAAGGCTGATAAGGAAATCAAGGAGTGAAGACGTAATTGACATCGGAGGCGAAGAAATCCAGATCCAATAAAAAAAACAAATAGTAAAGACTACGCAACTTTGGACCAATGAACATTAAACCAATGAAATTCTTTGAGTTTTGACAGCATAAAGTTTGGGGGAAAGCTTGTAAAAGTCACGTGTCATGGAATGATCTTCTCTGCACTCCCAGGCTATGTGTGGATGTGTTACACAATGGCTTCAAGATCACAAGATGAATTATTAGAAGGTTTGTGCAAGCAAGACCATTGTTAAGCTAAAGTAGTAGGCAGGCCATATACAGGCCGCAGTAGTTTGCTTCCCTGAGAACGCTTCGTGAGAAAATATCAAAAAGATGCAGCTGTGTAAAGAATGTACGGGAGGAAACTTGTGATTAACAAGGAATGAGGGGGAAAACCCTGAAGATGTGAGAATGGAATGTAAAAGAAATGTAAGCTGTAACTGCTGCAATTAACGAGTAGATTAGTGATTAATAAATATAAGCACTGTAACAGTATATAACCGGCTCACGCCGTGAAATAAATGGAGCTTGCTTTATGACTTACATTAAGCCATGTGTGAGTTCTCTCTCGCCGTTCGTCATGGATGGAATTATTTCTGTGGCACATCCTGGCCAGAACAACATCCTGGCCAAAAAATAAAGTAATGCCTTGACTCTCTAACATTAAAAATGTTGTTAGAGAGTTTTTGTTTTTCCCACAGTTTCGGTGACATCAGGGTTGGGGGTTCCATAGCTGGGCCGGTTTGTGTAAGGGAGGATGGGTGTTCAGTGCCTCTGACTAGAGGTTATGCCACACACCCAAGGCTCCTCCTCCCCTCTTGGTTGCAGGGGGCAAGTCTGTGTAAACCTGGCCTCTGTGGTAAGAAAGGAGTGGTCAATAGGTAACTCAAGTCAACCACTGAGAGAAAGAACATGTGAATTTTAAAATCTAGGAAAACAGGATTCCTTTAATCTTACCAAGAAAAGAGGGACAATAATCTGTTTGAAGCCAGAACAGAAACCACTGAATCATCCCATGAAGGACTGCGCATGCTACAGAGAGAAAGGTGAAAAGTGCATTGTGATGAAGACTACTGGAACCTTCATGCTGGAGGTGGTCTTTGGGGGTCCACACACAGCATGCGTGGCACACGTGCTAATGATATTAATGACTTCTGAGAAATGATTTTTATAACCACTCCTATTCTGGGGAATGTGATGAATATTCATGAATTTTATCCATAATATTGTGTTGTTGGAAGTACCGGAGTGTGTGTGTTTGGAAGAGTGTGATGCCTGATGATTTTTGTCTTTTCTCTTTATACCCTATTTATACCCTTTTAATATATTTTTATACCCTTTCCCTTTCCTTGTACCTTTCACTCCCTGTACCATAGCCCTACATGTCTATAACCCTTGTACTCTGATATTTAGCCTAGTTTGGGGTTCTCTGGGGGAGACGAAACGTCCCTACTATCTCAGAACTAGAGGCTCCAACCTTGGATGGGGCCTCCTCTCTGGAATACGTTTTTGTAAACTAGACTGTAGCCTCATTTGGGGGGGGGGGGGATAATTAGATTAGGGGGACAATTTCTTCATTTGTTAAGTTTCTTATTGGAAGATTTTAGGTAGATATGCTAATTTGTGAGGTCCATAAAACTGTATACGCGTTGTACACGGGGTGTGCTTCTCGGCGTGTTTCTACCTTTGACGAGGGTGCACCTGGGATCCTATTAAAACCAAGGTAATACCCTTTTTTCCCTATACTGCTGTGTCTGCCTCTTATTTTACCAGCTTTTAAAGCATCAGTTCTGGCGAGCCAGGCAGGAGAGAAGGGGACCCCTAGATCAAATTCTGGATCAAGAAACACCCCGCTGCACCCCCCAGCAGCTTGCAACGACTTCAGGCATGCATATCTCGAGCAGATGGAGCTGCCCCAGAAGGAAGCAGGCAAAGAGAAGGTGTTCTTCCAGTACCCCCTTTGTTCGCAGCCTTGCCTGGCTGCAGAGAGCTGTTCGCGGCTTTCTCACCCTAAAGAGCGCTTTAGCGCCGGACAAGCTCTCCTGCTCTCCAGCTGTGTGGAGAAAGCGAACAAACAAGCGGCACAGCACACTGCTGCAGTGTTCCGTCAGAACTTGGCCCAAGTGCACCAGAAAGCTGCTTTGCCTTTTCCTTGCTCCTAGGATAGAAGCAGCCTGGCCTCAGCTCAGGAGAGTCTGCATCTTATAGACAAAAGAACGCATGTTGCAGCAGAATTCGAGCGAAATGTTGCTCGTGAGATTAAACCCACACCAAAGAAGTTCCCAGAGGACTGTCTCTCATGGGAAAGACCCTGTGGCTAAGTAGAAGACCCCTCTCTCTAAAAGACTGGCCTGAAAACAAACTCCTTACCCTGCCCCCTGCCTGTGTTGTAAGTTTAGAAAAAAGAAGAGAAAGTGAGCAGAGAAACTGCTTCTTGAGAGAGAGTGAGAACAGAAAAACTGACTAAAAAGAGAGAGAAATAAGTAAAGATAAAGAGTATTTGTAGAAGAAAAATTGTGGTGATGAATACATTTATAAACCTGCTCTGTAAACTAAAAAAAAAAAAAAAAAAGCAGGGTCACTGGGGGGGGCACAGGAGGAGACATCACAGAGACACAGGGATATGGGGAGGGGGTGCACAGCTTGAGGGGATTCCCCCTGTTGTGACCCCTGGGGGTGTGAGAGTTTGTCCAGTGTAGGATGGGGCTGTAGTGGTGAACCCCAAGTGGGATGGGGGGTGACCTCATGGGACACGGGCAGAGTCCCAGCTTGTCTGGCTACCCCATCAATTGTCTGCCCTTTCTTCCGTGCGTCCTCCTACCAGTGTCCTATCTCACTTAACTCATGAAATTGGTGTGTGTTTTTAGGTTTTTTCTTTCCCCTCTCCTGCACATCTGCAGCAAAAAAGAGCAAAAGTGCCCAGCATTTAGTCAAAGTCAAACCCCAACAACATTCTTCCAGGAGTGCCCCTGGAGCTGCAAGAAAGATCCACTTTTCTATCAGCTCCTCGACTCAAATGATCTCGAGTTTCATCTCTAGGCTGAAAAAGGCAACAGAGGGACACTGGGGGAAGCCGGGAGAGCCTGCTGGGAGCCCACGGGATCATTCATGCTAGCAGCAGCCTGCTGCAGGTGGGCTTCACTCTCCCAGCTTGCACAGCTCCTGGCAGGAGGATACTGCCCAGGAACCGGCCGGCCAGGGGCTCACGGCTTGCCAGGGGATTGGGTCTGCTCTGGGATGCCCCTGCCCTGCACGGGATTGCAGGTGCATTTTGTGCTCTCTCGTGGCATGCAGGTGAGAGACGGAGGCAGAGCCAGCCCCGCCCCCCGCCCCCAGCACCTGCCCGGGCTTCTTGTGTCATCAGCACGGGGTAAATGTGGGAGGAGCCCCCATGTCACTCGCCAGCAGCAGCCCCGGCCCTGCTCCTCCGTCCTGCCTGGCCACCCACCTAGCTGCCGGGACACGGCTGTGTCCCGATTCCACCTCCCCCGCCCGCCCCCCGCTTCCCCACAGCCGTGGACAAGCCTCAGGGCACTTTGCCACTCCTCCCTGCCCCCCCGTGCCCCGTGTCCTAGTCCCCACGACCTGGCAGCCGCCAAAGGGGAGGAGGCCGAGGCACGGAGGGGACCCGGAGGCACACGCCGGCTCGGCTCAGCCCGCAGCGGAGGCGGGTATTTCCGTGACTCCGGGGCGGCGGCACCGCTGCCGGGCAGCTGGTTACGTCGTAGCCAGAAACAGCTGACTACGGCGGCCGTCAAGGGCCAATTCATAAAGGCAAACGGGACCCGAAAGGAGGCGGGCCGGGGACGGGGCCACGGGGCGGGGCGGGGCGGGGCGGGGCGGGCTCGGCTCGGCTCGGCTCGGCTCGGCTCGGCTCGGCGCCGGCAGGCGACAGCCACGCGAAGTGTCTTTACCACGGTCAGCCGAGCGGCCTGCCGGGAGCTCTCAGCGCCAGGAAATCCAGCATTTTCGGGCCTGCCCGCGGGTGCAGCGCCCGCAGAAGCTGCGGGACGCTCGGGGGAGGCTGGGCTCCGAGGGCTCGGGCCGGCCACGGGGGCCGGCAGGTGCGGGGGTAACCGTCACTTTGTGGTGGGGCGCCGGCCTCTATGTAAAACGAGTTTGCCGCTGCACGGGCTCACAGCTGACATAGGGAAGAGCCCTCCCCCTCGCCCCCCCCCCCCGTGGGCTAGGACGCGGTGCGAGAGCGCAGAGGGCCCCGAGCAGAGACTTTCCGATTCTGCCCGCTTTGCTGTGCAGCCTGCTCCTCTCAGCTTCCCCTCCCCTCCACGCCCCCTCTCCCAACTCCGGCTGTGTTCCCGGGATGGCAGTAACTGTAGGAAAGGGGCACCGTCTCCTTCCCCCCCCGTCCCCCCGTCCGTCGTCCCCCCCTCCCCCAAACGGGACGTTTCTGGCTCACCTCTCGACAGAAATCGGAGCGGCAGACTGCCTTCCACTGGCTTTTGGGCCTCCAAGCTGCCCAAGCCGGCCTTTGCAGGGAGCTGCTGGGGGGGGGGGGCGGTACGGCCCTGGCTGTTCGCCAGAGAGGGCTGCCTGCCTTGGCTCACACAGGGGCTCGGTGTCACCTGGCACGGGCAGCTGCAGTATGGTGTGCAGGCCACTGGATCATCCCTACCTCTTTCCCGCCCCAGCCCCCCACCCCCCCTGGCCTGGAGCTCCCAGCCACCCATCCACCCACTCCTGCGGCCAAGGGCCAACTGGGAGTCTGGGGCCTGTGCGAACCAGGGGCCATTGTGACACGGCAGCGGGGCCGCCCGTGCGTTGACACCCCGTGCCAGGCACCCTGGAGACCCTGGTATGTTGACGCCGTGGAACTCCATTGGAAGCCAGGCTCCCCCTGGGACACCACGGTGCCTCAGGGAAGGAAGCCCGGAGACGGGCTGCTGACTTCAGCTAGGGAAGCTGACGCAAGCAGCGTCACTGGCACCACCGGCAAGCTATGGAAGCTGGTGGAACCGAGGGGCGGAGGAATTTTTGCCTTTTTTCTTTCTTCCACTTGTAACCTCGCCAGCACTTTTGCCTACCCTTTCCATCGGCTAGAAAGACCAAAGCCATTGCAGAGCTCCAAGGTCCGGGGGCTACGAGGCCCCTCTCCTATCTTGCTTCTTCCTGGGAACCAAGGTGAAGAGCAAAATCTCCTAGAGACACTGTCATCCACAAGACCAACTAATAACAGGGCTGGGGGCTCCAGAGAAGAGAAGGGGCTTAACCTGGGGGGAAATGGCATCACCACTTGTCCTCCCAAATGGTAATTCTGATTAATTCTGCGCATTTTGTCCTAAAACCCGGAAGACTGTATTCAGCCCTCTGGGGGTGGACTTTTGTGGATATTTGTGGTAGTTTTGATGGGCCTAAAACATTAGCAAGGTATCTTTAACATCTAAGAGAAATTTAAACCCCTCAGAAACTGTTGTAGTAGGCCTGAGGAAGTGTCTGAGGGGTGGGGTGTGGCACAAAGATGGCTCCTGTGTTTCCTGAGTAAAAGTTCTAAAAGTTTTTTCATCAAGTCCCGCAGAGCCAATCTCTGATGGCTCTGAAAGTGATAGACATGCTGCCGGCCAAGTGTGGGCCAATTAAAAGTGCTAGTTACGCTTTTGTGAAAACATATTTAAGAAAAAAATCAAAACAAGGTAGTCACGCACTTCTTTGTAGTTAGAGGAAGAAGAAGAGGTAGAGGTAAAAATATGTAAAGAAAAAACAACATGGAGACACCAAGGTCAGTGAAGAAGGCGGAGGAGGAGGTGCTCCAGGCGCCGGAGCTGAAAACCCTTTGCTAGCTGTGGTGAAGACCATGGGGGGAGCAGGAGGTCCCCCTGCAGCCCATGGAGTCTACAAGAATGCAGAAATCCACCCACAGCCCACGCCAGAAAAGCAGGTAGATGCCTGGAGGAAGCTGTAAACCAGTTGGAGTCTCATCTAAAGAGTTAAAGCTGCAAAGGCCTTGCGAGGGAGAGAAAAGCCTTTTCCTTGCTCCTAGGATAGAAGCAGCCTGGCCTCGGCTCAGGAGAGTCTGCATCTTATAGACAAAAGAACGCATGTTGCAGCAGAATTCGAGCGAAATGTTGCTCGTGAGATTGAACCCACACCAAAGAAGTTCCCAGAGGACTGTCTCTCATGGGAAAGACCCCATGGCTAAGTAGAAGACCCCTCTCCCTGATAGACTGGCCTGAGAACAAACTCCTTACCCTGCCCCCTGCCTGTTTTGTAAGTTTAAAAAAAAAGAAGAGAAAGTGAGCAGAGAAACTGCTCCTTAAGAGAGAGAGAGTAAGAACAGAAAAACTGACTAAAAAGAGAGAGAAATAAGTAAAGACTCTGCTGTGTCTGGGAACATTTTGTTGAGGAGGACAACACAAAACAAAAGGGAAAAGGCAGCCATACAAAGGGACATATCAGAGTAAGGCAAACATGTTCCATAGCATGTTCCATAGCCGTGAGAGCAGCAGCTGCACATTGTGTATCGCTGCATTGTAGTTTGGGGTCTGAAATTTGAACTACTTTTCTTCTTAGTCCACAGAACTGCCCTCCTTCCTTTTCTAGTAGTGCAGACTTACAGAGTTTGTTAACTCTTATGTTTTGGTGAAAGCATAAGAAACCTTTTTACCCAAACAGGCTCGAGGGTTCTTATCTTCAGTCAGATGTCAAGAGTCCTAGATATCTTGGAAGATGACTGTATGTGGAGGAATTATGAATATTGCAGACCGGATGGACAAACTCCTCACAACAAACGACAGGTATTTACAATTTTAAGTATTGTATTGAAGTAAAATACTACTTGTAAAGCATTTTGTTCAACTGATATGTTCTTTTCATGTAGTTAGGCTTCCATTAATGCATTCAATGATCCTGACAGCTCAAAATTTGTGTTCACATTGAGTACATGAGCAGGAGGTCTTGGAATCAATCTGGCTACTGCTGATGTTGTAATTCTCTATGATTCAGACTGGAATGTACAAGTAGACCCCCAGGCTATGGTAAAATTCCAGATGGAAATTTTGGTGTTTTTTGGGTTTTTTTCTTTCTCTCTCACAGACCTTTGCTAGAAACATATACTTCCAAAAGAAATTGGTATTTTCCCATTTTAGCACAGGAGTAGGATTTGTGAGACTGATTTTCAGTTAAAGTGCAGCATTCTGCTGTGTGGAACCATTAGTCCTTAGTCACATTTGGGCTACACAGTGTTTTATGCAGTGGGAAATGCTGGATGTATGCATGAACAAAAATAGCTTAGGTGATTAAAAAAAATGAAATCAATCCAGGTTGTTAATCCCAAAAGTATAAGACTTTAAAGCTTTACTATTGCAGGGAGTGGAGGTGAATGTGTGAAGCTCAGATTTTATTTCCAATGTTTGTAGAAGTTCAGACTGGGTGACTGGCTTAGGTGGGAAAGAGGCTGGGCAATAGGTATGGCATCTCTGATCAGGGAAGGCAGCAGATGGTGCTGTTACTGCTGTGGTTGAGAGCTCTCCTAAAGAGAAATTTGATAGGCAATTCCCTCTTTTCTCAGAAAAATTTCTGCTGTAGATTTGCAGTGTAACAATCAAAGGCAAAAGAGGATGATGCAGAGCACAGGTAGGTAGAGCAAGTGAGCTGCAGGCATCTGATCTCAGGAAAAAATCATCTGGTGATTATTTTTCAGCATCTTGATTTTTGTCTTACAAGTGATGAGTTGATTTTGACTTTTTTTGATTAATTGGATCTATTTGGCCGAGAAAATTTCATATGGCAATCACATTCTGATGGAGTTACTCAGTGTGCAGAAAGCTTTTCTCACAGTAAGTCTTTCAAGAATTCTCTGCACAAGAAAGAAACATCTAGAATTTGTGAATGATCTAGATTATTTGGATTGCTGTGGTGTTTTGGGGTTTTTATCCTGTTAACAAGGTGAAATTCTTGTTGCAGAGGCCCCAGTCCAGGGGTTCTCCTGTCTGGACTGGGACACATCTTCCCTGTTTCCATCAGTGCTCAAGGTCCACAAGATGTGCAAGTCACATCATTGGATTTCTTGCCACCTTTTTCCCTGGAATGCCCCCAAGCCTTTGGACAAAGCAGCTGCTGAGTTGTACTGCTCTGTACTTTAGGTGAACCTTCAAGGCCTGAGGGATTTTCTTTTTCCTTTTGTCTTTCTTCCCGTGTTACAGAGAAGACAAGGGGGATACTCCCAGGAAGAAAAAAGAATTTAAAGAAACCCAACCAAATGATTTCAGCCTCCAGCAAACAAAGACTCCAAGAAATTGAAGTGAGTATGCAGCGGTGGGATGTCAGAAATATGTGTGAATCTAAGTCTTTCTTCAGATGGCTGAGACGAAGAACTGTATCTCCTGTTGTGATACTCGAGAGGTAGTTTCTAACATCATGTGCCTTCTGCAACTTCAAATGCTGCAGATTGGCCTTTACATGCTGGAAGCAAGCAGTGCAGAAAGCAGCTCTGTAGGTGCAGGTGGGTAAGGGTAGGGAGTCTTTCCCTTCTGACATCTTCTTCAAGCCCAGAGGCGTTGGGGCTGATGTGGAGTTGGGGGAAGGGATATTCCAACTGCTGTAGGAATGGAAGAGCTTTAATTCTGCAGTTCCTTCCTCCCTTTTTCTCAGGGAAAATGAGCAGCTGTCTTAGTCATGTGCTGGCTTTTGGAGTGGGACGGATGGGAGGTGTTTTGGAGGAAGAGAGGGCTCTTGATCAGGTTGGGGATGGTGCTGTGCTCTGTCAAATAGTCCTCTGTGCAGCATCAGCGGTGCCAAGACAGAGACACTGGAGAGCACGTGTGCAGGGAGTCGAGAGCAAAGCATGGGAAAAGTGGGTGCTGAAAGAGGTCAGGGCAATGTCCTGTGCACAGTAGAGTCAGGCAAGAAGTGCAGCATCACACCTGAGCCTTCTCACTAGGTTTCACTTCATTTCCTCCTCTTCTGATGCTGCAGTCCATGAGCTGGGATTCATTGCTTGGTGTGTTCTTGGAAACTTGGAGAAGCTGACTAAAACTTATGTCAATGAGCAGTGGTGAAACAAGGCTGAGAGCTATTTGGTTCTGCTTATTGTTGCCAGAGTGCCCCAGTCATGCTAATTTCAGATGATGTGGTGGTTTTGATTGGCCCAAAACATCAGTAAAGTATTTTTTAACATCTAGGAGAAATTTAGACCCCTCAGAAGCTGTTGTAGTAGGCCTGGGGAAGTGTCTGAGGGGTGGGGAGTGGCACAAAGATGGCTCCTGTGTGTCCTGAGTGAAAGTTCTGGAAGTTTTTACATCAAGTCCAGCAGAGCCAATTTCTGATGGCTCTGAGAGTGATGGACATGCTGCCAGCCAAGTTTGGGACAATTAGAGGTGCTAGTTATGCCTCTGTGAAAACATATTTAAGAAGAAATCAAAACAAAGCAAGCACGCACTTCTTTGTAGTTAGAGGAGGAGGAGGTGGAGGTAAAAATATGTGAAGGAAGAACAGCATGGAAACACCAAGGTCAGTAAAGAAGGTAGGGGAGGAAGTGCTCCGGGTGCCGGAGCTGAAAACTCTCTGCTAGCCGTGCTGAAGACCATGGAAGGAACAGGAGGTCCCCCTGCAGCCCATAGAGTCCACAAAAATGCAGAAATTCTACCCACAGCCCACGCCTGAGGAACAGGTGGATGCCTGGAGAAAGCTGTGATCCAGTTGGAGTCTCGTCGAAAGAGTTAAAACTGAAAAGGCCTTGCAAGGGAGAGAAAGGCCTTGCTCTTGGGATGGAAGCAGCCTGGCCTCAGCTCGGGAGAGTCTGCACAGCACCTTATGGACAAAAGAACTCATGTTGCAGCAGAATTCGGGCGGGATGTTGCTCGTGAGATTAGACCCATGCCAAAGAAGTTCCCAGAGGACTGTCTCTTGTGGGAGGAACCCTGTGGCTAAGTAGAGAACCTCTGTCCCTGATAGACTGACCAGAGAACACCCCTTACCCTGCCCCCTGCCCGTTGTTGTTGGTTTGGAAAGAGAGAAGGGAAGTGAGTGGAGAGACTGCTTCTTAAGAGAGAGGGAGAGCAAGAAAACTGTCTGGAAAGAGAGAGAAATAAGTAGAAATAAAGAATATTTGTAGTAGAATTGTGGTGATGAATAGATTTATAGACCTGCTCTGCAGACTGAAAAAATACCCTACACCCTGTCCCCCTACCCGAGCTCGTTAGTTAAAAAGAAGAAAGAGAGTAAATAAAAATGAGTTTGTAAGAAGGAGGGGGTGAGTGAACAAAATAGTGTATGAAAAATTTATTTTTGCCTTGCATTTATTCTCCAACTATGTTAAGTAATTACATAACTTTTTGCAACTTTAAGTTTGGAGCCTGTCTGCCCTTTCTTCCGTGTGTCCTCCTACCTATGTTCTATCTCACTTAACTCATTAAATTGGTGTGTGTTTTTACAGTTTTTTGGGGGTTTTTTGCAGCAAGAGAAACTCGAAGTGCCTGGCGTTTAGTCAGGGTCAAACCCCAACAGATGATCAGAAAACTGCTAGGCCACTCTACTATTAAATGTGAAAGTCTCTGCCACTTTCAAAGTCTCTCTCACCTCTCACTTGATGCCTCTCAACATTGGAAGCATTGTCTAGTTGGGACATTGGCAAGAATTGGTTCAGGATGTAGCCAAGTTTTTAGGAAATCCCTACCTTGTATTGAGAAAGATTCTCTGAGCTTTTGCCCCCCTTCCACCAGCACAAGCGCCTGTCTGTGGCTTCCAGGGCTGAAGGCTGAACTTTTAATTCAAATTCAAATTGTAGGTAACAGCTCTGGCCTGATGGCTTATCAGCTAAGCATGCATTTGAAACCAGCACAGAAACCGCTGAATCATCCCATGAAGGACCGTCACCTTGGAGGGGGCTGTGGGGGTCTCCAAAGACCACCAGGACATGCAGAGAATGCGTGGTGCACATGCTAATGATATTAATGACTTCTGAGAAATGATTTGTATAACCACTCCTATCCTGAAGAATGTAATTAATATTCATGATTTTACCTATAACACTGTGTCTTTGGGGTACTGAGGTATGTGTGTTTGGTGGAAACAATTCCCCACACGTCCAGTGCACTGAATAAAGCAAATACCCACTTCTCTGACTTGGTCTCTGAAGTGTCTCTGGGCTCGATTGGGGCAAATCAAATTGGCACCCCAGATGGGACCCTGACTCTGCTCGGCTGCCGGATCCTGGGGTAAGCAGACCTCCCAGTCGCGACCCTGAATTTTCAGGGGGAGCTCAGCTGTCCTTTGGCTCACGGCGGGAGTAGACTAAGGACCATCTGCACCAAATTAAGGTATTTGCTACTTTTAAAATAAATGCCTGCAGGTCCGGGGTGCTAGTCCCCGAGGGTGGGTTGAGACTGGGTCTCCCAAAATTAGTCCCGGGTAAGGGGTTGGACCCCGCTGTCAAGAAAAGGTACTTTTAAAGGGTTGGACCCCGGGGTTGGACCCCGCTATAGTGAAAGGTACCTTTAAGGGGGTTGGACCTCACTGTATTACACCATACTGTGATTTTTGTTCTGTCTGTTGTTATTTTGTTACTGTTACTGTGTCATTATTTTGTTACTGTGTGAGTGTGAATGCATGAGACGTGTCTCCGACATGAAGCGAGAGTGGAGCTCTATCTGCATTTCCGTTCTCTGGCGACAGAAACGGCCAGAGAAAAGCAAAGCGAGTGGTAGAGAGTGAATGAGTATAAATCATATATAAACCATTGGTTTGGAGTATCTGGAGGAGGGCAGATTGTATTATTGAAGGGAAAGATTTTAGCTGCTGAATTGAAAACACTCAGACCCCAACACCTTTCTAATATTGCTCCATTTGATTTTGCCTTTAAAATTCTGTGTTTTGTGTGTGGAAACAGTTGTGAAACTTAAACTTAGTGCACGTGTATTAATTGTGAGAGGAAGTGATATTGTCTATTTGCTCGAGTGCTTCTGAAATTTTTAATGTGTGTGCATGTACTGTGTGTGCAAAATTTTACCTGTGTTAATTTGTATTTTTGCCGGCATATAAATTTGTGCGGGACGCCCGCGAGATGAAGATGGCTAATTGAATCTAATAAGTACCTCTTTGGAGCTCCTGTGTGTAGCTGCTGAAATGTGGTTGTATAGAATGTTGTGGTGGATGGAGCTTGCGGGTGAGTAGAGTAGAAAGAGGGAAGGAGAGGGAAGAGACGAGAGGTATTTCGAGACCCTCCCCCATCTTGCCTAAAATTTTGGCAGCTGACCCAGGGCGAGCTGCAATTCCCTGTATCCTCCCCTTTCGGAGCGGCGGGAGCGAGCTCAGAGGTGCGGGGCTGAATGCACAGGCTGGGGGCCTGTGGGGAGGTGAAGAGCCGAGCTGGAGCTGTGGGACAGCTGCGGGCTCAGCACCAGGCAGTCCCTGACCCTGCCAGCCCCTGGGGTAGGGCGGCTGTGGCCTCCCAGCCTCCGTGAGGCTGCGGGACACCCTGGTCACCTGTGGTGCTGCTGGCCTTGCCTGCTGAGAGCGTAGGAGGGGGCAGGGCTGCGTTTGGATACTGCAGAGAGAATGTTTAGAAATGTGGATTGTCTGTTAAGAGTTCTGTCTAGGTCACCAGAATGACTTTGTGGGACAATGAGCACCCCCAGGCAGTAGTACGGGTGGGGGCTGGAGGAAGGGCTGAATAAGCCCTGAAGAAACTGGTTAGAAAGATACTGCAAATGTACGTAAGAAAGGATAGAAAAAGGCAAAAGCAAAAGTGATGCCAAAGAGACACTGAAAGCAAACATGTCTGTAGAAAAGATATACCAAATTTTGTAATTAACGATTTCAAAGTTAAAATCTCCTGCCTGGGATACTCTGAGTTGTTGTTTTGGTTTTTTGAACAAAGGTTTGCTCAAATGCTTTTAATTCAAATTCTTTATCCTTCAAGCAGCCAGCCAAATTGCCTTAGAGAAAATGCAAATTAACTGCTGCAGGAAAAAAAAAAAAAATTTTGAACTGCTGAGGAGAAGGTGGAGACAAGGTGTGTCTCTGAGCCACTGTCCGAGCTGTTCAAGCAGCCAAGAACGTGACAATGTGTGCTTAATTCAAGTCCCCAAGGGGGTTCAGTCCTCTCTGTATGGTTTGTTGTCATGGCAAGTAATTTTTGCAAAAAAGTGTTCTTCCCCATGCTTTGAGAATTTGACAGCCACTTTTGGAAAACACGGTGGCCTGATGCTAATTTTATAAGTTACCAAATCCAGTGGCTGGCAGCTATTCATTGTCTCAGAATGTAGCCAGAGGCTGGCCGCACTGTCTGCAAAAGTTGTGCAGCCAAAGCTCTGATGGTAAATGAGGCCCGAAGGCTGACAATAGGAATGTACCTCATAAGTTTCACACCAAGCTAAAGATTTATTAACTCAAAAGGCATCTGAGTAGATGACCAGCGCAGTTATTGTACTGCGAATCTTGTTTAGTAAAACAAGAGTATTTAAGGAAAAAAAAAAACCAAAAAACAAGGGGTTTGAGTCAGCCTCCTTGAAGAAGTTGAAAAAAAACCATAACTGCACAACATTCAGGTGATAAATCTCCAGACCCAGGCTAGGGAAGATTCACGAGGCACTCCCTGGTCTGGGGAGAAAATATATTTAGTAGTGAGTCTTCAAAAGTACTAGAAGAGTAACAATTTGAAAAATACACTATCATTAATGAAAGAAAGTTAAAATAAGTGAAACATTGCCTCTCACATAGTCAGCTCGAGTAGCAGAGCTGTAAGTGCTTAATTCTAAATATGCATATAGAGTAATACATGCATTTAAGAAATTATAAGGAAAAAAAAGTTTATTAACCTGCAAGAGTAAAACATTAATTCATGAAATCTTAATTTCTCACTTATTAAAAACTTGATTTGTATAAGAATTTCCAATGGGGAGTTGAAAGAGGCAAGAATTCATCCTTCTCCCCACTCTAACATGTGTTATCACTGTGCAAGTTTGTTTTAACATCCTTCAGTGTGTCCTCGTCAGATAAAAAGCTGTGTCCAGACGTGAGACAAGGAGCTACTCAAGCCACAAAAGCAAAAAGAACTGCTGACTTCCCTCATGACTGTGAGATCTATGGCCAGAGACTCCACTCCAATGTGTAACTCCAGACAAAGAGGACACAAAAGAACCATATTGGACAATATACAGTAAACCGGTTAAAAGCTGCAACGCCAAAATGAAACACATTAAATGGTTTTGGTTTTTGTATTTCCAGAACAGTGTTATCCACAGTCAGCTATCCTAGCAAAACCTTGTAATAATTGTAATGGCAAGTATGGCTTCAGATACAAAGGGGTAAATAAGCCAGAAAAAAAAAGAGAAAGCTATATGAGCTTAAATCTAAATTTGTGAAATTGAAATATAACAATAACAAAATAATTTCATTTTTAAAATGAAAAGGTTTCAAAAGGATGGCTGGCTATTCTACTAAGTATTTATAACTGTTGCTGTTTAATGCATATTTGTTTGTCCAGTGTTTAAGAATGCTAAGCCCCACAAAAGGACAATACTGCCTTTGAAAAAAACTGCTAAAAGTCATAGACCAATCTGCCAGGCTTTGGGCTCTGCAATTTAAAAGATAATTTTAAATTTAAAGTAGCAGTTAAAAGTGCCATTTTTCAGTAGCACATTTGAAGTCCTAGAAAAAGCTCGCAAAATCGTATAAAAAGATCCTAAACATCTGTTGATTTATGTGAGTGGCTAATATTTGTGAGCATTTTTTTTTCTGTAAATTAAAAGATAATCTAGATTTATGGAGAGTAAAACAAAAGACTGAAAAGGAGAGAAAAGATAGCCTAATGAATCACAAGCAAAAAACTAACAGTATGAGAGTCTTAGCCAGTTATCCTTTATGCTTTCCTCTTTCCTTTCTGCTCTGTTTGTTAGAAATTCTACCAAGGTGAGGAAGAAAAGTTATCCCATTTTACAAGCAAGAAAAGCTATCAGTGGTCCTGATCACTGTCTGGAGCCATTATGTGAGCTGCCAAAACTGGAAAATTAGTGTCTCTGCAACACTTCAAAATGCCTGTGTGTGTGGTGTGTGTGGGGAAGGGACAGGTCAGGTCTTGCCCTGGTGAGACAGTGAACTGCTCCTCAGCCCCAGAGCATCTCAGCCCTGCAGTGAGGTCCAGTCATGGACACAGCAGAGGCAGTGCTGCACAGAGCTCCAAGCCCAGCCCTATAGTGGGGCCAGCCATGCATACAGCAGAGGCAGTGCCCAATTCTTCCCATCCCTGACTCCAAAGAAACCTGCTAGGGGATAGAAGGCCCAAGAAAGTCAAAAGAATTAACATTCCTCTTAGAATTTCTATAAATTCTGTCTTTCTTCTTTTTCTTCAAAATAACCACTTAACCAGTATCTCTCCACATTAGTGCTGTTCCTCAACTAACAAAGCCTACTCCGAACTTTTATACTAATATATAAACCCACCAATTTTCACAGTTTTGCCAGGTAGTTTATACCCTGGCCCAAAGTAAGTAAACTAAAGAAGAATCTTTCTACCATTGTAGAGACCATAATGAATGCCACTGCAGATGCCATAAAAGCACAGCAAATCAAGATTAAGAACATCTCACAATTAACTATAGATTTGCTGTATGCCCAAAGAGAAAGAGTATGTACAGTTATAAATACAAGCTGTTGCAATTATGTTAATCCTAACTTAAAAAATGTATGTAATAGTTATTTGTGTTATTGCATTGTTATTTACTGTCTGCAATAGTAGTTATTGTTGTATGATATTATGTACTTGAAATTGCAATGCTTATGTTCAATGGCAAAAGTATAAACTTAGATATAAAATAGAGAAAGGTATTTACTTTCATGACATACAAGATTTGTAAAGAATTACAAATTACAAAAGAAAAGGGGGGATTGAGAAAGATTCTCTGAGCTTTTGCCCCCCTTCCACCAGCACAGGCGCCTGTCTGTGGCTTCCAAGGCTGAAGGCTGAACTCTTAATTCAAATTCAAATTGTAGGTAACAGCTCTGGCCTGATGGCTTATCAGCTAAGCATGCATTTGAAACCAGCACAGAAACCGCTGAATCATCCCATGAAGGACCGTCACCTTGGAGGGGGCTGTGGGGGTCTCCAAAGACCACCAGGACATGCAGAGAATGCGTGGTGCACATGCTAATGATATTAATGACTTCTGAGAAATGATTTGTATAACCACTCCTATCCTGAAGAATGTAATTAATATTCATGATTTTACCTATAACACTGTGTCTTTGGGGTACTGAGGTATGTGTGTTTGGTGGAAACAATTCCCCACACATCCGGTGCACCAAATAAAGCAAATACCCACTTCTCTGACTTGGTCTCTGAAGTGTCTCTGAGCTCGATTGGGGCGAATCAGTATGTACATCATAAGAATGGATTTGCTTCTCTTGTCCAGAGCACCAAAAGCTTCATTCCAAACTGAGACGAACAATGTGGTGCTGCCACCACTGCCAGGCATGACTACTGCACAACGTGCACCAAGCTCTACCACCACAAGCCAAAAGAGACCCAGAACTGAGACACTGACAACCTGCCTGCCATGGACAACCCTGCCAGGAACCAGGATCCTTTGTTATCCAAGGACAGGAAAGTGGAGGAACATCACAAGGAACTATCAAAGGGCATCGACACTGGCATTCAGGAGACCTGGCGGGAGCTTCCCTGCAACCCCCGCGTGCTGTGCGATTCTCTTCAGAAACATCCTCCCAGATAAGTAACAATTTCTGGTTGTAGGCAACTGCAAAGACAAGATTGGTGTCAAAAGGAGTGTGGTTATGTCCTAGGTTGCAATATAGATGTGTTTAAGTATTCTATTACCACCAGCTGTGGGCCGTTAGCTGCTATCACCTGCTAATGACCCACTCCTGATGACAGGCAATGGGCCATCCATTAGCTGTTATCAGCTGCTAACGACCCACCCCGGATGACAGGCAATGGGCCATCAGGGACCCACCGTGTGACTCATGGACTTATCCCATTGTGGGATGCTTTGCCCAGGAGGGAGGAGCCAGGTGTTCCCACCTGGATATAACCTGGCCTTGGAACTGCCTGAGCTAGCCCTGTCTACTGGGTTCCCAGAGGACAAGAGCTACCACTGGATCTTCAGCTGGAGACTAGACCTTCACAGGATCACCGCTTCAACTGGACTACTTCAGTTGGACTGCTGCTACCACCCTAACAGGGTGTTAGGTTGTATCTGACTTTGTCAGTGCTTTTCCTTGTATTATTTCACTTATTTTTAATTTCAATCTTGACTTGTGATCTCCCACTGGTTTGTTTTCAAACCAATACAGGTTATAAAAACAACGGGTGTTTGTTGAAAAAGAAGAAACAACAAACCTGTGGGTTTGGCTGCAACCTGGGCATAAGGTTTTCTAGTTTGCTGACAAACTTGTTCTTCTGTCTGGCCTGGCATCCCCATTCTTTCTAAAAGATTCCAATCTCCCACCTCCAGAGCGCCCAACTTTACCGATTCCCAGAAACTCTGGGGGTTTCTTGGGCGCACCGTCACCGTACAGTCCGGGAATATCCAAGGGCAGATCTGAAGCAGGCGCTCCTTTTGCTGCCCTGCCACCGCAGCTTTTTGCCCTGGAGCAGGCACTTCATCTAATTCGCTGTCTGAGTCATCAGACTGGGGTTTCTCCACAAGCCCTATCACGAATGACGGAGTTTGGCCGGATGTAGACATTGTGCCGAGAGACGGCACGGCGGCGGAGCTCGGAGTGGAGTGCAGAGAAGGCAGCGACACAGGTAGAACGTTGGGAGGCCCTGCTGGTTGCACTGGCACGTTATCAGTTAAAGTCGTCTGCTGCGCCAGCATAGAAGCGGACAGATGGGCGTGCCGCTCTGGGGTCGCCTCTGCCTCCGGAATCGTCGCTGGGACAGGCGTATCCCGCCCGAAATCCATCTGCCTCCCTGCCGTCACTTCCGCTTTCGCCACGGGATGAACCCCGGCCGTCTTCCGGGTTGCCCAAGCAGGCACTTCCAGCCCACACTGCCCCGGGTGGGGGGCCTCTCGCAAACAGGTCTCCGCCATGTCCTGACGGATCCCGGTGAGCTGGCTCAGGATATCCATTAAAAGCCGGTCCGGGGGGGGGGGGGGGCCACCTGCGACACCCCAGGTATTTGCGCAGCTGGCGCTTGGGGGTTTTGTCCAGGAAGGACCGAGGCCGCCGTCTGGGAAGAACCAATCGGCGCATACGCAGCCGATGGGAGGGGGTTTCCTTAGACCGGCTATCGTCAGCTGAGAGCAAGGAATCTAGACAGAGAGAGAGATCATCTTCTCCCATATGAGCTTTTTGCTCTTTTAAGGAGTCCCAGATCCGTCTCCATGTACGATATAAACGTACAGTTTTTGGATTTCCATATACCAGCTCTCGCCAGAGCGCGCCACCGACTCGCAGCTACAGAGCTGAGTCCACTTCCACCTCCAACACTTCCGAGAAGCTGTGGCCCACAGCCCAGTTTAACAGGGCATTGACCAAGCGCTGTCACCACCTGACCCTCGGACCGCCCCAGGGGTCCTTCAGGACCGACAGCAAAAGGCTGTCTTTTGGGGGGGGGGGGGAGGTCCATTTTCCTTCCGATCCCCAAGCCGGGTGGGCGGGGGGAAGGGGTGAGGTCCTACCTCTCAATGGCGCGTGTAGGACACGTCGGGGGTCACCAGATGTCGCTGTTGAACCGATAATGGAAAGAAACACAGCCAACACACACAGTGTCAGAGCGAAGAAGAGCGATTTTATTTATGAATTTGGTTTTATACAGAAGAGAGGAATATTCGGATTGGCCAGCGGTCACCCACCCCCCGGGGTGATTGGCCGAGGTGTGTCAACACCAGTTCCAAAATATTCTCTGTTCTCATAGTGTTTATCTATGTTTCTCATACCTAACGAGAGAAGGGAAAGTTTCCCATGAGACAGAATCTGTACAGTCACAATGGGGCTATGCCGTTTGCCCCTCTCCTCTTTGCTTCCCAAGAGGGAAAGGCAGGGTCCAGTTATGGGGCATCTGCCTGGTCTGGCAAAACCAGTGTGCCTTTTACAAGAAACATCGGGTCCAAAGAGGAAGAAGCTGCATTTCAGGCAAGCTACTATAAGAATTATTAGTGTCAAAGGGGTAAGAGAGATGAGACCTTTCTTCCAACCGTTGAAATAATAATTGGGAAAACACTAGGTGATTCATAAGTTTCTCTATTTGCCAAATTCTCCTAAGAAGAATCTATTGAAATTTTGCAAAGGGGGGAGAAAACCAGATAATTTAAGAGGGTGTGCTGTATTAAATTTTCAAAATACCTTCTTTTGCATCCCTGTGAATAAGAAAGGCCAAGGACTCTTTGCTGTTAAGTGGAAGAATCCCGAAACAGGGAAAAGGAGCCAGCTCACCAAGACAGTTCTACCTGAGGGTTTAAAGAATAGTCCAACTATTTCCAGAAATCAGCTGACAAAGGAACTGGAGAACTGGAGAAGGCAGCAGCTAAGAATTGCTGCATTCAGCCAGCAGCCAGGAATTGCTGCATCCAACAGTTGCATGCAATCTGCTGTAAGTTTGTTCTGTAAACATTGATGACGTATCCCATGCCATGTTACTGGAACAGGGTAATGTTATTCTGAAAACATTTGTTGTCAATCCTGGTATGTCTCTGTTCTTGACACTAACTAACATAGAGGTAAAAAACAAGTTGCATAACCTAAAAAACAAGTTATATAATCAGAAAACAAGTTATATAACCCGTGTGTGGTCACTTCATGTTTGGTATGGTGATTGCTTAGGGGTAGGCATGGACACTGCATTATCAAAAAGGTGATTGAGTAAAAGAATGCGTGAACATCAACACCTGCAGTGGCAGGCAGCCAATGCATGTTTGTTTTGTTTCACAAGAATGTAAACAGATAAAGGCTTAGTATTAGGAGCCAGCATAAAAAGGCCTGCTTTTTTGCAATAAACAATTTCTCTTTGTGACTGCCAAAGCGGGGGTCTGTGCCTTTATTCATTGTTACAAATGGCACCCGATATCAGGGCTTATCAGACGACAGTGAAGATGTGGACTGTGACCGGTAGCGAACCCCACTGAACCAAATGATTGGACCGATCAGCAAATTCAGCTAAGGGACTCATACGGCGCGCTCATCACCTTAAGGTGAGCAGTGGGGAATCAGAGGGGCAAAGATGTCCCTCGAGCTCAAACAGAGGCTCTCACATCGACAGAATAGAGGTATTTCCAATGCTAGGCTGATTGCCTTTTCCAATGCTAGGCTGATTGCCTTGCTGGACTGGATGTCCACGCATGTGGAAGATTTCCACCCGATGGGACTTTTCAATTGGATGCCTGGTAAGCAGTAGGACAGAATAGAGGATCCTCAGACCCCGATGACAACAGGGGACTTTTTTTGGCAAACCACATACCGACAGGGGCCACATTGATGGCACAGCCTGTAAGATTAGGTCAGTGGTATTTGCTGGACGAAGAACCAAGGCATTGTGAGTATCATGGGACTGGGAGGCGTCCCAGGGGCATTGGTGCAATTTAAAGGTATTGTAACAGATTCTCCACATTGGAGCAACTTTGATAATTGGTTACAGAACCCTGTAACTGTTTTCTAAATGAGAAAAGCTTTGATGCTATGGGAGGAGAGCATTTGCGAACACAAAGACTTAAGTTTTTCAATTTCTGATTCGGTAATGGTAACGTGACAATTTCTCAGACCCCTCGTCCCAGAGGCTGCTCGGTGGGTCAGGGCTCTTTGGCAGCACTGGAGGACGGCGGTGCCACCGCTTCCCCCCCACCCCCTTCTTCTTCCCCCCGTGGCTGCCGAAGCTTGAAGTCCCTTAAAAACGAACAGCGGTGAAACACCACTGATATGAAACGCATCCGGGGAGCGGCGAGAGCCCGGGCCCCTCCCGAGCATCGCCCATTGCAGAGGTGCGGGGCCGGTACTCACTGTCCGCATCAGTGCACCAAGAGCCGCTCCCGGAGCCCCGGCTGCCCGGGATGTTATTCCCCAGGGTGGCAGGAAAAGCTGCCCAGAAGTGGCGCCCGGGAGCAGTAGCAGCGGCCCCAGCACGGGCGGGGGCCCTTCGCGAATGTTTTTTCAAAGTACCTTCTTAATTGGTGCAACTGAGTTGTATTTTAAATTTGCTTTCAGTTTGCACAAGGAGAAAGCATTGCAGCAGGATAAAGGAGTAATAACAATAATAATAATAAATTGGTTAATAAGAAAACTGGGCAGGGTAACCAAATTATATGACATCTATGTTTAAGGCAACAGTAAACCCTTCATTAACTTGGGTGAAATTCCCTTGCTAGGAATTGCTGGGGTAGCCTGAAGCTCACCTAAAATATTCACTTATTCTTAGCCAAACTTCTATAATTTGTTGCTGAGTGGTTTTGAAAGTGTTTTATATTAAGTACACCTCTGATGTTCATGAAGTTTTAGCCAAATGTAGATTGTTTGAGTCAGTTTAAGCTTTCCCAATGTATTTTATATCAAACATACAGAATTCGTGTATAAATGGCAACAATCTACCTGATCTAAAGCTTTTATTGTGGATAAACCTCAGCTCCCTTTCCCCCTCTTCTCACTATTGCTGTTTATCTTAAGACATTCCACAGGCTTTCTATTTTTGCTGAATTCCACTTAGGCCCATATTTCTTCTGGAGAGGCCATATTTTGTATACTTTGTCTCTTTTCTGAGGTTACAGCTTACAACGATTTCCAATCCAGATCTCTGAAGGGAAAAACCCACTATATAACTTAAAATTGAATTACTATCTTTTACATGAATCACATTTTTTTCTGAGGCTGTCCCAGAATTACAGATTTTTCTTATGCCTGCAGACCGCTGACATCATTGGAGTCACATGCCTACGAATAGGAGGTGGCCTTGAAAACATCCACATTGAAACCATAGGGTAAAATTTATGTTTTCTGTACGTAGCCCAGTTGTTCAACGAGCTGAGCATGTTGGTATTGATGCCTGATGGTTTTTTGCCTTTTCTTTTTATACCCTTTTATACATTTTTATACCCTTTCACTTTCCTTGTACCCTTCACAAACACTCCTTGTACCTTAGCCCTACATGTCTATAACCCTTGTACTCTGATATTTAGCTTAGTTTGGGGAGTTCTCTGGGGGGAAGATGAAACATCCCTACTATCTCAAAACTAGAGGCTCCAACCTTGGACAGAGCCTCCTCTCTGGAACATGTTTTTGTAAACTAGGCTGTAGTCTCACTTGGGGGGGGGTATAATTAGAATAGGGGACAGATACTTCATTTGTTAAGTTTCTTATTGGGGGATTTTAGGTAGATATGCTAATTTGTGAGGTCCATAAAATTGTATATGTGTTGTACATGGGGTGGGTGCTCCTCAGTGTGTTTCCACCTTTGACGAGGGTGCACCTGGGATCCTATTGAAACCAAGGTAATACCCTTTTTTCCCTATACTGCTGTGTCTGCCTCCTATTTTTACCAGCTTTAAGGAATCCAGCAAAGTCCAGCAGAGTATTTAGAGGATGGCTGGGACTCCTGATGTGCCAACAGAACACCACAGTTTTTTAAGTAGACTAGTGGCCTTGAAAGGGATAAGCTAATTAAGGCAAACCAGCTAATATAAAAATAATTACAGGCAGCACGCATAGTTCCTTCTACTAGTCCCTGGAATACACCTATTTCTGTAATCCCATGAAGTCTGGGAATGTAGAATTTATTGCATGGTTTTCAGGCTATCTCTTAACAGCATCATTTATCAGTATGTAGATGAGATTTTAGTTTGTGGACAGATGGCCCCTGAAAAAATTCAGAAGATCCCTCCCTGGAATATTTAGGGTGGATTTTAACTAAATAACCTGTGAAACCACAGCAATTAATTTTAAAGCCTGATGTCAAAACATTGAATTATTTACAAACATTACTGGGAGTAATTAATTGGATAAGGCCTCTGCTAGGTTTAGCCACTCATCAATCAAAGCATTTATCTGCTCACTTGAAACAAAGCCCTAGCTTCCCCATGACCATTATCTACAGGACCTGTTTAGGAATTAGATATAATTAGCTCACGAATCTCCACTGTGAAAGCAGACAGAATAGTGCCAGCTTTACCAGTTCACTTCTGTCGCTGTTGAGCCGCTAGCTGAGAGAAAACCCAGGTTCTCAGACAAGAAAAGAGAAAAGTGCGTTTATTATTTTGATTTCCATATATATATAGTTTTCAGAGGTCACCCAGATTGGTCAGCCAGAAACCTCCCCCTAGGCCTAATTGGCCAAGCCCGAACTGCCCTAATCTGGAGACGCTGTTTGCAAAACATCCAAACTTTATCTTTGTTTATGAAACGTAGCAAAAATGTTCTCACGAGAAAGACCTGTGCTAGCCACACACTTCCACAGCTTTGATAAGACAATTTAAATGTGAATGTTTTCCTGTGCAGAAATGTGCCACCATTTCAGATGGATACAGCTGTTCAGTGCTTCCAATGTATTTGCTCTTCCTTAACACTTATAGATTGAAATTGAGCTTGATATCAAAACAGTTTAAGTACAGTGGCCAGAAAAGTGACTAAACATGACACCACCTTTCAAAACAGGCTTGCCCAATGACTATTGTGTTATCTGCTCAGCACCTGAATTTTTAATATTCTTTATTCTTATGGAAGAATGGAAACAGTGGAGCAAACAGTAGCACACACCTTTAGAATCAGCTAGAACTGTGACTGTAGCTGCTTGTATACATGTGTCAGTTCTATACACCCACTAAACTATCAAAGTTACATGTGCAAAAACCATGGCAGTATTATAGGATTATGTCCCTGATGTTTTGTCCTTCAGTATTTATATCTCACTAGCTTTAATATTCGAAGCTCAAATCCATTGTAATGACAATCACAGAGAGCTATCTTAGCATCTGCAAACTGAGCAGGTTTTAAATGTAATTTGCCAAGACATATAATGTTGACATTTTTTCTGAGTAAAGATGCACTTTGAAATATCCTGGCAAACTTATGCTTATGCTAGAAAGGTGTTGGAAAACGCAGTTTTCCAGCAAAACTTGTGTTAACTAAATAAACCTGAACAAAGCCTCAGCATACTCAGGCCTCAGTAAAAATCCCAACAGGCCGCAGTAGCTTGCTTCCCTGAGAATGCTTCGTGAGAAAATATCAAGAAGATGCAGCTGTGTAAGGAATGTACGGGAGGGAACTTATGATTAACAAAGAATGAGGGGGAAAACCCTGTAGATGTGGGAATGGAATGTAAAAGAAATGTAAGCTGTAACTGCTGCAATTAACGAGTAGATTAGTGATTAATAAATATAAGCACTGTAACAGTATATAAAGAGCACACACGTTAAAATAAAGGAAGCTTGCTTTATATCTCACATTGAGACTGCTGCTTGTTTCCTCTCGCCTTATCTCAGAAAGGTACTGACCGTGAATAGGCATTTTCAATAATGTTTATAATTACCATGAGCTATTCTCAAAACTCAATTATGTAAAATCCTAGAGTTCCATGTTACTGCTGTTTCATTTACGAATCAGTTGTTTGCTTGCATATTGTTCATTGATTTTTAACTATTGTATGACAAATTATCAGCAGCTTTCTTGTAATGGTGGAGTCAAAATGAGTTAAATTCTGTTGTATCTGAAACTTTTGTCAAATTTAAATGTTGTTAAGTTTCAGGTCTGTTAATTTTAAGTTCTATTAGGGTTAAGTTCTGTTAGTTTTAAGTTCTGTTAAATTTAAGTCCTATTAAGCTTAATTTCTGTTAAGTTTCAGTGATGGTAAGTTAAAGTTCTGATAGGTTAGATTTCTGTTAAGGTTAAGTGATTTTGAATTTAAGTGAAGTTAAGTTTAAATTCTGTTAAAATATGCTCATTTAAATTGAAATATGAAGCTCTTCTGTTATAGAGGTAAGATGGAAACACGCCAAACAATTATGATGGAGAATTGGTGAGCAACTGTTTAACAACATAAGCTAATAAGTTGTATAAAAATATGTGAAGATGCAGTTTATTAGCTCCTTAATTTCATTGAAAATTCTATGGGAGTAAATGTTCTTCATTGGTTAACTAAGATAATTATTCATAACAATCTTTACTGTTTTATCTTCCGTAGGTAGCACAGAAGAATAAGTAACAATTCCAAATTATGGATATTGTTAATTGAAAGATGCTTAGTGCTTTCTTTCTTGCTTTCATTTAGCTTTGTTGTCATATTTGCATTGATGTGTGGAAAAATATAGTCTCGCTTTTTTAGAACAGTTACTGTTACTGTATTGACGATTCTGAATATATTGTTAATGTAATTATGTGAATTCACCAAGCTGTTATAAAGTGCATTATCCATAACATATTATTTGATGCTACACATATGCATTCCTTTGGTCATTTGCAGTTTGTTCATGGTACCATTGATTACTTAGTTGAAATTAAATGACAATGCCAGCTGCTTTAGAAACAGTCACATAACCTCGTGTAGTTATCTGCAAGAAATGAATAATAAGAAACTTTCCCAACTGACATTAATAGAGGCTTGTTTGTAGGATGTTTTAGGGAAACCCTCCCAGTCAAGGCCTAGTGTCGCTGTTGAGCGGCTAGCTGAGGACTGACCCAAGTTCTCAGACAAGCGAAGAGAGGAGAAAAGGAAGTTTATTGTTTTGAATTCCATATATATAGAGTCTACAGAAGTGCCCCAGATTGGTCAGCCCGAGACCTCCCCCTAGGCACAATTGGCCAAGCCCGAACTCACTCAATCCGGAGAAACTGTTTGCAAAACATCCAAACTTTATCTTGTTTATGAAATATAGCAAAATGTTCCCACGGGAAGAACCTGTGCTAGCCACAGCCTAGGCTCTGGCCAAGCCCTGGCCCTGGCTTGCTGGGAAGTATGCCAACAGACCCAGGTGTTTCTGCACTAAAAATGTGATCGATTCACTTTGACTTGCTGATTTGGGCTTATGAAAGCTGGACCCCCTTTGGGGTAAACTTGGAAACCTTTCCCGGGAAAGGTTCTCCAGGTCCTGCCTGTGAAATGGGGCTCCCCAGCGATTGCAGACTCTGGGTGATGGTAAAGTGTTTAGGCAATTGATGATGTATCTTCCTAAATCACTATCCTTCCTCTCATGTACCAATGATTGCATGTAATACCTTGCTTATTTTTGTTTATTATTAGGGCTGAGCATGCAGCGAGCTTCTTGTTTTATTCCATGTATTGTTTTACTTTTGTGTTGTTTTCATGTTCAGACTAAGACAAGCACGTTGCCAAAAACAAAAAACGGGGAGTATGGCTCCTCAAGAACAATTAGACAATGCAATATTTACACTAAATTTTTTGAATGCAGATCATCAATCTCAATTGCCGGCAGAGCGATACGTCTCTGAAGGTTTGTGTGCACAGAACCAATTTCCAAAAGTTTTGTATTAGGATCCACAATTGGGTGTGCAATGACAAGGCCCAGCTGATCTATTAACCTGGGCGAGAGGGTACACATGTGTTCTATCACTAATAGGTTCAAAGTGGCTACCTGCTCGTCTTGTAAAACCGTACCATGAGTCGGAAAGACCAGTTCAACAACTCGATACCCCAGCTAAAGAGACTCTCAATAATGATAACGGTAATGTAGGATATTGTCAGGGTTTGATCCTGACTAAATGCTGACACTCCAGCTCTCTCCTGCTGCAGATGTGCCACGGGGGGGGGGAGGAGGGGTGGAACCAGGCCTCTGCGTTTACCGAAAGTGTCTCTAAGGCTATTGAGAGATCACTCCAGCCAGCACTGCCTGGTGCTGTACAGAACGACCCTTCTCACACCCGTGCCGGTGTATGGCACATATTCTCACTCACCCACAGAGTTGGATAGCTCGTGCGCCACCAGAGACAAAGAACTCAGAGCGCTCAGTCAGCTGGATATTCCAGAAGTTTATTCTGAAGGGTTCCAAGGTGAAAGAGGAAGAGAGACCCTCGTTGTCTATATTTATAGGGATAGCTGGAGGGTCAGGTAAGAGGAGGCGGGGGGAACATCACAACCAATGGGGAGAAGGAAGGGATGGGATCAGGGGTTAGGTTACAGCTGGGGGGATTTACATAATTTGGGGAGGGACCATCGTGTTCTCCAGGGGGGAGACTAGGATGTCTCCCACCAGTGAAGCCCTGCTGTACTGGAACCACTCGGCTCCCCAGTAGTTCCTGAGGTGGTATTATCCACCACAACATCTCCCCCTTCTTTATTTAAAGGAAAGGCCTCCCCTACTTGCTTAGTTAAACACTTCTTGAGGCAACCGAACAAGCTTAGAACAAGGAAAATTATTAGGATCACCCACAGTCCAGTTTTGACTAAGGATGTTAGCCATCCTTGAAGTCCCCATTGTCCGAAAAGATCGCCAATCCAGTCTGCTTCTTTTCTGTCTTCAGTTCTTTGATTTGATCCTTTATTTTCTGTATCGTCGCGTGGATGCTCTGGCTATGAGATGACAGGTTAAAGCAACACAGTCCTTCGAATTCCTCACAGCCATGTCCATGGGCTAATAAAAGAAAATCGATGGCTGCTCTGTTTTGCAGTGTTGCATGCCTGGTGGTTTCTTCATCTTCAAGAAGTTGAGAGAGGGCACTCGAGGTTAGGTTAGCATGCTTTCCGAGCCAGCACTCAAGGTGGCTAAGTTCACCTAAGGCTTTTGCTGCTGCTACTCCAGGCAGGAAAAACGATGCAGCAATCCTTTTAGACAATGACCAATTGATAATTTCGCTATCACAATTAGGATCTAATTGTTGTATATTTCTTTTTTGGCGGGCCAATCGAGTATGGTTTCTCCAATGTAGAATTTGGGTTTTGTTGGGTGCTAGTACAGAAAGCCTGCCAAGAGTGCACGGTCCCCCTTGGAGCTGGGATGGGATTTCAAGCAAAAATCATTAAAAGATGGTTTTCTGTTACTTCTTTCTTTTTCCCCTCTCATCCCCCCTTTTTTTCATAAGACACAGGTAATAAGGTTGTGGGTTAGGGAAACACATGAGGGTAACAGATAAGGGATTTGTGGGTTAGGGGAACTGCTTGAAGGCGGCACAAATAGCTGTTCACGTGGCTGGAATCTTGCGCCGACGTCTTCTCCAAGCGGCACTGGTTTCTTTGTCTGGGGTTTCTTTGTCAGTGTCTGGTGTGTCATCTTTCGTCTGCTCAGGAGCTGTCACTGACGGTCGGAGGTAGGGTTTTACATATTTTCCTGGTATCCACTTGGGTCCTGAAGGTGTGGAAACACAAGCATATCCCCTCCCCCATACAATTAGTGAAAAAGGGCCTGATATTCGATGGCTTTCTGGATCTTTGATTAACACTGGCGGTTGTTCTTTTAATTTGGCTTGGGTCGAATTAGTAAAATGCCGGAACACAGGGGGGTCAGGCTCTTCAAACGAATTGTTTAAGAAATTTATTGTAAAAAGGGCTTTGCAGAGTCTCATAATGGGAGAATTGAGTTCTGACCCTCCCTGCTGTTGGTCTAGGACCCTCTTAATTGTCTGGTGTGTCCTCTCAACTATGGATTGTCCTGTGGGGGAGTGGGGGATACCTGTAATGTGTTTGATGCCCCATGAGCTAAAAAACTCTTGAAGTTTGTTAGAGATGTATGCTGGACCGTTGTCAGTTTTTATCTCAGCAGGAACGCCCAGGGTAGCAAAAGCAAGGAGAAAGTGCTTTATAACATCTCTTGCCTTTTCTCCTGCATGGGCAGATGCAAAAACAGCTCCAGAAAATGTGTCTACAGAAACGTGTACATATTTCAATCTGCCAAACTGGGGGACATGGGTCACATCTGTTTGCCAGACTTCACAGCTGCCTAGACCCCGGGGGTTAACCCCAGACCCTAATGATGGCATTTGGTAGCTCTGACAGCTAGGACAGGTTGCTACAATTGCTCTTGCTTGGTTACGAGGTAGTTTAAACATTCTCATCAGTGCTGGTACATTCTGATGGTAAAATTGATGGCTCAGCTTTGCCTGAGCAAAGGTGTCTGGAATGTTAGGAGCTTTCACCGGCATAGCCAGAGCGTCTGCCCTCCCGATTCCCTTCAGCAACTGGTCCAGGGAGATCGGTGTGTGACCTCACATGCATCACATGGAACGGCTGCTTTCTGTGGGAAAGCAGAAAAACAAGTTTTGAGAGCAGTTTATACAATTTAGGATTTGACACTTCTTTTAGCCAGGCATGTTCTGCTCTGGCGACTACCCCAGCTACATAAGCTGAATCTGTTACCAGATTAATAGGTTCTTCGAACATCTCAAAAGCTCTAACAGCAGCCGCAAGCTCCGCAATTTGCGGTGAGCCTTCGATTATTTGGATATCGTGCTTCCACACTTGCGTTTCGGGATGCTTCCAAGTCACGACTGACTTTTGGGATTTCCCGGAGCCATCTGTAAAAACAGTTAGAGCCTTGAGAGGGGTTCGACTTTGAAGTTCTTTTGGGGCCAAATGAAAAGCCGAATTGAATAATTTATGTTTTGGATGATGATTTGAAATCTTGCCTGGATAACTATCCAGAGCAACTTGAAGGTGTTCATTTGTTTGGAGTACGTTTGCTAAGGATTCATTTTCCAATGATGGATAGATGCAGGTGAAATCACACCCTGCAAGGGTATGGAGGCGTGCTCTGGCTCTCATAATTAGTTGGGCTACTTGTTCCTGTCGTGTTGTTATGGTTTTGACTGGCTGATGTGGTAAGAAGATCCACTCTATTATAAGAAGTGGGTCTTTTTGTGCAGTGTCCCATTGAAAAATCAGTCCATACAGCCTAGGTGACTCACCCAGAACGATGAAATTAAAAGGCAACTCAGGACTTGTCCGATGGGCTTGGCGAGAAGACAGGGCAAGCTGTACCTTAGCGATGGATTCCCGGGCCTCTTCTGTGATGACTCGGGGCGAGTCCAGGTGGTCACAGCCTTTCAGGAGGTTAAACAGCGGAGCAAGGTCTTGCGTAGTAATTCCCAGCAGAGGACGAATCCAGTTTATAGAACCACACAGTTGGTGCAAGTCCCGGAGTGTCCTTGGGTTGTTTTTGATGGTGAGCTGCTGGGGTACGATGGTCCATTCGCTGATGCGGAGTCCCAGGTAGGTCCACGGGCAGGTACGCTGAATCTTTTCCTGCTGGATCTCAAACCCTGCTTTCTCAATGGCTTGAATAGTTTTTTCTAGAGTTAAGTTCAGGTATTTATCATTTGGTGCACAAATCAACACATCATCCATGTAGTGGAGAATGATAGAACGTGCAAACTCTTTGCGGATGGGGGACAGGACGCGAGCCACGTACCGTTGGCAAATAGTTGGAGAATTTTTCATACCCTGGGGTAACACACACCAGTGGTATCTGCGCTGGGGGGCTTCCTGGTTTAGGGATGGCACGGAGAAAGCAAACCGAGGAGCATCACTTGGGTGTAGGGGGATTGTGAAGAAACAGTCCTTAATGTCAATGACAGCAAGCTTCCAATTCTGAGGAAGCATTGAGGGCGAGGGCAGGCCAGGCTGCAGGGGTCCCATATCCTCAATGACTTCATTGATTTTCCTGAGGTCTTGGAGGAGCCTCCATTTGTCTTTTCCAGGTTTCCGTATGACAAAGACAGGGGAGTTCCAAGGGCTATTAGATGGTACAATGTGACCCTTGGCAAGCTGTTCTTCTACTAGGGATTCTAAAGCGCTGAGCTTCTCTTTGCTTAGGGGCCACTGGGTTACCCAGACTGGGTCATTTGTTTTCCAGGTAAGGGGCGGGGTGGAGCGTCTCCCAGTGGCCCCAGCTAGAAATCCTGAGATGGAGGTGGGATTACCAGCTGAGTCCCCCACTGGGTAAGGAGATCTCTGCCCCAGAGGGTAAAACCAGAGTCAATTACGTATGGGCGGATGGTGGCTGTGTGTCCTTCAGGGCTTTCTATGATGATATTATTTGTACTCCTCTGGGAAGTTGCTGACCCTCCTATGCCTGTGATTCTGCCGCCTGCTGGTTTGGTCTTCCAGTCCTGGGGCCATTCTGCTCGAGAAATGATGGTTACATCAGCTCCTGTGTCTACCATCCCCATCAGGTAGGCAGTGGATTTATCATTGTGTAGTTTACAATTCATCATGGGCTTATCTGCGCCTACAACTTCTGCCCACCATATGGAAGGTGTTCTGTGGCACCTGGGGTGGTTTTCAGGTAGTATGATAGCTTGTGCTACCACCTGACCCTTTGATAGAAACCAGGGAGTGTTGTTACAGGAGACAGAAATTTGTACTTGTCCACTGGGGTCTATTTTGTGGACCTCAGGTAAAATAAAAAGTTCAGGTGGACCATGCTTAGTGTCCCCAACTACTAGAATGTCCACAGACCTGTCAAAAGGTTTTTCAAAGTCCACATATATGTGTTGTTGATTTCCATTGCGGAAGTGGTGTGTATCAGTACTTACAAGACAGAGTCTCTTGTCTGTTCCGCTGTGTGGTGCGCAGTTACCATCCATGGCAGGGGTGGCAGGGCAGGGAGAGACGGCTGTAGAATTTGTGTCCTTGCGCGGAGCCACGCCACGCTTCACTGTCCGTTTCCCTGGTCCTTCTGATGGTGATGCTGGCAGGGACAGCCTGGGGGCACAGCCTCAGTATTTTTGTTAGTATTTCGCTTAACACGCTTTGGTTCAGGGCAGTCTCTGACTATGTGTTCAAAACTCCCACAATTATAACATCTCCGTGGAGGTTTCTGAGATGCTGCTAGTGCTTCTGCTACCCCTTTTGAAACTGCTTGGGCTATGGTTGCTTCAGGAGATGCTAATTTGGTGCAAGCCTCAATCATCTGATCGAGGGTAGGAGGTGGGTCTAGAGGAAGGGCTCGGAGGACTTTTTTACAACTCTCATTAGCATTTGCCATAGCTAACGCACGCAGCAGCTCCTTTTGGGCTTCTGAGTTCCCAACTTGCTTTTCAACTGACTCTTTTAGTCTATCGAAGAATTTTATAAAGGACTCATCGATAGTTTGTTTTATGGTGGAGAAATTTAGAGAGGGAGTGGAGTCCGAGGGAGTTGAGAGCAAAGCCCTGTCAGCTTCTCTTTTGATATCTTCTAAAATTAGTTCAGGCAATTGTCTCGCCTGATCCTGGGGTTTAACTAGGTTTCCTTCCCCACAAAGATCATCCAGTGTTAAGTGAGCCCTGTTAGGATCTCTGTGATATACCTGAAGGAGGTCTTTTAATTGTTTTCTCCAAGTTCTGTCCCACAGCATGTATTCCCCGGGTGACAGAAGGCATGCCATAAGATTTTTTATATCATGTGGAACTAATACATTTGCAGCAAAAGTAGCTTGAAGTAGATTCTTAAAATAAGGGGAGTCACGCCCAAAATCCTTCCCTGCCTTGCACATCTCTTTTATCTGTGCATACGGGAGGGCGTCCCACCGGGGGTTCCCTCCAGCTCTATTATAATGGACAGGCGCTGCAGTGACAGAGATTTTGTTGGCTATTTCCCAGTGCCCCTCGTGTGCAGCTTGCCTGCGTATATCGAGCCACGGGTCCTCTTCAGAGTCGCTGCTCTCCTCCAAAGAAGAAGAGCAAACTGCTCGGGACCTAGCACGGCGGGGACGGCTCCCCCTCCGTCGCTGGCTGGCTCCGTTGCCGTGGGAACCGGGGAGGGGCGGGGCCGCGGGAGTAGCACCGCCGGGGAGGGGGGGGTGAACGAGGGAGGGACCCGCGCCGGGATGGGAGCTCCCCGCGGGGGGGCAGAGCCGGCGCAGGGACACCCGATACCACGAGGAGCGGAGCCGACGGGACACCCGATACTGCGGAGGGCGGGGCCGACGCTAACCCGGGAGTTTTAGGCTGATAAGAATCAGGCATGCCAGCTTGTTTCTCCACATGGGCGGCGCCATGTTGCCACGCAGGAGGAAAGGGTAACGCGTGGTTTTTGCCGTCTCGCGAAAAACATGGAGTCAAGGTAGGGAGGTTTTGGGGAGCTGGGAAGAGGGTGAGGGGCAGGCTCGAGCCGGGCTGGCCAGACCCGGCTGGAGCAGGGGATAGGGGAGAGAGCGCTTCTCCCCCCTGGGGTTCTGGGGGTTTAGGGACAGCGAGGGAGGGAACAGACACAGGGGAGACAGCACAAGAGAGATCTGAATTTTTCGGCAGAACTGATTCAGTCTTAGCGTTCTTAACAGACTTATAAATCACTACAAAGGGAGAAAATTAGCAATCGTTTGATCCCCAGCCTGTGTGAGAACAGTTAGTTTCTCTCCGATCTTATCCCAGAAACTAACAGACTGAACAGCAGCTACAGAAACATTTGGAAAGATGTTAAAAATCCAACGAACAAAACATTTTAAATTCCCCTTAGAAAACTGGGAATTATCTGACTTAAGGGTAGTTTTAAGGTAGGTATAAAGCTCTGATTGGGGACGGGTTAACTTCCCACCCATATTCCCCAAATAAATTCTTCCCAACACCAAAAGAAAGAATAAGGAAAAAAACCAAAAGAAAAATTCACCCCGGCAAAGCCTCACTTACCACTTCGAGGCTTCCGAGAGTGTAAAAAAAAACTTTCGGCGTGGTTCTCTGGTGTTAGCCGATTTCTCCTGTCCCAGACAAACGGAGATTTCTCGGCTGCCTCTTTAAACAGATCTAATAAAACTTAGACCTGTTTTCGAGGGAAGTAGCTGCTCCGATCGTGACATCTATGGCATAAAGCCTTCCGAGACACTTTCAGGGATTTTTCAGGTCCCTGTATCGGGCGCCACTTGGAGCAAAGGGGGGAGGAGGGGTGGAACCAGGCCTCTGCGTTTACCGAAAGTGTCTCTAAGGCTATTGAGAGATCACTCCAGCCAGCACTGCCTGGTGCTGTACAGAACGACCCTTCTCACACCCGTGCCGGTGTATGGCACATATTCTCACTCACCCACAGAGTTGGATAGCTCGTGCGTCACCAGAGACAAAGAACTCAGAGCGCTCAGTCAGCTGGATATTCCAGAAGTTTATTCTGAAGGGTTCCAAGGTGAAAGAGGAAGAGAGACCCTCGTTGTCTATATTTATAGGGATAGCTGGAGGGTCAGGTAAGAGGAGGCAGGGGGAACATCACAACCAATGGGGAGAAGGAAGGGATGGGATCAGGGGTTAGGTTACAGCTGGGGGGATTTACATAATTTGGGGAGGGACCATCGTGTTCTCCAGGGGGAGACTAGGATGTCTCCCACCAGTGAAGCCCTGCTGTACTGGAACCACTCGGCTCCCCAGCAGTTCCTGAGGTGGTATTATCCACCACAACACAGATGTGCAGGAGAGGGGAAAGGAAAAAAAAACTGTAAAAACACACACCAATTTAATGAGTTAAGTGAGATAGGACACTGGTAGGAGGACGCAAAGAAGAAAGGGCAGACAGGCTCTTAACTTAAAGTTGCAAAGTGATTTAATTACCTAACCGAGTTGGAGGATAAATGAGAGGCAAAAATAAACTTTTCATAGACTATTTTGTTCACTCACCCCCTCCCTCTTACGAACCCATTTTTTGTTCACCCCCTTTCCTCCTTCCAGCTAACAGTTCAGGTAGGGGGGCAGGGTGTGGGGTATTTTCTCAGTCCACAGAGCAGGTCCATAAATCTATTCATCACCACAATTCTTCTACTACAAATACTCTTTATCTCTACTTATCTCTCTCTCTCTCCAGACAGTTTCTCTGCTCTCACCCCCTCCCTCATAAGAAGCAGTCTCTCTGCTCAACCCCCCTTCCCTCTTCCCAAACCAACAACATGGGCAGGGGGCAGGGTAAGGGGTTTTTCTCTGGTCAGTCCATCAGGGAGAGGGGCTCTCTACTTAGCCACGGGGTCCTTCCCACGAGAGACAGTCCTCTGGGAACTTCTTTGGCGTGGGTCCAATCTCACGAGCAACATCCCGTGCAAATTCTGCTGCAACATGAGTCCTCTTGTCCATAAGGTACAGACTCTCCTGAGCCGAGGCCAGGCTGCTTCCAATCCCAAGAGCAAGGCCTTTCTCTCCCTTGCAAGGCCTTTGTAGCTTTTACTCTTTCAATGAGAGCCCAACTGGATCACAGCTTCTTCCAGGCATTCACCTGCTTCTCTGGCATGGGCTGTGGGCAAATTTCTGCATCCTTGTAGACTCCATGGGCTGCAGGGGGACCTCCTGCTCCCCCCATGGCCTTCACCACAGCTAGCAGAGGGTTTTCAGCTCCGGCGCCCGGAGCACCTCCTCCCCCACCTTCTTTACTGACCTTGGTGTCTCCATGTTGTTTTTTCTTCACATATTTTTACCTCCACCTCCTCCTTCTCCAACTACAAAGAAGTGCGTGCCTACCTTGTTTTGATTTCTTCTTAAATATGTTTTCACAGAGGCGCAACTAGCCCCTCTAATTGGCCCAAACTTGGCCGGCAGCATGTCCATCACTTTCAGAGCCATCAGAGATTGGCTCTGCTGAACTTGGTGAAAAACTTCTAGAACTTTCACTCAGGACACACAGGAGCCATCTTTGTGCCACTCCCCACCCCTCAGACACTTCCTCAGGCCTACTACAACAGCTTCTGAGGGGGTTAAATTTCTCTTAGATGTTAAAGATACCTTGCTGATGTTTTGGGCCAATCAAAACCACCACAGATATACAGAAAAGAAAAGAAGTTGAGCAATGTGGGACCCTCGAGGTACAGTGCAGGGTGGAAAGGGAGTCCACGCCATAATTTTGATTTCACCTGTCAAATCAGAATCAATTACTCCAGGGAGGACAAAAAGACCAGAAAGGGTAACAGAAGATCTCCCTAGCAGCAACGCACTGCGACCCCCCCTAGAGGTCCAAATGCCCCAGTTGATAACAAATGCACTGAGGAGTCTAAGAGGGTTACTGTTGCTGAGGTGACCAGGTCCACACTGGTGCTGCCCTCTGTAGCTGGGTGTAAGGCTGAGGTTGAGGAATCTCTCCGACGTTCGCTTGTATGGGCGACGGGGATATTTGTGTCATCGCGCTGCACCGTCCCGCGGTCTGCGACCTGTTTCCCGACAACAGTTTTCCTTCATCTGAGATCATGTTCCGAATTCACCAAGAACGTGTGGGGAAGTTTAAGAGCGACCTCCGTAGCAGGCGGGTTGGAGGGATCAGGGCACATGGGAGTGGAGGGTATAGAGGCAGTTGGAGAAGGTGCGGCATTAGCCGCCACTCCCTCGGAGGAGGGTGGGCTGCTTTTAGAAGCAGCTTTCTCTTTCTTAGTCTTTTCCTGCACTTCAATAGCCTCCAGTATTGCACTCCAGGCAGGCAGCATTTGAGAGGCTGCCTCATCTCCTCTCGTAGCGTGATCCTACAACTCGACTCCCGCCTCATCCCATACCTCAAACGAAAAAGGTTTAGCTCGGCCACTCTGGCAGCTGCCTAACATAGCACATTCTTAAGGGATTGGGAAGGCATGGACTTTCCAAGTTTTTCAAGTAAAAGAGACAAACGTTCGAAAACATGGCTATCCTCTGAGGACTGTCCTGTCCCCATTGTCCCCCATGGCTCACCTTCAAATCCGAAGGGATCAGTCCCTGGCCAGCTTCCTGCTTCTTGCAGCAGCACTTCAAGTCCCACAGGGCTCACCAACAGAAGCTCAGCTACGTGTTTAATCGCTCCTCACACAAAGGCACCATTTGTCAGTGATTGATATGCAGGCACAGCCTGGTTCATGCAAAGCCAACTTTATTGTACAAAGCACGTCTTTTTATACTGTTACCAACTATAGCTCAGCCCTTACAAAAACTTTGGTTTCCAGGGTTACATGTTTTGCATTTCTTAAGGGCCACAGATAACCGTCTTCTCGCTTAATCTCTCCTGTTAACTACTTATGCATAAGTTAAACACAGTCTTATCTTACTCTTTGTCTCGGCCCCTGCCAGGGGCGATTCAGTTTATCTCTCTCAATGTTTCACATTATTGAAGACAAAAGACCTCTGCAGCTGCCCAATTCCACAGCGGTCACCCTGAACTCCTACAGATAAAGGCTTAGTATAAGGAGCCAGCATAAAAAGTCCTAGGTTTTTTGCAATAAACGATTTCTCTTTGTGACTGCCAAAGGAGGGTCTGTGCCTTATTCATTGTTACAAACCACAGACAAGGTAATCAAAGCAAAAGCCTTGCCATCAGATGCATCATCACAGAGAGCTGAACTCATTGCATCAACGAGAGCTCTAGAAGTGAACTGAAAGAAGGTAAAAATATGGACTAATTCTAAATATGCATTTAATGTTGTATATGTCCATGGAGTCATCTAGAAGAGGACTGCCAACTGTTCAAAGTAATGGAATCAAACATACTGAACAGATCCATGCACTGCTACAGAATATTTGGGAGTCTAGAGAAGCAGCTTTTATGCATTGCAAAGTTCATGAAAACGGGAAAACATCTACCAAATTAGAGAATCATTTTGCTGATGAAATAGTAAAAGAGGCTGCAATAAAAGGCATCTTAACAGTGGTGCCACAGAGGGGAATTGATTTGCCAAGGTTTGCCCCAAAGTGTGATCAGAAATGTCACCGAATCTGAGGGAAAAAATACAAGAACCCTCCCACAACATTTTAATGTTAAAGAGTCAAGGCATTACTTTATTATCTGGCCAGGATGTTGTTCTGGCCAGGATGTACCTCAGAAATTATCTCATCCACACATAGCCCGGGTGTGCAGAGAGAATCATTCCATGATACACAGCTTTTATTTGATTTTTCAGATATTTTATACAGTAAAAATACATAGGAAAGCATTGGGTCAGTGTTCATTGGTCTAAAGTTGAGCAAACCCCCAGTATTCAGTTTCCCATTGGATCTGAATCTCCTTGCCTCTGATGCTAATTAGATTCTTCATTCTTCAGTTTTTCTTATCAGTCTTTTTTCCGGGCCAGGATGTCTTCAGCCCTGCTGGAGGTGATCTGGGGTAGCCGTTTGTGATAGCCACCATGTCCTGTTGATGTCCCGCGGATGTTCTGTTATTGGCTTTTATCTTTCTGGTTCTCTTCGGGGTTACTCCCAATCTGTTGATATGCTGAGTCCACCAGACTTCATCTGGTAGAACAATGCCCTGAAAGAAACCTAAAATTCCTTTTCCCAGGTAAAGACAAACAAAACCTTTGACTAAAGTTATACAAAATTTTTAACCTGATATATTTTCCAACAGAAAGACCATCAGTTTTCTGGCACAAAGACTGAAACCAAAGAAAGTGAATGGACTATTACACCTGCGAAAAACGAGGTCCACTCTCCTGTTAGGATTTAAAAGATTTAATAAAAGACAATAGGGGACAGATAAAAGCAAAAGATCAGCGCTGGGAGCTTTGGTATTCAGCCAAAAAACACACCTGGTATGGACATAGACTCCCTTTACATACCCTTCAGCCTAATGCATATTCATAAACAATTATGCATATTCATACTTTTCTCCAAACTATTTTGCAGTTTCTGGGAACTGCTTAGCCTAGCTCCACCTTGGATCCACCTCCTCGGAGCATGCGCAGTCCTCTTTAATTGATTTTGTTATCACTCCCAGATTGTGGTTTCTGCAGACGACAGGTGCTGATAGTTGGAATGTCAGTGGCAGGGTCTGTTTGCGGGATGTTATCCAGTTCAAGCAGGCAGTTCAAGCATTCTAACAAAACTATAACAGCTATTTTACTACTACGTCTAAGCTCAGCTAGCACCAGAAAGAAAGACCTTACGTATCATTACACAGCAATTTTTCACAGCAAGGCTACCTTTGTAAGAAAAGAATTAAAATAATACCTGTAGTATCCATTGTAATATTTGCAAAAAACCAACATTATGATATGTATTTATCACACACCTGAGGGAAAGATTGTATTCTAACCGCAGAGAGAACATGGAACATGAAAGCACCCATAGGGGAACAGAGAATCTTTTGAATAATCTGAAGAAGGTAGTAATAGAAAAGGAGATGACTGATATTATGCAGTCTATAGCAAGCAAATGTGAAATCTGCTGTAGAATCAACCCCGACATGAACAAAAGAGTTGTGTTAGAAATAACAGGCAGGGAATTTTCCTGAAGATTATTGGCAAATAGATTTTGCTGAGTTACCACAAAAAAGAATACAGGTATGTATTGGTGTTGGTTGACATTTCTAGTGGATGGTCTGAGGCCTACCCCTGTCCCACTAACACAGCAAGGGAAGTGGTGAAAAATTCGTTCAGTCATATAATTCCAAAGTCTGGGGTTCCTTTGGGGTTGGTACCCCAGTGATTGGGGAAGTTAGTCAAATTTTGGGAATTGTTTGGGATCTGTAAATTCTCTACATACCCCAGACGAGTGGTAAGGCTGAATGTGTGAATGGAACCCTCAAAACACAGATTAGAAAACGTGTTAAAAGACATTCAGGACATGGGTTCAGGCATTGCCTATAGCCTTACTGAGAATCCACATACAACCAAGGCAGAGAGACAACATAAGTCCTTATGAAATATTGCATGGCAGGCCATATCAAATTGTGCGTATTATGGGAGAAGTTAATATATGAGGGGGAATTGACTTACAGAGGTATTTAGTAGCTTTAAATTCCACTTTGCAGAAGCTCCAGAGATTTGTCATGTTATCCAGACTGATAGGACTGGTCACACCTGCCCATCTGTTCCAGCCTGGAGACTGAGTCTATGTTCAATGGTGAGACAGTTGACCTTAGAAGCTAAGTGGAGAGGATTGTTCCAAGTCCTGCTGACTACCCTCACCACAATTAAAGTTATTGTCAGAAAACTCTGAATTCACTACTCCAGAGTTAAGAGAACCTCTGCTTCTGAAACAACTGGAAAACAAAGACTGATGCAAACCAGGATAATGTGGTTTAAATTGTTCTTTTTATGCCTGTTATCTGCACAGTGAGTAACCATGATTCAGGTTTGGTCCCTGTCCTAGGTTACAATATAGATGTATTTAAGTATTCTATTACCACCAGCTGTGGGCCGTTAGCTGTTATCACCTGCTAATGACCCATCCCTGATAACAGACAATGGGCCATCAAGAAGCCACCACATGACTCATGGACTTATCTCATCCTATTGTGAGATGCTCCACCCAGGAGGGAGGAGCCAAGCATTCTCACCTGGATATAACCTGGCCTTGGAACTATCTAGTTAGCCCTGTCTACTGTCTACTGGGTTCCCAGAGGACAAGAGCTACCACTGGACCTTCAGCTGGAGTCCAGACTTCCACAGGATCACTGCATCAACTGAACTACTTCATTTGAACTGCTACCGCCACCCTAACAGGGTGTCAGGTTGTATCTGACTTTGTCAGTGCTTTTTTTTGCTTGTATTATTTCACTTATTTTTAGTTTTCCTATTAATTTTAATCTTGACTTGTACTCTCCCACTGGTTTGTTTTCAAACCAATACAGTCCCAAAATTTGCATGTGGCTTTAGCCCAAAATGTATCCATAAGTTCTTCATAAGAACAACTTGTCAAGGTGGTATTAGATATGTGAAAATGAAGTCTGGTAAGTTTTGCCCCAAGATAAAGATTGGGCCTGTGCCCTTGCGGCTGTAATTCCAAACATAATATTTTATCACATTAAGGATTATTGAACATATAGAAAAGAAAACTTCAGAGGTAATTTTGGCCTTACAAGAGGACATCTATAATTTATCTGGAATAGTTTTGCAAAACGGAATGGCTCTCAATTTCCTACTAGCCACAAAATCGTTAACACTGGTGGTTGTTCTTATGTAGATCAGAGTAAAAGAATTAATAAGGATTTGGTTGAAATTTGGACGCAAACTCAAATTATACATCTGGTAGTGAAGCACGGAATAGACTCCACAACTCAGAAAGTTATGAAGTAGGTATGTGTTTATTCCAGCTGGGGTGCATGGGGGGTAGCCCCTCCAAAGGCATGCACACCCTCAGCAGCACTTCACTTGGTTTATATTAGGTTACAGATTACATATGCATAAAGTTAGACAAAGCCCCTATACATATTCAATACCTATCTCCGCTTCATATTATAATGAGTTCAAAGTTCATTTAAATATGCTCGCGCAAGCGCAGTGTCTCAGATTAATTCTGGGCAAGGGTCCCAAATGATTGATTACTACATGATCTATACTCTTCATCATGATGAACTGTTCACCCTGTTCCCTTGTGCATGCTCCCTTGGTTCTTGGTCCAAGTCCAAGCCTGAGAACCAACTTGTACTGGTCCTGGGGTCCAAGGGTGGGATGCTCGGTTACACTTGGTGGTTTCTCTCAATTATTTGGCTCTCTTCTCTCCACCCTCCCCGATACCAGGTAGGCACAAATTCATTAAGTGAATAATAAATGAATTGCAGCAGGCATATCTTAGTAAATCATTATCCAATCTCTGGCTTTCTAAATCAGTTAAAAAATATTATTATTACTATTATCCAGCTTCTAGTTCTTTTACATTAATAATTTCTATTTTACCCTAAATCAGTAGCCTTCAAAAGGTTCATTGAACTTTGAATATATCTTCCATACACTCTCACTTCATGGTTACCAAACTGCGCCTGGATAAAAGGAACTGTTTGTACTACTTATATCTGTAGTTAGTCTTTGCATAACAGCTGGCTATATGCCGTGATGGTGTGGTTGAATATGGAGTAGTGACTAGACAAGGTAGATACTTGTCGAGTCTCTAAAAGGGGGAATGTTGACAGAATGATTTTTGCTTTTATATATTCTCTATATTCTTTGCACATATATTTCTAGCTCTGTAGCCTATTATTGTATTCAGAGCTAGTTTTCCTAGTACTTTTTCCTGCCCTGATAGGCAGAAAGACAAAACATATTCTGGAACTCCAAGTCCCAGGGGGTACAGGGCCCCTATTGTATCTTGGTTCTTCTTGCAAACCAAGGCTGAAACTAGCTTTTCGAGACACATTTTTATAAACAACATTTAGTCCCTATCTAAGGGGGAGGGCAGGATTCAGAGAGGGTTAGAACTGGGGAAGAATTACTTCATTATTTGTACTCCTAATTGGGGATTTTTGTCAAATATGCTAATTTGCTAAACTTATAAAAACTGTATTCACCCCATGTGGGGTGGGCATTTGTGGGCATTTTCCATATCCGCCCCTTGGAGGCCTCCAATAAAGACCATCTTTTTATTATATCCTAATCTAATATTATCTCAAAAGTGTGTTGTTTCATTTCTAGGTTCTTTAAGGCATCGGTTTTTCTGGCACACCCAGATGGGACTGGACCTGGTAGCCTCCCTCTGGATTGGAATGGATACGTCTTGCAAGGAATTCTTTCCTGCCAGCAACTTTTAGAATTTCCCTGCAGCAACCTGAGGTGAGAAACCATGGTCCTGGGACCCTGCAGGAAGTAACATAAAAGCAGCTCTTTTTGTTGTGTAGTGTGAATTGTGTATTGTTGTTGGAGGTTGGGGAAGTTGGAATTTTCCTCCATCCTGTTACTAGGAGACAAATGGCTGGGTGCTCAGAGCTATTAAGTCTTTTGTAAGAGACAAAGACTCTGGGCTGGGTGTGGTGTGGAGAGGAAGTCCTCCCGGTCGGACCCCAGGAGGAAAGCAACTGCTTTTAGCTTCTGGCTGTGACCACGGGAGAGCCAACCGTGCTCT
The DNA here is from genome assembly GCA_024500445.1 of Entomyzon cyanotis. NCBI lineage: Eukaryota > Metazoa > Chordata > Aves > Passeriformes > Meliphagidae > Entomyzon > Entomyzon cyanotis. The sequence goes on from JAKEPQ010000736.1 coordinate 957,412, forward strand.
GCTTTCTCCTTCTGGCTGGGTGAGCTTTTGGCTGGGGAAAGGCGTTGAGAAAGGAGTAGTCAAATAGAAAACCCAAATCTATTTGCACTTCAACCATTCTTGTTTCTTTGAGCTTTTGCCCCTTCCACCAGCACAGCGCCCGTCAGTTCTGGCCTTGTGGATTCCCTTAACCTTATCAAGATAAAAGGGGGCAAAAGGAATCCTTTTGCCATTGAGCACAAAAAATCGCTAGTAATATTAATGACTTATGAGAAGTAATTTGTATAACCACCCCTATCCTGGGGAATGTTCATGAATTTTACCTATAACACTGTGCCTTTGGAGGTACAGGTGTGTGTGTTTGGTGGAAACAATTCCCCACACATCCGGTGCACTGAATAAAGCAAATACCCACTTCTCTGACTTGGTCTCTGAAGTGTCTCTGAGCTCGATTGGGGCGAATCAAACTGGCACCCCAGATGGGACCCTGACTCTGCTCGGCTGCCGGATCCAGGGGTAAGCAGACCTCCCAGTCACGACCCTGAATTTTCAGGGGGAGCTCAGCTGTCCTTTGGCTCACGGCGGGAGTAGACTAAGGACCATCTGCACCAAATTAAGGTATTTGCTACTTTTAAAATAAATGCCTGCAGGTCCGGGGGTGCTAGTCCCCGAGGGTGGGTTGAGACTGGGTCTCCCGAAATTAGTCCCGGGTAAGGGGTTGGACCCCGCTGTCAAGAAAAGGTACTTTTAAAGGGTTGGACCCCGGGGTTGGACCCCGCTATAGTGAAAGGTACCTTTAAGGGGTTGGACTCTACTTTACTACACCACCATACTGTGATTTTTGTTCTGTCTGTCGTTATTTTGTTACTGTGTCATTATTTTGTTACTGTGTGAGTGGGAATGAATGAGAAAAGTGAAGCGACTGGCCAAGAGTGAATGAGTATAAATCATATATAAACCGTTGGTTTGGAGTATCTGGAGGGGGGCCGATTGTATTATTGAAAGGAAAGATTTTAGCTGCTGAATTGAAAACACTCAGACCACAACACCTTTCTAATATTGCTCCATTTGATTTTGCCTTTAAAATTCTGTGTTTTGTGTGTGGAAACTGTTGTGAAACTTAAACTTAGTGCACGTGTATTAATTGTGAGAGGAAGTGATATCGTCTATTTGCTCGAGTGCTTTTGAAATTTTTTAATGTGTGTGCAAAATTTTACCTGTGTTAATGGGTATTTTTGCCAACATATAAATTTATGCAGGGACGCCCGCGAGATAAAAATAACTAATTGAATCTAATAAGTACCTCTTTAGAACTCCTGTGTGTAGCTGCTGAAATATGGTTGTATAGAATGTTGTAGTAGATAGAGCTTGCAAGTAAATAGAGTAATAAAGAAGGAAGAGAGGAGAAGTATTTCAAGACCCTCCCCCATCTTGCCTAAAATTTTGGCAGCTGACCCAGGGCGAGCTGCAATTCCCTGTATCCTCCCCTTTCGGAGCGGCGGGAGCGAGCGCAGAGGTGCGGGGCTGAATGCACAGGCTGGGGGCCTGTGGGGAGGTGAAGAGCCGAGCTGGAGCTGTGGGACAGCTGCGGGCTCAGCACCAGGCAGTCCCTGACCCTGCCAGCCCCTGGGGTAGGGCGGCTGTGGCCTCCCAGCCTCCGTGAGGCTGCGGGACACCCTGGTCACCTGTGGTGCTGCTGGCCTTGCCTGCTGAGAGCGTAGGAGGGGGCAGGGCTGCGTTTGGATACTGCAGAGGGAATGTTTAGAAATGTAGATTGTCTGTTAAGAGTTCTGTCTGGGTCACCAAAATGACTTTGTAAGACAATGAGCACCCCCAGGCAGTAGTGCGGGTGGAGGCTGGAGGAAGGGCAGAAGCCCCTGAACAAACTGGTTAAAAAGATACTGCAAATGTATGTAAGAAAAGATAAAGAAAAGGCAAAGGCAAAAGTGATGCCAAAGGTATTACAACCCCAAAAGAATAAACTGCGAAGCCCCCAGGGCAGAGGAGACAGGGCCAGCCACCAGGATGTGGCAGAGGCATTCCCTCCTCAGCAAAAGAAAGCCGATCAGAGCAGCAGCTGATAAGAGATCAGACTGCTATCTGCAGGGCAGAGTCACTGAAAGCAGGAATGTCTGTAGAAACAACTGAATCCTCAAGAGGTTCAGTCCTCTCTGTATGGTTTGTTGTCATGGCAAGTAACTTTTGCAAAAGTGTTGTTCCCCATGCTTTGAAAATTTAGCAGCCACTTTTGGAGAACACGGTGGCCAGATGCTAATTTTGTGAGTTGGCCAGATGCTAATTTTGTGAGTTGCCAGATCCAGTGGCTGGCAGCTATTCATTGTCTCAGAATGTAGCCGGAGGCTGGCCGCACTGTTTGCAAAAGTTGCGCAGCCAAAGCTCTGATGGTAAATGAAGCCTGAAGGCTGACAATAGGAATATACCTGGTAAGTTTCATACCAAGTAAAAGATTTATTAACTCAAAGAACATCTGAGTAGATGACCAGGGCAATTATTGTACTGTGAATCTTGTTTAGTAAAACAAGAGTATTTAAGGAAAAAAACCCAAAAAAAAAAAAAACCAAGGGGTTTTACTCAGCCTCCTTGAAGAAGTTGAAAAAAAACCTATGACTGCACAGCATTCAGGTGATAAATCTCCAGACCCGAGGTAGGGAAGATTCGCGAGGCACTCCCTGGTCTGGGGAGAAAATGTATTTAATAGAAAGTCTTCAAAAGTACTAGAAGAGTAACAATTTGAAAAATACACTATCATTAATGAAAGAAAGTTAAAATAAGTGAAACATTGCCTCTCACATAGTCAGCTCGAGCAGCAGAGCTGTAAGTGCTTGTAAAATCCTGCAAAGTATATCGAGGCAAAATAGTGAATATTTTTTACTAATTCTAAATATGCATATAGAGTAATACATGCATTTAAGAAATTATAAGAAAAAAAAAGTTTATTAACCTGCAAGAGTAAAACATTAGTTCATTAGCTCTTAATTTCACACTAATTAAAAACTTGATTTGTATAAGAATTTCCAATAGAGAGTTGAAAGAGGCAAGAATTCGTCCTTCTCCCCACTCTAACGTGTTATCACTGTGCAAGTTTGTTTTAACATCCTTAAGTGTGTCCTCATCAGATAAAAAGCTGTGTGAGACAAGGAACCACTCAAGCCACAGAAGCAAAAGAACTGCTAACTTCCCTCATGACTGTGAGATCTACGGCCAGAGACTCCTCTCCAATGTGAAACTCCAGACAAAGAGGACACAAAAGAACCATATTGGACAATATAATATACAGTAAATCGGTTAAAAGCTGCAACGCCAAAATGAAACACATTAAATGGTTTTGCTTTTTGTATTTCCAGAACAGTGTTATTCACAGTCAGCTATCCTAGCAAAACCTTGTAATAATTGTAATGGCAAGTATGGCTTCAGATGCAAAGGGGTAAGTAAGCCAGAAAAAAAGAAGAGAAAGCTATATGGGCTTAAATCTAAATTTGTGAAATTGAAATATAACAATAACAAAATAATTTCATTTTTAAAATGAAAAGGTTTCAAAAGGATGGCTGGCTATTCTACTAAGTATTTATAACTGTTGCTGTTTAATGCATATTTGTTTGTCCAGTGTTTAAGAATGCTAAGCCCCACAAAAGGACAATACTGCCTTTGAAAAAAACTGCTAAAAGTCATAGACCAATCTGCCAGGCTTTGGGCTCTGCAATTTAAAAGATAATTTTAAATTTAAAATAGCAGTTAAAAGTGCCATTTTTCAGTAGCACATTTGAAGTCCTAGAAAGAACTCGCCAAATCGTATAAAAGGATCCTGAATGTCTTGATTTTTGTGAGTGGCTAATATTTGTGAGCACATTTTTTTCTGTAAATTGAAAGATAATCTAGATTTACAGAGTAAAATAAAAGACTAAAAAGGGGGAAAAATAGCCTAATGGATCACAAGCAAAAAACTAACAGTATGAGAGTCTTAGTCAGTTATCCTTTATGCTTTCCTCTTTCCTTTCTGCTCTGTTTGCTAGAAATTCTACCAAGGTGAGGAAGAAAAGTTATCCCATTTTACAAGCAAGAAAAGCTATCAGTGGTCCTGATCACTATCTGGAGCCATGATGTGGGCTGCCAAAACTGGAAAAATTAATGTCTCTGCGACACTTCAAGATGCCTGTGTGTGTGGTGTGTGTGGGGAAGGGGCAGGTCAGGCCTTGCCCTGGTGAGACAGTGAACTGCCCCTTACCTCACCCCAGAGCATCCCAGCCCTGCAGTGAGGTCCAGTCATGGACACAGCAGAGGCAGTGCTGCACAGAGCTCCAAGCCCAGCCCTTCAGTGGAGCCAGCCATGAGGCAGTGCTCCATTCTCCCCGTCCCTGACTCCAAAGAAACCTGCCAGGGGATGGAAGGCCCAAGAAAGCCAAAAGAATTAACATTCCTCTTAGAATTTCTATAGATTCTGTCTTTCTTCTTTTTCTTCAAAATAACCACTCAACCAGTATCTCTCCACATTAGTGTTGTTCCTCAACTAACAAAGCTTACTCCGAACTTTTATGCTATATAAACCCACCAATTTTCACAGTTTTGCCAGGTAGTTTATACCCTGGCCCGAAGTAAGTAAACTAAAGAAGAATCTTTCTACCATTGTAGAGACCATAATGAATGCCACTGCAGATGCCATAAAAGCACAGCAAATCAAGATTAAGAACATCTCACAATTAACTACAGATTTGCTGTATGCCCAAAGAGAAAGAGTATGTACAGTTATAAATACAAGCTGTTGCAATTATGTTAATCCTAACTTAAAAAATGTATGTAATAGTTATTTGTGTTATTGCATTGTTATTTACTGTCTGCAATAGTAGTTATTGTTGTATGATATTATGTACTTGGAATTGTGATGCTTATATTCAATGGCAAAAGTACAAATTTAGATATGAAATAGAAAAAAGTACTTACTTTTATGACATACAAGATTTGTAAAGAATTACAAAATTACAAAAAGAAAAGGGGGGATTGAGAAAGGAGTGGTCAAATAGATAACCCAAATCTATTTGCACTTCAACCATTCTTGTTTCTTTGAGCTTTTGCCCCTTCCACCAGCACAGCACCTGTCAGTTCTGGCCTTGTGGATTCCCTCAATCTTATCAAGATAAAAGGGGGCAAAAGGAATCCTTTTGCCATTGAGCACAAGAAATCGCTAGTAACATTAATGACTTATGAGAAATAATTTGTATAACCACCCCTATCCTGGGGAATGTAATGAATATTCATGAATTTTACCTATAACACTGTGCCTTTGGAGGTACAGGTGTGTGTGTTTGGTGGAAACAATTCCCCACACATCCGGTGCACTGAATAAAGCAAATACCCACTTCTCTGACTTGGTCTCTGAAGTGTCTCTGAGCTCGATTGGGGCGAATCAGCGTGGGATCCAATCTCCGTTCCCCACTGGGAATGCCCACTTTTCCCAGCTGCATTTTGCTGCAGCTGCAGGGGAGTCTGGCTGTCCCTGCCGCACGAGACCATGGTGTCTGCTGTGACTGCAGAGTCCCTGCTACCTCGCTGGCTAGCCCGGGAGAGAGCCTGCCCCTGCCGCCCCGTTTGCTGCTCCGAGCTGCCTGCCTGCCTCTCAGCCCGCCTGCCATTACCAGCTGCGTGAGGCCAACCTGACCCTGTGCCACAGCGCCACCTGCAGCTGCTCGGCAGTCATCGCACCTGCCCGGCTGGGAGCTCAACAGCACCCCTGCTGCTTGCGACTGTGATTACACCAAGCGGGAAAGTGCTCAGCAGCTCAAAAGACATCTGTTACCAGTTTTCTGGTTCTATTTGTTGTTGTTATTCTTGTTATTGCTTGCTTACTCTGCTATAGACAATAGTAAAGAACTGTTGTTGGGGAAGATGAAATAGGATGGTTACTGAAGGTAATCTCCCTTCTTGATAGAACAATGCCCTCTGCCCAGGCAAGTCCAAAGGTCAGAAGCAGACCCTGCCTGCCTGGTGGAGATCCCAAAAAGCAGTTTTTTTAAGGTTTGAAACATGACCCCATATGGTAATGTGATGATTCTTATAGGTTGTATGTAAATGCTGTAGGGTTTGTAGTTTGTCTTAGATTGGTTAAAGAAGATTTGAATATTCAACAGAGAAGACGATTTATTGTATTGTAAACGGCAAATCGCTCTCTTTTTACTCTCTTCTTTCTGCTCTTTCTCCCCCTCTCTCTCTCTCTCTTTTCTCTGGCCTGCTTTGGGCTGCGTCTTGTAGCCCATGTCAGGGGTTGAGAATTTCTTCCCATTCCTGTTACTAAGCAACAAATAGTTAGATGTTTAGAGCAATCAAGCCTTTTGTAAAAGACAAAAGCTGGGCTTGGGCGAGGCAGGTGAAGGGAAGAGCGAGGCCTTGGAATGGCTCTCTCGCTCTCTCGTGGTTCGGACGCTGAGAGGAGAGGCTGCTCTTTGCTTTTCGGCTGGGACCAGAGGGAATCCAACTGTGCCCTGTTTTCTCTTCTCCTGACTGGGTGAGCTTGGATTCAACCTTTTCTCCCCACGGGGAAGGGCACGTTTTCCCCCGGGCTGCGTTTCCTCGCGGCTGCTGCCGGGAGAGTCCCGTGGCCTCTGCTGCCTGCCCCCCGCCCTCTGCCGCACGAGACCGCGGCATCTGCTGTGACTGCAGAAAATCCTCGCTAGCTGGCCGGGGAGAAAGCCAGCTCCTGCCCCTGCCGCTCCGCTCGCCGCTCCGAGCTGCTTTGCTGCCTGCTTTCTCAGCTCTCCGCCATTATCGGCTGCCACTACCAGACCTGACCCTGCGCCACAGCGCCACCTGCAGCCGCTCGGGAGTCATCGCACCTGCCCTGCCCGACCGGGAGCTCAACAGCGCCCCTGCTGCTTGCAACCGTGATTACACCACACGGGCAAAGGCTCAGCAGCTCACAAGCCATCTGCTATTGGTTTTCTGGTTCTAGTTGTGGTTGCTATTATTGTTATTGCTTGTTTATAGATACTAGTAAAGAACTGATATTCCTTTTTTCCCCTAGCTTTGCCTGAAAGCCCTTGATTTACAAAATTGAATAATTCGGTGGGAGGGAGGAAAGGAAATCACATTCTCTGTCCTGGGGGAGGGTTCAACCTCTCTTGGCAGACACCTGTCTTTTCAAACCAAGACAGCCCAGCAGGCCTCTCACGCCCACGCTCTTTCGCAATAAACTCACATGCTTTAAAAACCATCTTTAGAGATCTCTCGTTCCTTTTTACCCTCATAACTAAACCCCACGGAGTCTTCCCTTACAAACTGTGATTCCTTTTCCCATACCTCTGCCTGAAAGCCCTTTATTTCAAAATTAAAATAATTCGGAGAGAAGGAAGATCATATTCTCTGTTCTAAGGGAGGGTTCCACCTCTCTTAGCAGACACCTGTCTTTCAAACCAAGACAACTGTGTATTGTGTAATTGTGTTTCATGTATTGTGTATTTGTTTTTTTATTTTGCATCTGTGTAATTTCAGGAAAATCTGGGTTCTTAGGAACCAAATTGCAACATTTTATGGGATCCCACTGGTTTGGTAAGGTTTGTTAGGTTGCTTATTCTGACCCAGCATGGTGTGGAGGGGGACTTGCTTTTCCAGTGGTTACTCAAGGGTTTTTTCTTTCTCTGCTTTTTGCAGCCTGCCCCAGCTTGGCTTCTGGTTTGTCTGCGCAATGGCAGGGACTCTGGTCCTGGTCCTTTTATTCAGATCACAGTCCTAATTTAGGTATTCATTATAGAATATATATATTTTTATTTAAGACAGAATATCAAACATTCATGCCTGATATTAAACTTGTTTACCATTGGACTACTGTTTTACTAATAAACACTGCCATACATGTCAGCAGTAACTTCAGGGTCAAAAAATAGAGCTGGGTTCAAACTTGACACTTACATACAAATTTATTGGGACTTTTTGTAAGAAAAGCTGCAGTCTTTACATTAATACCAACCCCTGTGGCTTCAGGAGTAATAGAACCTTTTGAGATTCTTTATTCTACTTTCTGATATTTCATGAGGAAAAGCCAATTAGAGGTTTGTGGTATCAAATAAAACTCTATTGATTTAGGGTAAGCTAGAAATTATTAATTTAAGAGAACTAGAAGCTGGATAATAGTAATAATTTTTGAACTGATTTAGAAAGCCAGAGATTGGATAATGATTTACTAAGATTTGCCTGTTGAAGACAATTTATTATTCGCTTAATGATTTTGTGCCTACCTAATATCAGGGAGGATAGAGAGAAGAGAGCCAAGTAATTGAGAAAAACCACTGAGTGTGACCGAACATCCTGCCCTCGGACCCCAAAACTGGTACAAGTTGGATCTAAGGCTTGGACTTGGACCAAGAACCTAGGGAGCATGCGCAAGGGAACAGGGTGAAGCATTCATCGTGAGGAAGACTACCGATTTTGCCCTCATTAATCATTTGGGACCCTCACCCACAATTAATCTGAGACACTGCGCTTGCGCGAGCATATTTAAATGAACTTTGAACTCATTATAATACGAAGCGGGGATAGGTAATGAATATGTATAGGGGCTTTGTCTAACTTTATGCATATGTAACCTAATAAAAACCAAGTGAAGTGCCGCTGACGGTGTGCATGCTTTCGGAGGGGCTGCCCCCACGCACCCCAGCTGGAATAAACACATACCTACTTCATAACTATCTGAGTTGTGGAGTCAATTCTGCACCTCACTATGGCAGACACTTAAATTTAGTTTGATTTTAATGTTGAACTCACAAACACCAAGCTGCATTTCTAATGTAGTTCATAAATTTTCCAAATCACTCAGTCTGAGGAAAGTTTCCTAATTCAGAGTCGGAATACTAATTTCTGAGCACTGTGTAACAAGAGATGGAAACCCATCCTGCTGTCTTGGGGTGATTTATGATGATAGTCTAGTCCCTTATAGTCTGCTTCATGCCCAAAAATGGTTGCTGTATCTTTAAGGGGGGGAGGGTGGAGCCTTGGGCTCTTCGGTGGTTTTTCAAAGCCTCAATCCCCAGGCATACGGGGGGCCGTGCGGTCTGGGTTTTTTTGCTTGGCTAGCTTGGTTTTCTGTTAGCCCAGGCAAGAAGACTTTTTTTCATTCCCTGGCTTTGGAGAAGCTCCAGCAGCAATCCGTCGGCAACTTTTCAAAGTGAACCAGACTGTTTTGGTTCGAGATCAGAGAGAATGTGACCGGCAGGAGAGGAGTCAGTCGGGGCCGCTTCATCTCGGCCCCATGCCTTGGAAAAAGCTGAGCCTGGGATAGAAAGCACACCAAGCCCAGCTGTTTCATCTGCTGGTGGAGAGGACATTGACGCCAGAGAGTTACCAGATTCTTTTCATCTGTTTGCCTGAGCTGCTGCATGAACCTCCTGTTTGTTTTTTTTTCCTGAGACAGGAGCTGGCGCCATCTTCTACCTACCACGTGGCAAGTCGCTGTTGTTTTTTCTTTCCCTGGCATTTTGGGTTTTTGTTCTGGTGTGTGTGTGGGGGAGGGGGGTAAGGTCTGACAGTTTAATATCTAGCATTTATTTAGTGTCAGGAAAATTAATCCACAATCACCAGAGGTTTATGTTCAAAAAGGAGACAGAGGAGTCCTGTAACTTTTTAATGAATAATGGGCATTTCCCATGGGGTGTCTCGAATTGCTAGAGGACGCAGCCTCTTTTATCCTAATTTCCCAGCCACATTTCTTTGTCTTGTTCCCCATTGGCTGAGGTACTCTGTGACTAGCACAGGTCTTTCTCGTGAGAACATTTTGCTATATTTCATAAACAAAGATAAAGTTTGGATGTTTTGCAAACAACTTCTCCGGATTAGGTCAGTTCAGGCTTGGCCAATTGGGCCTAGGGGGAGGTCTCGGGCTGACCAATCTGGGCGACCTCTGTAAACTCTATATATATAGAAATCAAAACAATAAAGCTCTCTTCTCTCTTTCCTTGTCTGAGAACTTGGGTCATTCCTCAGCTAGAGGCTCAACAGCGACAGTACTCGAGAGGTACAGACTTACCAAAACGCCTAATGCAAACCCCCTTCTAATATACATCCCCCCCCTTCTTCTTTTTCTTATGTCTCTGTTCTTGTAGTTTACTAACACAGTCTTGGGCAAGTTAATCAGTGGAATTCCTATGGAACTCCTTCCCATTGTTTCTTCTCTCTCTCAGTATCAGTCTTATCTTACTCACTCACTCAGTCTTATCAGACTCACAGTTTGTAAAGGCACTCCCTTATTCCTTTCAGAGACAGAGGCAAAGAAAGCATTAAACATCTCTGCCTTTTGCCATGTCCCTCTTTGCGTGGTGTCCACCCTCATCATGTAACAGGCCGATGTTATTTCTGGACAGCCTTTTGCCATTAATGTTTTTTTTTAAATCTTTTTCTTGTTGCCCACTGAAATTTTGGAATTGCCTGCTCCTGTGCCTGAAACCTTTTGGGGGGTGGGTCCTGCCTGCCTTCCTTCTGCCGGGGAATTGGTGGAGTCAGTTGTGTGGTTGCTGCAGGAGTTTTTTTGTGTGTTTGGCTAAGGAACTTTGTTGCGCTTCAGTTCATCACTGCGATCGGGTCTCCCTGCTGCTTGGGAGTCCAGGGCCATCGCGCAGTGTGCCGCCTAGAGCTGGGGCGGTCTCTGTAATATCTCTTCCTGTGCGGTGGCTCAGCACTGCAGTCGAGCCCTGCGTGCCTTCCCCAGCTTGTGCCTGCTGTCGTTGGTAGTGCCAGGACCAGTCGCCGCTTGCGTGAGGTCTTGGGGGAGTTGCTCCCTTCCTCCCTTTCTTCCGGGCCTCCATTGCTCCCCTGGGAGGTTCCAAGCTTGCATCGAAGCACCCCCTGCCTGCCGCGAGTGAGCTGCTGCACCTTCTCTGCCTCGTCCCTGCCAGCTGCAAGTGAGTCACTGCAGCTTTTGCCTCACAGGAGCCGCCACCGCCCCCTGCCGACCGTGATCATAACTACACCAAAGGGGAAACTGCTCAGCGGGTGAGAAACTTCTGTTATTGTTTTGTTGTTTGTTCTGTCTCGTTTATATATATATATTCTAGTAAAGAACTGTTATTCCTTTTCATATATTTTTTTGCCTGGAAGCCCCGTAATTTCAAGGTTACAATAATCTGGAGGGAGGGGTTGTCTTTCCATTCCAGGAAGGTTCCTGATTTAGAGAGGCTAGAAGTTACTAATTTAGGGGGCAGCTAGAAGTTGGATAATAATCTTATGGAACTGATTTAGGAAGCCAGGGGTTGTATAATGATTCACTAGTAACTGCTTGCTGAAAACAATGTATCATTTGCTTAATGATTTTGTGCCTGCCTGGCAAAAGGGAGGATACAGAGAAGAAAGCCAAATAATTGATAAAAAAAATTACTTATGGTGACCGAACATCCTGCTCACGGACCCCAGAACTGGCTCAAGTTAGTTTTAAGGTTTGGACTTGAACCAAGAACCAAGGGAGCACGCGCAAGGAGACAGGGGGAAGAGTTCATCCCAATGAATATTCCGGTTACTGCCTCCCACGACTCTCAAAGCACACCGACTCAATTAATCGAGTGGCACTGCGCAGGCACAAGCATATTTAAATGAACTTTGAACTCATTATAATGCAAAGTGGGAATAAGTAATGAATATGTATAGGGGCTTTGTGTAACTTCATGCATATGTAACCTGTAACCTAATATAAACCTAGTGAAGTGCTGCTGAGGCATGCATGTTTTTGGAGGGGCTACCCCCCATGCACCTTCCAGTGCTGGAATAAACACATACCACTTCATAACTATTTGACTTGTGGAGTTAATCCATGCCTCAGTTCCCACCTTCCTTGGCAGACATTTGTCTTTCAAACCAAGACATCCCCACAGCAAGGGGAGGAGGGGACACTTTGGGGTGACCCTTTCTCCATGTATTTGCTGTTTAGGTGGGAAAAAGTCCCGAGGAACAGTAGCATTGCCATTAGCCCAGAGCTGCCCTCTGGGCGATTTGAGACTGACCAATTTGATTTTTATTCATGCCTCAACATGTGTTACACATGGGGTGAAAAATTACTGTAGGGGCTGTACACGTGCTGGGAGCCCTGTCCCTGGGGAGGCTTAGCCTCACAGCCAATCAGGGGAGAGAAAGCTTCCACGATTGGGCTGCAAGCGACACCCCCACCCCCCTTGCCGGTGGGGCAGATCCCTGGATGTCCTGGAAAAAATGCCCAAGAAATCAGGCTATGGAAGGAGCCTTAGCACATAAAAGCAGTTAACTGCGACACAACCAGAGGGCATTTTTCTTTGGGTTTCTTGGAGGGAGTGGGGTCTCACCCGGAGGGTCAGCTTGGCCCCCCTCCCCCCTTGCCTTTTTCTACCTGCAGTCCCGCTTCTTCCCTGGCTGTCTTCCCTGTCTGCACCTGTCCGTGTGCCCTCCTTCACCGCTTCCCCGAGGCAGCCCGTTGCTGCGACAACCTAGTGCTCTGCTGTTTCCCCGATGGCGCAGCTATCGCTGCCCGCAGCTGCCACGCCCCAACCCTGACAACCCGCAGCTGCTCCACGAGTGCGCCCTTAGCCACGGCAACCTGTTCTTCACCAACGGAAGTGACACGCAGCCTGCTGCTGTTTGGAAATCGCACCCAGCCCGCCACAGGAGCCACGCAGATTGATCACAGCTAGTAGCACACATGCTCCATCTACCAAGCTGACGCCGACAGGGAGCCTGGGGTACAGTGGTAACAATCTGTCCTGGTATTCTGTTTCTCTCTCTGCCCCTTTTTCCCCCTCTTTTCTCCCTTTTCTATCCCACTTCGGTAGGAACACTCATCTTTCTTTATCAATAAACAGTTCTTAGATATAAAATTGCCGTGCTTGCGCGTTATTTTTGTCCGAGAAATCTATGAAAAAGGATCCTCCCCGACTCCCTTTTTACAGCGGGACGGGACAGGCATCTGTCTTCTTCTGCAGATAATAATTCGAGCAAGATTAGTTAGTGCTAAGTGAGTTCTGGGACACCTGAGAGAACTCCCACCAAGGCTGGGGCTGTGCACCCCATGGAGACTTCTTTCTGCAGGGATGGTCCCACACCATCTATTGATCAATCATGATATCTCACTTGCAGGACAGCAAGTCCAGGTGTCCACAGTGAAGAGCCTCACACCCCAGTAGAAGCTCATGGCATTTCAAAAGTGCTGCAAAGGAAGAGATGTCCGGGAGCCCTCACAGCTGGAGGACCAGCTATCACACCACAGAAAGGCTCCGAGGTTCTGGGGGAATCTGTGGCAGGGACCATGGTGAATTGTCAGTCCCCCATGGTTATGGCAGGGGGAAATCGGCCCAAGGTCATGTCCCTTGACTCAATGCCACCTGCAATGTATCTCCAACAGCTGAAAGCAGCTCTCTAGCCCCCTGGAGATGCAATTTATTAATCTGCAGCCCCAGAGACACAGCCCTCAGCCAAACAGGCTGCCCAAGCTGGTTGCAGGAGAAGAATTTGCTTCATTGTGGTGGCTCTTGGGCATAAATTAATTAAAATTCCATTAATTAAAGGGGCTTTGCCTCTGATTTTGGCCCTTTACAGTGGTCTCTGAAGGTCTCATAGATGTTTAGTTATCCACCAAACACCCAAGTCTTGGCTGCAGACCTCATCTCACATGGCTGGAGCCCACTGAGACATTGCCCCAAGGCACATCCACCAGCACCAGGACCTGTTGCCAGCAGTTCTGAACTACGAGAGAGATTGTGAGGTCCGAGGTCTTCCCATCAGGAAAGTCCACCAGAGGTCCCATCTTGTTGGAAAATATACCAATTTAATTTTTTTTTTTATATATAACTTTAATCAAGGGTTTTGTTTGCCTTTTCCCCGGGAAAAGAATTTTAAGTTTCTTTCCAGGGCATTGTTCCACCAGGTGAGATCTGATGAACTCAACATCTCAACAGAGTGGGAGTGGCACAAAAGATAAGGACCATCAGCGTTAATTAACGGCCATTAACCAAACATCAACTCCAAACCTCCCCCGGCATGATCAGAGACACCTGGTCTGGGAAAAGAGCGATAAGAAGGAAGACCTAATTAGCATAGGAGGCAAAGAAATCCAAATCCAATAGGAAACCAAATACTAAGAACTACACAACTTTGGACCAATGAACATTAAACCAATGAAGTTCTATGGATTTTGACTGTATAAAGTTTGGGGGAATGACTTTCTCTGCACAGCTGGGCTATGTGTAGATGAAATGATTTCTGTTGCACATCCTGGCTAGAAAAACATCCTGACCAGAAATAAAGTAATGCTTTGACTCTCTAACACTAAAATGTTGTTGGAGGGTTTTTGTTTTTCCCTCAGTTCCAGTGACAAGCTGATCCACTAGATGTCCAAGAAGGACTAAGGGGTGAAGGGAAATGGGAAATTTGTGTTTGTTCATGTCACTCATGCTCTGTCTGGAGGGAGGAAGAGAAGTAATTGGAGAGGGGTGATAGGACATCTCCATATGGCTTTGCCATGTCCCACATCTTAGCTCCATCAAACCCTTCAGCCAGTGACCAAAAAGGCTTTGATTTGCATTTCAGAGCTTCCTTGCACCCTTTTTCTCCCCAAAACACAGTAGACCTCATCCTGCCCTCATCACTGCCTCAGCTAAACCACAGCCCTGGGGATCCCCATCCACCTCTGATGCCCCACCATGTTAGTTTTTTCTCCAGGTTTGTCTGCTGCTGCCATTTCCAGACACAAAGCAGAACAAGTTACCAGAAAAAAAGCCCCAAATGAAATCTACTCAGTTGCAGGAAACCTCAAGCATAAATGACCCTGTAGTGAAAGGTGACACAGCTCATGGGAACCCCAAACTTCTCACCTGATCACAAGGTGTGTGAATTGATAGATACAAGTAACCAAGGTGATCATGACCCACAGCTGAAGTACGCAGAGTAGATTTATTTCATTACCTCATTAACTGAAGGGTCCCAGGACACACAAAGGTTGTAGAGACACAAAACGGGGATGCAGGCACCATTAGGCTTAGTTTGATCCTAGCAGGGCAGGGGGACCCTCTGCCTGCCCCAGTATATCAAGGGGCCACACAAGTGCAGTTTATCACAATGCTGTGCTTTTATGAACTCTGAGCTTTTTGCTCCCTCTATCCCAGCAGGAGGCTCAACCCTGTCTGTGAGAGATGCCTCTTAAGTTTCTGATAGCTTTTATATTATTTCTACAGAAGTTCTCCTCCTCAAAGCATACAGAAGATAATCAGCAGTAAATATGTGAAGCCTCCTCAGCTACAATTTGAGTGAATCTATCATCCTTGCCAAATCTTCAATTTTTAAAACTTTCCTCACAACACATGGCATGTGAAGAAGCCCAGAGTTGTTTTCTCCTTTGCTGCAGAGGAAGGAAAGCAGAAGGAAAGAGAAGAGATTTAGAGATTTTTTTTTTTTTTTTTTTTTTTTCCCAGATGAGATCTGACCCATTCCTTCCAGTGCCTGGCTGAAGGTGGTCTGGCTACACCAGGATTTGGATCCAAAAATGTAGCCCTCTAGATGGAGGGATAGGCAGGCAGAGGACTGGAGGGGAAAAAGATACGTTGGCTTGGGAGAGAGATGACTCATGGACTGGCACAATCCTCATAGGAACAGAGGGAATGGAAAGGAAGGGGATCTCTGATCAGTGCAAGGCTAGGGGAGAAGTTTGGACTCAACCTCCAGGCAGAAAATATGCTGACATTGTGAGCAAGTATTCACTATATCTTGTGCTTGTGGCAGAGTTAAATCAAATTGTTTAGCTAGTGCTCGGGCATTCTGGTGATAGAAATCACGAGAAAGTTTTGCCTGCTCTAATTTATATGGTATAGTGACTGTCATGGCGAGAGCATCCTCTCTCACATTACCCTGCACTATAGGTCAGGGCAGAGTGGTGTGAGACTTGAGGTGCAGAATGTAAAATTCATGAGATCTGTGAAGGAAAAAGTTGTACAAAGTGGTTAATAACACAAAAAGATCTTTGTTAGAGACTTCCTTCAGGAATGAATGCTCAATTCTCTCAACGATTCCTGTAACATAAAGAGAATCACAATGTTAATAGGTTGTCCTGAAAAGAGACAAAATGCCTCTACTACAGCTGCCAGGCAATATGGTCCTTTAAAGAAACACGTCCATAACCTCTCCCCCAAGCTAACAGTGGAACTGGACCTTTCCACTGACCGCTATGTACATCTTGGTATGTAACTTCTGGGTAAACTCCTTCCCCATCAGCGGTCTGACCTAGGCGTCTCTGATGGACTGTCAAATCATCTCTAGTGGAAAGATTAAGAAAATTTAAAACACAGGTTGATTTGTCAAGCTGGTCTTGAGGGAGTATACCTACGGGGTTCCCCCTTTTTATTTATTTAAAATGTGTTTTAATATATAATGTACCCTCTCCACTATGGCTTGCCCCATTGGAGAATGGGCAATATCTGTAACGTACTTGATACCCCAAGTGTGGAAAAATTCTTGTGTTTTATGAGATGTATATGAGGGTCCATTATCTGTTTTTATCTGTTGAGGGACTGTGGCTGCACAGGGCCTCTCTCTTGGGAAACTTTTCCTTCTCACGTTAAGTATGAAAAACATAAGATAAAGACTGTGCGAACAGAGTATGTTTAGAATTGGGTGTTGAGGCACCTTGGCCAATCACCCTGGGGGGTGGGTGACCGCTGGCTAATCCGAATATTGTTCTCGCCTGTATGTATATAGCATGATTAATCGTAATAAACTCTCTTCAGTTGCTTTGACCAGCTGGTGTGTTCTCCAATCACTTCATTCCAGGTACAACAGCGACATCTGGTGACCACCAATGTGTACTACATGCACTGTTTTCAGAAGGTATGGAACAGACCTCATCCCCCTTCCCCCCCCCCCGCCAGCCTTGGGGAACGGGAGGAAAATGGATCATTCCCTCCCAAAAGACGGCATTCTGCTGTCGCTCCTGAAGGATACCTGGGGCGGTCCAAGGGTCAAGTGGACACAGCGCTTGGTCAGTGCCCTGTTAGACTGGGCTGTGGACCATGACTTCTCGGAAGTGTTAGAGGCCAAAGTGGACACGGATATGTGGTTGCGAGTTGGTGGGGCGCTCTGGCAAGAGCTCATTTATGGAAACCCAAAACCCGTACGTTTATATCGTACATGGACTCCTTAAAACAACAGGAAGCTGATATGGGGGGAGACGATGCCTCTCTCTTCCTAGATTCCTTGATCTTGGCCGGTGACGGCCGGTCTGAGGAGTCCCCACCCCTGACCGAGCCAGCTATGGCGAGCGGGCCCGTGCAGCAGAAATATAATTCGCCACAGGACTACGTCCCGCCGCAGTATCCCTCGCCTGTGGAACAGCTCGCGGAGATACTGAAACAGGAGAAGAGCTGACAGAGCTCCTCGGTTGCCACCTCTGCGGCGCCGCCGATTCCTCCCCACCAGTGCAGCCCGGGCAGGGGCCGACCCCGGTTCCGCCCGTTCAGACCGCAGGGGCGGGAATGCCGGCTGCACTACCTAACCTGGCGTGGCCCGAGCCACACCAAGTGGCAGCCGTGGCCACTCCAGGAGGAAACCCCCTCCCGTCGGCTGCGCATGTGCCGGCTGGCTTTTCCCAAGCAGTGGCCGCGGTCCCTCCAGAAGGCAACCCCTACACTCCGGCTGCGTAGATGCCTGGGTTCCCGCAGGCCCCACCCACCCTCTCGGACCAGCTTTTAATGGATATCTTGCACCAGCTTACTGGAATCTGTCAGCACTTAGCGGAGACCCGTTCGCGAGAGACTCCCGACCAGCGGCAGCGTGGGCCGGAAGTGCCCGCTCCAGCAATCCGGAAGATGGCCGGGGCTCATCCCACCACAAAAGCGGGAGTGACGACAGGGACTCAGATGGATTCCGGGCATGATACGCCGGCCCCAGCGACGGTTCCAGCGGCAGAGGCGGCCCCAGAGCGGCACGCTGATCTGGCTGCTTCAACCCTGGTGCAGCAGACGGCTTTAATTGATAACGTGCCAGTGCAGCCAGCTGTGGCAACACAGATTCTTTCCCATGGGAATTTTCTCTTCTTCTTCCTGTGTTTTATAAATAAAGTTTTGATGTTATTGAAACGGTCTCTGGAAAGATAGGCAGTTCAAGCCGGGCCAATCGGCCTAGGGGGAGGTTTTGAATTGACCCAATCCAGACGACCTGTGAAAGTCTATATAAGTTCTAAAATTAATTAATAAATTCAAATTTGTGCCACCTGGGACTCTGTCTGGTTTCTCCACTCCGCTAGCTGTTCAACAGCGACATCTGGTGACCACCGACGCGTACTGCGGGCAGCTACAGGTACACAGCTCGTTTGGTTCTGGACCCACCCCCCTGCCCGCCATACGGCGTGGCCGATCCTGATATGGCGATGGAGTCTCCCATGCCTGTGGATGAACTTTTACAGGCTTCTCTGGAGGACTCTGAGGATGACCCAGCGGCAGCTCAGATGCCGCAGGTCGCTCAGGAGTTGTTGGAGTGGGTTCCGGAGGTCTGGGACATGCTGATGGACTGTGAGTCTTGTCTCACTGTCGGCCGATCTCTGGCCACAGAGATGATATTTGGAGACCAGACCACAATCCGCTTTCATGGGATTTGGAGAGAGATTTGGAACGCGTTGAAGGGACAGGAGTTTTATAATGCCGAGATTGAGGCTTGCAAGGGTATAGACCCTCTGCTTTCAGTTGCTGAGCGGTGCATGAAAGACGTGCCGACCCAGACTGAGTCTGAAGTCCCATCATTGGAGGCGGATGCAGCCACAAAAACCCAATATGTTTCTCCGAACGACCTTCTCAAGCGCAGCTACGTCCATCCCACAGAACAGCTGGCCAAGATGCTGAAGAAAGAGGGGCCGAAAACCGGCTCTGACGAGGCGGCGGCAGGAGTCCCCCCTCTTTTGCCGCTGCGGAATGGGCAGATCCAGAACCCCCCCCCACCCCTGAAAAATGGTGCCGACGCGGCCCCTCCCCGCAGGCAGCCGGTGTCATCAGCAGGGACTGGCGGGGCTGAGATGGGTGGTGCAACCGCGGCGCGGGAAGGGCTGCAGATTACCTTGGCTGCTTTCAAACTGCCTGCGGCTCCGGGAGTTCTGCTTCCCACGCGGCAGGCGGCTCGGCCGCCGCGGCTGCAGGAGTCGGTGCAGGGGGTCTGGCGTGGCGCCAGGCTCGGGCGGGCGGCTGCTTCCCAGCGCGGCCCCAGTGCAGTTTCCAGATCCCGCCGCCATTTTGGCCTGGCAGGGGCCAGAAGAGAAGCCTCCGGCGGGCGGTGCTTCCGCTGTGGGGTCTGATTGACATTTCCGCGGAAGCCATGCAGGCACAGGCTTCCCGTGGTTCGGAGGCGCGGGCCTCTGTGTCGAACGCAGAGGAGCCTCCTCCGTTTCGGTTTTTTCAGGATTTACTGGCCGAAGTGTCCGGGATCCGCCGGGATGTGGCGGAACTCTCACACAGGATCCCTTGCGCGGGCTGGGCTGGACCGGAAGTCCCTGCCTCTGGACCCCGGAAAGGGTCTGGGTTTCCTGCTGACCCGGCAGCCAACATGGCGGCGATGGCGCGGGGACATTTCGGTCACGGGCAAGTACCGTTTCCCCTGGCGGGTTCTGTGGCGAATGCAGCCCTGGCACAGCGTGCTGGTGCTGTGCTGGCAGGCTTGGCGAAAGCGCCTGGTGGCGCGCTGGTGATGCCGCCGTCCCCCTGCCCCCTCCCCCGACCTCATCACCGCGCAGTTTTTCAGCGCGGACACCGTGTCCAGCCAGTCACCGTCATTTGTGATGGGGCATGCGGATAGCAAGCCTTACACTGACGACTCAGACAGTGATGAGGAGGGAATTCTTCCTCCTGGGCGGAGGCTAGAACAGGCGGCGAAGAAAAAACATTGGGTTCTAAGTAACCCCTGGAGATGCCGCAACGGCGTGGGGATATTCCACCCATGTGACTCCCTGCAGTTCTGGGAATCAGTCAAGCAGGGCGCGCTGGAGGCGGGAGACTGGGAACTTATAGAGAATACAGGGATGCCGAAACAACGGGAGGGCTGCAAATCTGCTACGGCTGGTCAGGGTGATGCTGGCTTCCTGCAAGGGGGCGCTCAGGCTTTTCCGGTGCTTGTGCCTGGCCCGGACGCCATGGACACAAAGAACAGCCCCACCTCCATTGCGTGGAAAGTCACGGTTGATCTAGCTTCCAAGGTCGCCACCTACGGGGTCTCTTCCCCGGTCGTTATGCAACTTCTTAGCTTGATAAATAGTGATTTGCTTGCTCCATTTGATATTATGTGTCTGGCTCAGGTGCTGTTTCACCCCATGCAATACAGCGCCTTTGAGGAAAATTGGAAAGCAATGGTTGACCAACAGCTGAAGAAAAATATGTCCTTGCCTTCCGAGGACCCTAGGAGCATGGTTGGGGCTGACGTCCTCATGGGTAAGGGACATTTCACTAACCCCAACGTTCAAGCTGCTTGGGATCCTCGGATCCTGGAGCAAGCCCAACAGCTCGGTATGGGAGCCATTTTGAAAACTATAGAGTTGGTCGCCCCACAAACACGGTACACAAAGATACAGCAGGGGCAATCTGAGCTTTTCCTGAGATTTGTTGAGAAGCTGGCAGCAGCTTTGGAAAAGCAGATTGAGGATCCATCGCTGAGACAGATTTTGTGCAAACACTTGGCAAGGGACAATGCCAATGACGAGTGTAGAAGGATCATCAATGCCCTACCAGGGGATCCTTCTGTCACAGACATGGTACGAGCTTGTGCCAGAGTGCAGGCAGACAATCATGGGAAATCCGTTTTGGCTGCATTTCTGTCACCTGATCAGGGACCCGCTGATCAGGGACAAAAACAGCCCAAAGCTGGGAACAAACAGAAACGGGTCAAATCAAAGCAGAAAGAAAATTCGGAGAAAAAGGGAAATTCGGGGACCGAGACTCCTCAATGTAAGAGGTGTGGTAGGCCAGGTCACACCTCAGACTATTGCAGGTCGCAGTACCATGCAGATGGTCGATCCCTATCGGGAAACGTGGAAGAGGGGTGCAAAAGGGGGATTTGCCCCCGTCACGACAGTTCCCCCAGAACAGGGTGACGGCCCAGGCTTACCTGGTCAATGTGGAGGAGGCACCAAAGGCTCAGCCCGAGTCAACGCCTACACCGCAGCAACAGTCGTCCTCGAATCTGGCGATGCCCACAGGGTTCCCTTGGATGTGGACGGTCCCCTGGATCAGGGGGCCGGTGCTCTGCTTATGGCAGGGCCTGAGGCCACCAGCCAAGGGATCCTTGTTCTTCCATAGTTCATAAGTGCTGACTTCAAGGGCCAGGTTCACGCTACGGTTTCCACATCAGACCCCCTGTCACCATTCCTGAAAAGACTCACATTGCTCAATTGTTGCCTTTTAAGTCTTCTGTTCCCAGGGTAGACCAGCAAGTTGGCGGAGGTGACAGCACTGAACTGCCGGGACTTCCGCAGGTCTACTGGGCTGCAAACATCTCTACTGAGTCGCCACAGATGACTTGTACCCTCATCATGTCAAAAGCACGTCCGCATCGCATTCGAATCTGAGGTTTGATCGATACAGGTGCTGATGCAACGATCCTTTCCTCCGCTTCATGGCCTCCTTCGTGGCCTTTATCCCCTGCGGGACCGAATATCGCAGGGTTGGGAGGAACCACACAGAGCCGACTGAGTAAGCGACCTGTGTTGGTGAAGGATCCAGAGGGACACACGGCCTCCATTCGGCCTTATGTCACTCCAGCTCCAATTAACCTCTGAGGACGGGACGTGTTGGCAGCTTGGGGGGTGTGAATCACGACAAATTTTTAATAGGGGTCACTGTGTGCAAGGGTGCACCGTATTCCACGCGATCTCTGAGATGGCTGACCAAAACACCTATATGGGAACCACAGTGGCTCCTGCCAAAAGACAAATTAGTCGCCCTTTGTCAGCTGGTTCAGGAGCAACTGAAACAGGGACACATTGAGCCTTCTACCAGTCCCTGGAACACCCCAGTTTTCATGATGAAGAAAAAATCAGGGAAATGGAGACTGTTGCAAGATCTCCGGAAAGTTAATGCAGTGATGGAAAGTATGGGGAGCATACAGCCTGGCATGCCTTCACCTACTATGATTCCCACAGAGTGGGAAATCTTGATCGTTGATTTGAAGGATTGTTTTTTTACAATCCCTTTGCACCCCAATGAAAGGTCAAAATTTGCCTTTACTGTGCCTGCAATTAACAATGCGGAGCCTGTAAAGAGATTTCAATGGAAAGTGTTACCTCAGGGCATGAAAAATAGCCCGACTATCTGTCAATGGTATGTCGCGCAGGCCTTGTCCAGAATCCGTGAGCAGTTTCCTGAGGCGCTCTGCTACCATTATATGGATGATATCCTGGTGGCAGCAGCCACCCAGGATGAGTTGTGGAGGTTGAAGCCTCCACTGCTCGATGCCTTGCATTCCTATGGGTTGCAAGTGGCTCCAGAGAAAGTTCAACAACAGCCTCCTTGGAAATATTTAGGAGTCAAAATTTTGGATCGAACCATACAGCATCAAGAGGTGCAGTTCTCAGACACTATTAAGACTCTGAATGATGCCCAAAAATTGCTAGGCATCATCAACTGGTTACGTCCGTATTTGGGACTAACCAATGCACAACTTTCCCTACTTTTTAATATTTTAAAGGGGGACTCTGATCTAAACTCACCTCGGCAATTGACTCCCGAGGCGCGACGGGTGCTGAATGAAGTATAGCAAGCTGTTTCTGCTCATCAGGTTTATCGAGTAGATCCCTCTACTGACATCACTGTTTTCATTACTGCTCCAGACCTCCATCCTACAGGTATCATTGGCCAGTGGAACAAACAATGGGATGACCCTTTGCACATCCTGGAATGGGTCTTTTTGCCCCATCAGACAAAAAAGACAGCACCCACATTGTTAGAGTTGATACCTTGCCTGATAACTAAATGCCGTTATCGGTGTTTACAATTGATGGCAGCGGATCCTGCAACGATTGTTGTTCCGATACCACGGGACAGTTTTGAATGGAGTCTTGCTAACAGCGCTCCTTTGCAAAGTGCACTGCAAAGTTTCTCAGGGCAGATTGCTTATCATCTGCCCAGCCACAAATTGCTGCAGCTGGCAAATTCAATCAATCTTACGTTGCGGCCAAAGAACAGCCAGGTGCCAGTTCACGGACCCACCATCTTCACGGACGGTTCTGGGAAAACAGGAAAGGCCATTGTTACCTGGAAGGAAGGATCTGAGTGGCAGGTGCTGAAAGGCCACGCGACAGGCTCTGCTCAGTTGGTTGAATTGAAAGCAGTTGCCATGGCTTTTCAGCGGTTCTCTCAGGTGCCTTTGAATTTGGTCACTGACTCTGCTTACGTAGCAGATATAACCAAGCGTTTAGATTGTTTACTTCTAAAGGAAGTCAATCATGCGGCTCTGTTTTCACTATTGCAAACTTTGTGGAATGCAATTCAAGTTCGAGTGCATCCATATTACATTTTGCACATTCGAAGCCACACCAACTTACCAGGTTTTATAACAGAAGGCAATGCCAGGGCTGACATGCTAGCCAACCCTGTGTGGATGGCACCTCAGCCTGACAAAATTGCACAAGCCAAGCCAAGGCATCGAGCAATTTCTTTCATTAGAGTGCACATACCCTGCAGAAGCAGTTTCAATTGACGCCAACTGAGGCTCGTGACATTCTCAGCGCTTGTGCTGATTGCCATGGACTCGCTGCATCTCTGCCACCGGGGGTAAACCCCAGAGGCCTAAAGGCCTTGCAGCTCTGGCAGACGGATGTGACGCACATCCCTGAATTTGGCCGGTTTAAATACATTGCGCGTGTCTATTGACACTTTCTCCTCAGCCATGTGGGCGTCTGCTCATACTGGAGAAAAGGGCCACGATGTCATTGCCCATTGGGAAATTGGCTTTCTCGGTCCTGGGCATGCCATCTACTGTGAAAACTGATAATGACCCTGCCTACGCCTCGTAGAAGACGCGGCAGTTTTTGCACCTATGGGGTGTAGACCATACATTTGGCATTCCGCAACTCCTACTGGCCAAGCCATTGTCGAGCTTTGCACTCACGGGTACTTTGAAGTGTGTTTTGGAAAGCAGAAAGGGGGAATGCAAGGGGAAACACCACAGAGCCGACTGGAAAAAGCTTTGTATACAATCGATCACCTCACAGTGCCACCAAATTCGGATAATCCTGTTATTTTGAACCATTTTCTCTCATTGCAGTCATCAGGCGAGACGCACTTGCCCCGGGTGAAGGTCTGGGTACGGAACCTACTTACTAACACCTGGGAAGGCCCGCATGAGCTTATTGCTTGGGGTCGTAGGTATGCTTGCGTTTCCACAGATACTGGGGCACGATGGCTGCCTGCAGATGCCTTCACCCTGACCTGCGGCTCCAGAGACAGAACCGGCACCCTCAAAACCATAACCAGAATGCAGAACATCAACTGAATGATCCTTCTAAAGATGGCCAAGATATCGACCATCAGGCAGACGGTCCTTCCACAGGCAGAGACTGAACTTTAAGTTTCTTTTATTATGGAGTCAGAAAGCAAGGACTTTGAATGTTATGTTTAGAATTAATTTTGATAGAACTGTGATATAGAATTGGGTTTTGATAGATGTATCACCCATGGTATTGGTGGGAGAGTCTCTCTGTCCACCTTAATCGCATCTGGTTTGGGCCGACTGCAACTGGCCACTACCGAGCAGACCCCTTATCGGTATTCAATTTAGGCTCTGTTTGGGTAACTGGCCATTACGAGCAGATCCTTTATGCTGATTGTTCTCCTTCTTCAAGGGACCTGCGATTAGGAAGCAATACCTTTTGGTTTTTAAACAAAAAGTGTATTGTGACAGGGCCTCTCATGGGAAACTTTTTCCTTCTCACGTTTAAGTATGAAAAACATAAGATAAAGACT